>JAJJMB010000061.1:2847960-3313600 GCA_023531105.1 Papaver atlanticum
TCATGTATACATCTCCTAATAATCTGGTCTGGACAATACTTAAACAAATAAGGATCATCCCAAAAGAAGTGCTTAACCTCAGCTAAAAATCTAGAACGATCTTGTTTACCCCAATGCTGGGGAATTCGACCAGTAACAAGATAGTTCACTATATTCGCATACCAAGGTAATTGGGTAACAGAGAACAGTTGTTCATCAGGAAAACTGTCTCTAATAGGAGAATTATCAGGGGTATCCACAACAAGCCTAGACAAGTGGTCTGCTACTACATTTTCTGCACCTTTTTTGTCTCTAATGTCTAAGGAAAATTCCTGCAACAAAAGGATCCATCTAATCAATCTAGGTTTTGTATCCTTCTTGGAAAGAAGATACTTCAAAGAAGCATGATCAGTGAAGATTATAACCTTAGAACCTAAGAGATAGGATCTAAACTTGTCTAAGGCGAACACAATGGCTAACAGTTCCTTCTCCGTAGTAGTATAGTTCAACTGGGCATCATTCAGAGTTTTGCTAGCATAGTAAATCACATGGAGTAATTTGTTTTCTCGCTGACCTAGCACAACACCAATAGCAAAATCTGAAGCATCACACATGATCTCAAAGGGTAGGTTCCAGTTGGGTGCCTGGACTATGGGGGCGGTAGTGAGTAAATTCTTAAGCTTCTCAAAAGCCTCTAAACAAGCATCATCAAAGACAAACTTAACATCTTTTGCAAGCAAATTGCAAAGAGGTCTAGAGATTAAGCTAAAATCCTTAATGAATCGACGATAAAAACCTGCATGCCCTAAGAATGACCTAATATCTCTTACGGTTTTTGGCACCTGTAAAGTCTTAATAAGGTCAACTTTGGCTTTATCTACCTCTATACCCTTAGATGATACGATATGCCCTAAAACAATTCCTGAACGGACCATGAAATTACATTTCTCCCAATTAAGCACTAGATTCTTCTCCTTACACCTAGTCAAAACTAATGACAGATGATGCAAGCACTCATCAAAAGACGAACCAAATACTGAAAAATCATCCATAAAGACCTCTAAGAACCGTTCTACCATGTCAGAAAATATGCTCATCATACAACGCTGAAAAGTTGCAGGGGCATTACAGAGCCCGAAAGGCATGCGTCTATACGTGAAGGTACCAAAGGGACAGGTAAAAGTAGTTTTTTCTTGGTCTTCAGGGGCAATAACGATCTGATTATATCCGGAGTAGCCATCTAAGAAGCAGTAGTGACTATGTCCAGCTAATCTCTCTAGCATTTGGTCGATGAAAGGAAGGGGAAAGTGGTCCTTCCTAGTGACCTTGTTCAATTTCCTATAGTCAATACAAACACGCCAACCCGTGGTCACTCGAGTTGGGATTAACTCATTGTTTTCATTCTGGACTACAGTAATACCGGATTTCTTGGGGACAACCTGAACAGGGCTGACCCACTTGCTGTCTGAAATAGGGTAGATAATGCCTGCATCTAACAACTTAAGAACCTCGGTTCGAACTACCTCTTTCATATTAGGGTTTAGTCGACGTTGCATCTCCCTAGAAGGTTTAGTTTCTTCCTCTAAATAAATCTGATGCATACAAACTGTAGGACTTATACCCTTAATGTCTGCTATGGTCCATCCTAAAGCTTCCTTGTTGTTTTGAAGAACGGTTACTAACCTACTTTCCTGATCACTATCTAAGTTGGATGCTACAATCACAGGTAAAGTTTCAGCTGGGCCTAAAAACACATACTTCAAGGAATCTGGTAATGGTTTAAGGTCCAACTTAGGAGGCTTTCTTAACGAAGGAACTAGAGTAGACTCAGAAACTGGTAATGGTTCGAACTTAGATTTCCAAACATTGCTAGTGTCAAACAAAGGGGTTGAATCTAACAAAGCATTCACCTCATTAATCACATTATCATCATCAAAATCAATCCCAAAGTGGGCTAGACATTTCTCTAGTGGATCTTCTAACAAAGTGTTTGGTAATGACTCCTCGACTAATGTTCCTATCATGTTGACCTCTTCTATGCTCGAGTCATCTCGTTCAGAGGGTAACTTACTAATATGGAAAATGTTCAGCTCAATGGTCATGTTACCAAAAGACAGATTCATAATACCGTTTCGACAGTTGATGATCGCATTAGATGTAGCTAAAAACGGGCGACCTAGAATTACCGGTATCTGGTTCTCTGGGTCAGGGACAGGTTGGGTATCTAGGATAACAAAATCCACTGGATAAATGAACTTGTCGACCTCAATAAGAACATCCTCGATCACACCACGAGGAATTTTTACGGACCTATCAGCTAACTGAAGTGTTATCTGGGTAGGTTTCATCTCACCAAGTCCTAGCTCAAGGTACACATGGTATGGGAGTAAGTTCACACTGGCTCCTAAGTCAAGCAGCGCTTTCTCAACACGGTATTTCCCTATTGTACAGGCAATGGTAGGGGAACCTGGGTCTTTATACTTAGGAGTAGTAGTATTCTGAATAATAGAACTCACATGACTAGCTAGGAAGGCTTTCTTATGGACACCGAGCTTACGCTTTCGCGTACACAAGTCCTTAAGGAACTTGGCATAAGGAGGAATCTGCCTAATTGCATCTAATAATGGAAGGTTGATAGTTACCTGCTTAAAAACCTCCAAAATGTCATTAAAAGTGGACTCCTTCTTAGTTGGTACCAGCAATTGTGGGAACGGGGCTCTAGGAACAAAGTTTGGATTATTAGGGGCCTTATCAGTCTCCTTAGAGGTTCCATCAATCTCTTCAGCTTCTGATTCAGAAGGGTGAACTACAGCATGTTCACTATCAGGCATGGCAACCTTATTGTCTATTTCTCTACCACTCCTAAGGGTTTTGATTGAATTCACATGATCAGATGATCTTCCTCCTATTTCATGAACTCCTCTAGGATTAGGTTGAGTTTGACTATGAAAACTCCCACTATCTCTCTCACTTAGAATCTTAGCCATTTGACTAACTTGAAGTTCTAACTTAGCAAGAGATTTGGCATTATGTTGAAAATTCTGCTTGGTTTCCTCTTGAAAACTAGCCTGGTTCTTCAGTAATACTTCTTGGGTCTTTACGAACATGTCCTGGCTCCTTTTCAATAAGCTAAGAGATTCCTCTAAGCTAGTTATTCTATTCTCAGAAGGGTTCTGGAAATGGGCTTGACCTGAAGGGTTCTTATTATAACCAAAACCTGGGGGAGGCTGAGAATTACTAGACTGTCCTTGACTCTGTCCTTTAGACCAAGAGAAATTAGGATGGTTTCTCCAACCAGGGTTGTAGGTCTCTGAGTAGGGGTCAAACTTCTGTCGGTTTTCAAATCTAGCATTGTTATAGACAGCATGGGCTTGCTCTTCACTATCCTGATCTTCCCAAAACGAGTTACTGGGTTCTATTCCACAACTAGAGACTTGAGAGGCTCTAATCCTATTATCAGGTTCAGCAAAAGACCTATGTTTAGATTGATTCAATTCCAAAGCTTCTAACCTTCTAGATAAAGCAGTAAACTTAGCATCAGCCCCAAAGCCTGTATCAACCACATTGGTGTTACTTCTATTGATCAACAGTCTTTTAGGGGGTTCAACACAAGATTCCCACTGTTGGGATTTTTCAGCGACATCTTCTAAGAAGGACAACGCATCATCGGCATTTTTACTAGTGAACTCACCAGCGCACAAAGACTCGACCGTGGCTTTGGTCGAATAATCTAAACCATCATAAAGAATCCCTACTAGTTTCATTTTGTCAAACCCATGGTGGGGACATTGAGATAAAAGATCATTGAATCTCTCCAAAAACCTATAAAGAGATTCTCCCTCTTGTTGAACACTAGCACTAATTTTCTGCCTAACAGCTACAGTTTTATGCTTAGGGTAGAATTTAAAATAGAAGGCATCAATAAGTTCCTGCATTGTTTTTATGGATTCAGATGGTAGGTTGTTAAGCCAGGTCTTGGCTTTATCTCTCAGGGAAAAGGGGAACATTCTAAGTTTCAAGACTTCTTCACTAAGGTCTTTAATATTAATTGTTCCACAAATTTCTTCAAAGTCCCTAATGTGAAAGTAAGGGTTTTCATCTTCTTTTCCTAAGAATATAGGGATCATCTGAAGAATACCAGGTTTCAACTCATAACTAGCCGTAGAGGCTGGCAACTTAATGCATGATGGTCGGTTGGTCCTAGTTGGGTACATGTACTCCTTCAAAGTTGTCATTGTTGGCACAGTAAAAATCCTAGGGGTGAATTCCTCACTAAGACTTAAATTCTCAAAATTGAAGTTTCCAAAAACAGGGCTCTCCAAAGAAGAGTCTTCGAGCTCCCCGTCTTCAAAAGAAAAACCTCTAGGCTCGTCACTAATCAAACGGCAAAAAGTGTCTCTTTTCCAAGCACGCTCACTAATGGACTTGAGCGATTTTGGCATACACTAAGAAAAAATAAAAATAAAAACAAAAATCCTAAAGAAGGGAGGTTCTAAACAAACACACAGCAGGCTGACTCCACCAAAGCAAACCTAAAAATTTCTAGAAAACAACAAGCATGATGGCTCCACTTAGATTGTTTCTAGACCAGCTCCTAATCTTTCGAAAAGGAATTCGTTACAATTTAAGCAGACTTCTCTGGTTCGATCCGAATAAAGTGAGTCGAAGAGAAGTAAGGGAAGCTCAGAGGAGCTTTGATACCCCCACCTCTTTGGCAACGCTTCCTTGGGTTACAAGGCGGCTCTAATCGACTCACAGTAATCTTCCTGAACTTCAAAGTATGCTTAAAAGAGTAACCAATATTTTTCGAACGACTTTCCTATTAAGCTCGTTACCCTATAGGTCTCGTTCTAGTCAATATTTTAGGTTTGGGTTCGCGTAGGTTATGTTTTCCTAAGGCGGGCAAGAAGAGAACGGTGATGAAATCCGAACCCTTATCTTATATGGCCAGTCCTTGCCCTTTACTAGGAAATTAAAGTCCGTATTCAGTCCTCAACATATATTCACCTTAAGGCAGACAGTAAACCCGCTGACAGGGGATTCGCGGGTGTTTCGAAAGACTTACCTCCCGTACCAGACGGGCGAAGAACCGTTGAAGTCGACTCGGGCCACGACTCCTATGTCATGTACGAACCCGAGGGGCCGAGACGATATTGTAATCGTCGTCCTTCCCTGCAAACAGTTTGTATTTAAAACTACCCTTCCGTAGGGTTTAAAAATAAAATAAAAGTGTCCAAGTGTTCAAATGTCCCAAAAAAATAAAAATAAAATACAAAAATAAATTCCTATATACAGTTTCTAAAAATAAAATCTAAAAAAAATAAAAATCTAAAAACCTAATAAAAAAAAAAATAAAAAAAAAAAAATATTCTTTGTCTTTCTTTTCCTTTTCTTTTAGCTTTTATCTTTGGCTCCTAATCCCTTAGTCACCAAAGTCTTTGGCTTAAATTTTTTCGGTCCAAGCTCCAAACCTGTAGCACAAAGAAATATACCCAAAGAAACGTAAAATAGAACAAAGAGAAAAAAATAAAATAAAAATAAATAAATCTAAAAACTCTAACTTAAAAACAAGTCCCCGGCAGCGGCGCCAAAAATTGATATAATTTTAGATAGTGGTAAGAATGAGTTCGTAAGACTTGTGAAAGAAATTGAATTTAGATTTATTTAAACTAAAAGTAGAGAAAATTTTAATCCAAATTTGTTTTTTTTTTTTAAAGTGAAAATAACCAAGACACTAGATTCCACTATTACACATGAATAAATGATGATAAGAATTCCAAAACTCTAATTATTTTTAAAATATCTTTTTCTTAATTCACAAATTATCAAGCATATTCTCAAACATTAATTGTATCCCTTAAGCATAGATTATCTAACCAAAGCATAACCTATCTAATTGAATCACAACTAATTAGGAAAAATTATGCAAGCAATTAAAATTCTACAAAGTAGTGAATGAGTGAATTATAAAATATAAATTAGAGAAAAATAGAATGGTTACCAATTATTCATGCATGAATAGCTTCCTCCGTGCCTTGATTATGCGAGAATTAGCTCATCATTATCATGGAAACATGCTCAAAATTCATCTTTATTAATGCTCAAATGGTTCACAAATGATGAAATAGGAGAAAAATTGATAAAAACCGGGTTTGTAACACTTTTGTTCGTTACAAACCGAGATGTTACAAAGAACGATAAAGATGAAGTGTTGTTGACACTGTTGCAATACGACCCACAAACAGTTGTCGTTGTCACTGTTGAAAAATGACGGTTACCTTGCGTCCAAAGTTCTTCGTGTTCTTCACAGCAGCAGAAAATGGAATTTTTCTGCCACTTGATTTCTCGACTCTCTCGTTCTTCCTAACTGCTCCCAACTCTCCCTATCCAACTCTCCCTTTCAGTGAGACCCCAATCAACCTATTTATATCAATCAACACGTAAAAATCTTGCTAATAAATCCAAAATATTTTCTTTTACTCGGGGATGATATTTACGTGATTCTTCCCCTGTTTATCTCCTCCACGCATCTGTTTGATCTCCACACACTTATTGCACGCTGAAAATGTGTTAAACTCGTTCTAAACTCCACAAAATCTTCCACAAAATCATCTCAACACGTGAAATATTCGTTTCTCCCTGTTTTCTTCTTGCGGATTACTCAGCCAAATTTGGTCGAACCTAAAGCCCAAAACATATTTATTAGGTCATATCACAACTACCCATAAGAAATCAGCCCTTTAATCTCTTCATAACATCATCAAAAATCGATCGAAACACTGCCAGTGAAATAAAAAAAAATTTCCCGCCAAAAATCCATTTTCAAATGATGAAGGTGAAGTGCCCTGAATCCAAAACTCGGGTGCCTTTAACAGCTCGGCTGCCTTGGGGGCGCCCTTATCCAATTTTAGGGTGCCTTTAGTAATTTTTGTGGGTGCCTTTAACACTTTTTCTGGGGTGTTTCCAACATTTTTTTCGGGGTTCCTCCGGTGTATTTCTGGGGTGCTTCCGGTGCATTTCTGGGGTGCCTTTAGTACTTCATCCTGGGGTGTAAAACACCACTTTACGAGCCAATTCCGTCGCAAGAGCTTATTTCTCTAAAAATACCTACAAAGACATAAAACACCATAATAAGTACAAAAATGGGTACTAAAAATATATACAATAGAGAAGAAAATAGACACATAAATGCGTCTATCAGGGGTCTAACAACCACACCCAATATTTCGTTTAGGCAATCTGTATAGACTAACTCCAATATACTTCCAAGAGAATCAACTAGACAGTCAGACTCAATCAAGGAAAATACATCCAAGAGTTATATCTCTGTTTCTCAATGTAATCAGCAAATCAAACAGATAGAAATCCGCGAGCCTGATTATTATGAGAAACAACTTGAATGGTACCAAAGACCAATGTTCAAGTGCCAATCAATTTATATCAACAACCAAAGGTTGGATTATCTAATTGATTGAACTACGCACAACCTGTGATATTTAAATTATATAGAAAATATAATGCGGAAAAGAAATAACACAGACACAAGAAATTTTGTTAACGAGGAAACCGCAAATACGGAAAACCCCCGGGACCTAGTCCATATTTGAACACCACACTGTATTAAGCCGCTACAGACTCTAGCCCACTACAAGTTAACTTCGAACTGGAATGTACTTGAGCCCTAACCAATCTCACACTGATTAAGGTAAAGTCACGTTCCTTACGCCTCTGAATCCCAGCAGGACTCTACGCACTTGATTCCCTTAGCTGATCTCACCCACAACTAAGAGTTGCTACGACCCAAAGTCGAAGACTTGATAAACAAATATGTCTCACACAGAAAAGTCTATTGAATAGATAAATCTGTCTCCCGCAGAAATAACTATGAGTTTTTGTTCCGTCTTTTGATAAATCAAGGTGAACATGAACCAATTGATACACCGGACTTATATTCCCTAAGAACAGCCTAGTAATATCAATCACCTCACAATGATCTGAACCGTATGGAACCAGAACAAGATATTATGGAATCACAAACGATGAGACGAAGATATTTGTGACTACTTTTTATCTTACCTATCGGAGATTGAATCTCGAGCAAATATTAGAGAAGATAGTACTCAATATGATAGAACAAAGTAAGATCAGAACACGCAACTACAAAGAAAATAGTTGGGTATAGCTTCAGAATCCCAATGAAGTCTTCAAGTCGTTAACCTATAATGGTTTTAGAAAAACCTAAGTTAAAGGAGAATCAACTCTAATTGAAACTAGTATCACACAGAATGTGTGGGGACTAGGTTTCCCAGTTGCTAGAGTTCTCCCTTATTCTTCAAATCAGGGTTTGCAATCAATGTTACCTTGGTAACAAAGCATTCAATATTCACCGTTAAATGAAAACCTGAATATATTCAAGCTAATATATTTAAACCGTTAGATAGAACTTAGCTTGTTATACACAAATGAAATGTGACTTCATTTAGATATGGGTAACCGTACCTAAACGTGTACCCTTGGTTGGCTCAACAATAGTTAACCGAAGTTAGCCATATGAACACTTTCATATCAACCTTGTTCATCTTAATCACAACTAGTTCAAATGACTCAAATGAAACTAGTTATAGAGTTGTTCAATTGTTTATATTCTCATAGAAGTATACAAGACACAATTGAAGAAAAATCGATTTTGATTCACTCGAATCAATTCATGAACATTATAGCCACGGTTTGCAAAAGATTGTATTCCTTATTATATAAATGTATTTTTTAATGAACAAACCGATTTTAGAACTTAACCCACTCAAGTATGCAAAGGGGTACGCATACCTAAGTAGCCGGACTTGGTCCGGGTTTGCCAGTATGCGAACGGGTACGCATACTGTCATTCTTGACCAACCTCAGTTGAATTCCCGGACTTAAACTGCTACGCCAGTACGCATACGGGTATGCATACTAAGTTCCCGGACTTCAATTGTTAAACCAGTACGCATACGGGTATGCATACTATAGTTCCAGGACTTGGAATAACTTGCAACAGTTAGCATACAAGTACGCGTACTGTGCTATATCCAATCAATGGTTAATTGTTCTAAACTCCATCTTAATCATTGAAATATTCTTAGAAGACGGAAATAGCTGTCTCACACAAACTATTAGCTTCAAAGCAATTTTCAAGTGGTCAATAGATCAATACGAAACATTCCGAGTCTACATAAAATGACTGTCTCACACAAATCATGTAAGATGTTATCAGGCGATTTTCACATGATCATCCTTTGACTTTCGCCAAGAATAAAGATGTGCTTGGTTAAAGCGAAATCTTACCAACACATATTTCGAGAAATATGTAAGCGAAATAAACTTAGCTAGAAATATCAAATTGTATAAAGTGAAGTCTATATAGCTATACGACTTTTGTCTCAATAGGAGATAGGATAGAAATAGACTTTTGAGTGATAGATGAGTTCAAATCTCCACATACCTTTTGTTGATGAAGTTCCACAAGCTCCCCTTAGTAGTTCTTTGTCTTCAATCGATGAACGTCGTGAAGTCTAAAGCGCAACTACACACTTTATCCTAATCCGAGACATAGCTATAAGTAGACTAGAAATCAAGACTTATAGTTTTGACAACTAAACTTGACAAACAAGCTTGAGATAGCAACGCTTGCGAGTTCGACCGAGCAGTACTCTAACAGGTCCCTCTCACGGTTTTGCATCCTACGCTAAGACCTATAATTGCATGCACATCACCTGGAGTTATTGTCATTTTATCAAGCAGAAAATGCATAGTATCTGTTTTCCCACAACACCTACCATAGAAGGAAGAAACGGGGGGTTTGACATATCCAACTACCAAATTATTTATCGTATCTAGCAACCCAAAATCATCTATGAGCTTGACGACTTGAGAGTCTTTCATAGATAATGGTCATTTTATATTTTACTCACCGGCGATTGGTCCTCATTATTGGTGTGATCCTAAAAAATATGTCGGTTGGCAATATTCAAAACACTGACACTATGCGAAATATACATGATAGCTTAAATAAAATTCGAGATATAATATAAGGTTGAGATAACTACTATGCTTGCGCACACAACAACAACACAAGTGTGTTCTTACCCCAATCATTGGTGTGCTTTGCAACTTTTTTTTACCTCCTTGTTTTTTTTCTCAGTCTCCTTATTCTTCGTCGTATCCTTCTTCATAATCACTTTCACCTTCACTGTCTCCTTCTTCTTCAGTTAGTTCTTTATCAGGTTCTTCTTCACTCAGTTCAGGGTCGCCAGAGTATGAAAAAATTGACCATATTATCCAATAAAAAAAATCTAATGATAGAAAAAAGAAGAAAAAAAACAAAAATTGAACTGATGAAGATGAGAAATTAAGTAGGTCGAGTAACTTCCTCCCATGTACCATAAATTTAAAGACATTGGGCGTCTTCCACTGTTTGTGTCGGTTTTTGTAAGAAACATGAAGGAAAAGGCCTTTGAACAATAACCAAAGCATATGTCACCACTCAGTAGTCTTTATTAGGATAACTTAATTTTGAATTATGAGAAACCTCATGTTGTTTACAGTCATTATGTTGTTATTTATTTGATTCTACTCTCATTAATGTGACAACTGCATTCAAAACTTGATTCACTAACTTCCATTAGTGTTGGTAGCATGCAACATGACAAAAAAAAAAAAAAAAAAAAAATGCATCCTACATTAGTCAGTGAGAGGAAAGGGACATGCTATGACAATAAGTTATGTCAATCTACGTACTTCAATTGGTGGTAAGATAGTTAGAACAAAAGTTGGTACAATTAGTATGAGCATAAACAGAAATAAATACATATATAATAGAATCTCGATATAAAAATATTCCATATGGAAATGACCTCCATATGAAGAAAAAAAAATCGGTCCCAATTTGGGCCTGTTGTATTTAAGAATAAACTCTATATTGGAACAAGTAATATTCTTTTTGGTCATGCCTTAAAAAACTTACCTCCATGTAAGTTAATATTATAATAAAAATAATTAACATAAGTTTTGTTATACATGAAAGTCTAAAACGAGGAAGGAAGGAATTATGATGGAAGACCTTTTTTCTTCATTCGATTGAATTACCAAATGTATCTTATTTTCCTTTTAAATAGTCTGTAAGTTTTTGGGGTTTCCTACCTCTTTTCTTACATTCTAGTTGTATTCTTTCGATATTTATTAATACAATTTTGGACTTACCAAAAAAAAAAAAAAAAAGTCTAAGACGAACAAAATACTTACTTAACGTTGCAAAACTATTAAAAAATTAATGAACATTAATATTTTCTAAGTACATTTTTGAGTTTTCAAAACACATGTGGTGTTTTTATTAGGTGCATGTATGGTATATATAAGAATAATTGACATTATTAGGATCCGTTGACATGGTTATAATGACATAATCTTGACATTTCAGCGCCATTTTCTCTACCAAACCCAACCATCAATGAATTTGAAGCTACTTTTTTGAATACATGTTATTATTATAAGTATTTACACTCCCACCAAAAATGAGAGCATTCTGAGATGTATAAGACCACTATCTGCCATTTTGAATATCAACCGTTGAAGATTAACGGTTGAAATTAAAATTTGTGGATGGTGAAGTTTCGTATTTCGGAATGCTCTCATTTTTGGTGGGAATGTAGAGTTTTATATGAGGAACATGTCACCAAAATCTTAGATTCAAATTCATTGATGGTTGGGTTTGGTAGAGAAAATGGCGCTAAAATGTCAAGATTATGTCATTATAACCATGTCAACGGATCCTTCCCCTATAATAAAAACAATATAAGTTTTGTTATATATCAAAGTATATCATGAATAAAAAAATATATATAACAAGTTGTATTTAAATATGTAAATTAAAACAATGAAATTTTGACGAGCATTAGTATTTTCTATGTACGTCTTTGTATGTTCACAAATATGTATATGTATTTCATAGGTGCATGTACAATATATTTGAGATTATACGTTCATATTTTCTAATGGAACCTCTATATAAGATTATTTTTTTGTTGTCCCAATGATATTATATTATATAGAAGTTTTACTGTATTACTATAACTTGAACGAAAGTCAGAAAAACTAAGTAAAATACAATATGTATGACTTGATGGTCAGTAAACTAGGTTTTAGTATGCTACAATAAAAGGGCATTACAATAAGATTGCAGAAACCCAATCCACATAATTGCTATAGTCAACAACTCATCATTCTTAAAAGAAGGAAATAAAATTTGAAAATCATGTTTTACTTGATATGAGATTATACAATAACCCTTCTTAACCTTCAGTTTGTCGCTTAAAGTCTACAAGAAAACGAAATTCAACCTAGTATTAGGGAAATTTTACCTTTTATTACTATTGGTATGACTACTAACTAACCATTCTTAATCAATCCTGAATGTTGATATTAAAACCCCGATCTTGTAAAACACGATGACCAAAAAAAACTGCAGAACATACAACTTTACAAAACGGTCAATATTTTTGTTACGATTCATGTGTAACAAGTGTTGTCACTTTTTTGATCTCGATCCGACAACTCAGGTTTAGTTTTACTGGGATTTCAGAATTAGTTTTTTTTTTAATTGCAAATATATGGTTAACCGGTTATTTGGTTTTTGCCTTTTTAGTCACATTTCGGAGTCCCGGGGAGAGCTTTCTATACACATTTTTGGTCGACCACCGTTCCAAACAACTTCTTGATGCGAGCGTTTATGGCCGTCGAGGCTTTCATGCATGTATTTCCTGTTGATTGCCGGAATTACTTTGCAGGCTTCAGAATTTTACGTGGGGTAAGTATCTTATCAGAACTTACTGATGTGTAAAATTATACCATTGTAGTTCTATATTTGATCATTTGTTACTTGCATACTTATCTTGGCACCTACAAGGAAATAAAGCATTTCCTAAATACTCATGTTTAGTTGAGATTTCTTTATGATAACACCCATATATACTACCACCGGTTTATTCTCATTGCGGGTTGCACACACCTCGTGATAAATGTAGATTTGTTCTGTTTTATGCTAGAAGAATTGCTTTTTCTGGTCCTCATTTATCAGGACCTGACAAAAAATACCTGTTGCATGTATTAGGTTGTATAATGTTTTGTACATTAGCTAAATCAATTTATACTCCCATGTTCTTTCATATAATTTTTTTTAGCTATTAGGATATGGAAATATGGAGAAGAAGTTGTGATGGTTAGTTTGCACTATCATAGTTAGTTTGCATTAACTAGCATAAATTCTGCTCCATATTTCCAACTGTAACTATTAGGATTGGTAAAAATGTACGACGACTTTAAAACCCTCTCTTGTAGCATGTTATGTAACGGAAGTATAATTTCATATACGTCAAGTCTGAGCCTTGATGTTGCTTGAGATACAACAAATCCTAATTGTTCAAATAGCATTCGTTTTCGATGATCTTGCTAAATAAGAAAGAAGTGGACATAATATTCCCATGTTTGGCAAAAAAAAACATCGCCATGTCTGCCTTTATAACTATTGAAAATACTCCTGCTACCATCAGATGCCGAATAGTTCCATTGCTTTTACTTGAACCTAGCTCAAGATGCTGCTTTCATGATATCATGGGCTGAATAAAACAATGTTGATAAGAAATAAAAATAAAAGTGTGTTCAGTTAGTGCTTTTTAATGTCTTTGATACTTGAATTTTGTTGTGGTTTGTTTAGGAGTTGGAATAGAACAGTTCGTTGTTGTGGTTAGTAAGTTCAGTATATACTTGGGGAGCACTACACTTTTGCTATATGGTTGGGGTGCTTCGCTAGTAAATAAAAAATATGAATGTGATGGATATATATGTGTAAGCGATGGTGTTTGCACAGTTACACTGATCTATGGCAGTTTTTTCAAGACAACGGCATTATACACACACGAAAAAAACAAGTAGCTAGTATACTTATGGTTAAAGGTTACAACTTTACTAGTACTTACTTGTAATTCACTTAAAAGCATTGCTTTCTTTCCATGCAAGCGCTCCACTTCCTTCAACAACAATGAAAGATGTCCTTGCACTCTAAATTACAACAGACATAATGCATCATATAAATTTGCTTGTAAAGAAAAAATACATGGAAAAAGGTAAATAAAAGTAATGATCCTAACTTGTAAAGAAGCTTCGAGTTTCTTAAGACCCTCGATCATACTTGAGGAAGGTGACTTGAACTTAGACTTCTGCATTTTGAGGTCTCCGAGCATCCTATTGGCATGACTCTTGAAGTCTTGTGATCCCCTCTTATTCTTTTCAATCATCGTCCCAATTATTTTTCCATCCAGTAGTTCCACCGGTGTTCCATCTTACACTCTTCAAACTTTTTCTCACACTTCCCAACATCAGACCAACATTGAAAAGACGAGGGTACCGAGTATACCACAAATCTTTTTCGATTAACCTATTAAGAAAAAAACCTAGTGTGTAATCTTTTCGATCTTATAAATATTAAATATTAAGTAAAATAGGTTGTCTTGGATATAATTATCAATCAAATTACATAATCAATCCAAGATGTTTAACGTATAACTGTATTTACTTCAATTATAAAAACAATTATATTACGGAAAAAAATAAATAACACAAAAATATAAGATTTTGTTAATGAGGAAAACTACTTGGCAGAAGAGAAGGACCATATTAAAAAAAAAAAGAACTTATCTAGATGATAACTACGTATGGAGTTAATTCAACTAAATTAATAAACACGAAAACTAAAGTGTGACTCTTAGTTTCTAACAATTGGTATTACTAGAGTCACTTGATCCCAAAAAAATAATTTAAATTAGTTAATAAAAAATTTGGTTGAAACAAACCAGATTTACTCGTCATTGTTGAAATTAACTATTCACATGACTGCGTTTGTTCTAGAATGAGTTCATAAGAACACAAGCTCCACTATTTATAGTGTTATGACCAAGGATTGTTTGGAAACAAGATCTACTAAAATCGAGAATTAAAATATATTTAATAAATGCCATTTTCAATTTTAGAAAGTATCTTGATATTATATAATTATATTAACATGTATAACTCATTTGTAATAAATACAAAATATTGTTTCCAAAATATATAACCAATAATATTTTCTAAATATTAATATTTGAGATATATTAGCTAGCTGTAAACATGTACTTTGCTAAATTAGTCAACTAGTTATGTGGAATCTTCTGGGAAAGGAAAGCATCTCAATATCGATTCCAAAGATGGATTCGAAAATGTGTTTAAAAGATATTAATAGGATCTTTCCTTGAGTATCAAAAGAAAAAATTATAAAAAAAATAATATAATTAAGTTAAATCCGTGTTCAATTTTTGTTAGACATATGAACTTTCAGTTCAATTTTACTCATTTTTAAAGATTAAGAATGTAAATGAAGTTTTCATAATTTGTAAGTGGGGATCATTCCTGGATAACTTTTCGATATACAAGATTTACATTTATAGAAATAAATTACTTGTCTGTCCCTGACAATCAAGTAATGCATATAATCAAAGGTATAAATGTGAACAATAAAGTATTAGAGTTAAACACGCATCCAATATTTCCTGACATATGAATTGTTAGAGCATGCTCAGTTGAACCCACAAGTTTTGATATCTCAAGCTTGTTATCAATGTTAGATGATCAAAACTATATCTTGATTTCTAGTCTACTAAGTCAAGTTTCGGATAAGTTAGAATTGTAGTTGAGTATCAGAGATCACCCTTGAAGACTGAAGATCGACGAAGACATTTGGAGAACTTCTGTGTCAGGTATGTGAAGACTGAACCATTCAATTTTACTCACTATACCATCATTCTATCTATAGAGACTATGTCGTATGACTTATAGTAGATTCACAAAGAAGATGTTTCGATTCAAGCTTGTCTTGTGAAAAATCTCGAAATATGATTTAGCGATCGGATGTTCAAAGGTCCTTAACAATATTAGTTCTATGAATTAATTTGTGGATCAATTGAAAATTTCCCATGAAAATGATTATATCACTTGGGAATGATTCAAACATTATAAGAGAGAAATATGAACTTACTAGAATTTCTACTCAGGGTAGGTTAGCGAACTCAGCTTGCAAACAATAGATATCTGAGATACAGAAATACAGGAAGGTTGGTGAACCAATTCACAAACCACAAGTTCAGTTGGGAAAAATTCACAAACCTGGTTGGCGAACCGTGGTGAAATGGATTTTATAAGTTGGATTAATTGGCTAGCAGTTGGCGAACCCGGTTCACAAACCGAGGTCAACTGAGTTCTGTAGTCTAGTAGGATTGGAGAACCTATTTCATGAACCGTAGCACCCTGACTCGTGACGGTTGGCAAACCGTTGTACCAACTGTCCTGACAATGTTTAGCAGATACTCAAAGACTTATTATTTAAAAATGTTTAGCATTGCTAGAACTCTCTTAAATACTTCTAAGACTTCATTGATCACTTAAACACGTATGTGTGTGAACTATGATTAATTTCTTAGGTATATAAATGAACATAAAATAGATTTTAGTTCTTTGGATAAGTTTCCAAACCGAACAGTCATTATACACGGTTCAATAACCGAACCTATGTGTATAGTCTTATATAGTAGTTTGAAGACCTATCTAGTTTGATTGATTCTCAAGTTATCTTAGCTTAAATTCTAAGATAACCTTGGTCTTTGAAAACTATAAATAAAGCATCTCTGTCAACTGGGAAAATCAATCCTTGATACTTTGTGTCCTATTTGATTCTAGAGTCACCTCTATTGACATTTTAGATCTACGACTAAAAAGACTTCGCTTGGGGATTCGTGAAGCCAGGTCCGACTATCTTTACCTTGATAGTTCATGTATCATGATCTTGCTTTCCTATTATCGAAGTTTTCGTAATCTCTTTAAGGCAAGATAGATAGTAATCACAAAGTTCTTTTCGTCTCAGACTTTGTGATTCCTCAAGATAGATATCTAAAGACTGATATTTCGACGATTGTTCTTGAGAGGTGGTTAAGAATCTAGGCTGCTCTTCGAGAGTTGGAAGTTCCAAACTTGTGAGGTTTGCTAGATTGTCTATTGAAAATAGATTTCCACACCTTGATCTCTGATCTAAACGAAAATCAAATAAGCTTATCTATTAGAGGAAGATTGGTATCAAAAGTATTCACTTCGGCTGAAGCAACTCTTAGGCTGTAAAGGAGTCAGCGAAGGGAATCAAGTGCATCGAACCTTGCGAGGTTCAAGAGACATAGAGGAGCGTGATTGTAACTGAATCTCTTGGAGGGTAGATTCGGTCTCAACTACATTCGAGTCTGAAGTCTGATAAGGCTAGTGTATGTAGGGGCTTAATGCAGTGTGGTGTTCAATTTGGACGAGGTCCCAGGGTTTTTCTGCTATTGCGGTTTCCTCGTTAACAAAATTTCTGGTGTCTTGTGTTTTTCCTTTTCTGAATTATATTGTTTATCTTTATAATTGGATTTACACATGTTTGTACGTATCCAATCTAAGTAGATACTTCCGCTTTAATTATAATTCATTACGTGACTTGTTTCTTATAGAATTCGTATCTTGAAAGATAGCAAGTTTAATCACTTGGCAGAATTCCGATTAAATTATTTGGATATAACTATATTGATCTTGGATATTGATTTTTTAGATCGTCCAAGTACTCTACCTAACAATCAGGTTCACGGACCTTGTGTCTATATACATACTGATTGAGTAGAGGTTGAGATATTAACTCTATATACATATTGTCAAGGATCATTAAGTTGATCTACTTGCAATTGTATTAAGTTTTGTATATACAGGTTGCCGAACGAAAAAGTTGGGTGTATTTGGTATCCCCTGCGTTTTCATGAACTATCCTATTCCAACTTATGTCAACATCGAAATCTATTAAGCAACTAAATAGACAATTAGAAAAACAAATGCTAGAATCAATTCTTGCCGGTTCTGGGATAAGTTTTGACTTGTTGAAACAACATCAACAACTACGAATCTCTCAGATCTCACTAAAAATCTCTGCAAAAATTTATCCGTGGCATCTCCTGAAATGGCGAATGCTTGTATACGAAAAAGCATATTTATTTATTTCTATGTGACTGCTAATCAATTTTTGTAGTAATATTTCAGATATATCATGCAATGAAATAACTCATCAACACTAACGTCAAAAGCTTGTTTGAATAAATTTTGTTGCCACATATATGTAGATAGGATTGGAACATAACACATGACAAAGGATTATATAAAAGTTTTGACCCAACTTTATAAGATGGTTTTGCAACACCAAATAAATCCCTATATTGTTGTTACACATATTTCTCAAGCATATCTTACTGGTTCATCATTTTTCTCACCAGAAACAAACTCATCACCCTAAGTACCTGCTGCTAGGTCCTCTCAAAACTCAAATCCCATTCTCAGTATTCATGGTAATACCAAAAGTTAAAGTTATTGGTCAAAAAGAAACGTTAAAAATGATAAAAGAATCCCAACAAGGATAATATTCTTCAACTGAATTTAACATAAACGAGTGAATGGACCATCAGCGTGAAAATGAAGTTGCTAGATTAATATAACGTGGTTTATAACAAAACATATTTGAAAAATTCGAACTTTACAAGAGCAACATCACTTGAATGCAAACAATAATAAGTTTCTTTCAAGAGACACTTTAAGAATGAATCCGTAGCAACAAATTCCATGGCAAATGGAAAATGAGAAAAATAATGATTATGATGATTGAATAGTATAGTTTAATATATTACATTGATAGTTTTTCAATTATAGTAGTTAGTGTAAGTTAAAAATACTCAGTGTTAGAGCAGTTCTCGGTTGAATCCACCAACCGTTGGTATGTCAAGTTTGGTTGCCAAGTTTAGTTTAAAAACTCGAAGCCGCTTGAGGCGTTAATAAAGTCAACTTCGTTAGGTTAGACTAGGAACATCGAAATATTGAGACTTGCTCTAGTTACTCCTGAAGACGTATCGAAAACATCATTCTTCAGTTCGAGGTTAATAACTACAGACTTGACTTGTTCTATTTCTATATTTTGTTTTTTCAAGTCTTTATCCATTAAAAACATAATATGTGAAGTTAAGTTTGTTATAGTCTACGTAGCATTGGTGACTTGGTCATTATACTATGATCAAAGTATCTTAAGGAATGATATACATTAGTTGTTTCCACAGCTTAAGCATACGGAATTACGAAGTATAGTTTATCTATGGACTTCATGTTCTCAACACTTGACCAGATGAATCAAAACCTTGGGAATTATCTTTGAAAGTGATTTCAGAAACATAGTTTAAGGAAGTAGACTTGCAAAAACTTGTTTCATAGTTGAAAAGTGGAATCAGGACCAACCATATGTATAAAGACCGATCTCTTGTGGCACACATTTACAAGATACACTTCTAAGGAGGGATACAATTCGATTATGCAGAATCCGCAGTCAGGTGGAGGAAAGGACTTTTAGTATGCATGAAGGAATAAAGTAGCCCCAAAATCTCAACTCCTTGGGTGGCTTGCTATCCATAATGCCACACCTACTGTGGATAATCTGAATAAAAGAGGATGTTAGATTCAAGAAACAAATTGTTGTCTCTACAATGAGGAACCAGAAAATTTCAACTATATTAATTTACTGCAAATTCTTACAGAAATTTAGAATTACTTCACACAATCGATGGACGTATCATGGATTCACAAAACAGAAATCAAAGAACAATTTCAACTCTGGCACACCAATAGCTGCAAACAATTAGCCAAATTTTTTTGATACATTATCCCTCTTGCAATCTACTGGGCACTTTGAGAAAAAAGAAAGAGAATAAGAATGGCCAAGAGAAGAGGAAGAGATAAAGAGACGATGATAGTTGAAATCAAGAGGCAAATCTTCAAGTGAAGAGCAATACATTCTTTGTTCAAATTTATGATTTCCCGTGATCTCATATTGAATTGGAACTTTTTTTTGGATAAATGCTAAATTTCATTCATGTAATTTTGATATTAGGACTTATCTGGGTGGTTAATATTAGCTTTGTGCGTATTATATGGATCGAGTTCCTCCTCAAAAAAAATTCGTTAGTTAAATTTCAACTATCAAAAAAAAATTAAAGAAAATAACTTCCAATTTTTTTGGTCATCGTCCTAAAAATTAGTACATTTCCAAATCACTCCACTCCCCCTAGTACAAACGCACACTCTAGTTTAGAGAACTGTTAGTTCCAGAAGCATTCAATTTAACCTTAAAAATAGAGTCGTATTGTGACGAGGTCACCCTCATGATAGCTTCTGTAAGGGTGCATTTTATAGCCCTTAGATATTAATCTTAGATGTAATCACATCTCAAGAAAATATTTAAGTAATTAATATATTTTTTTGTAATTAAATATATTAATTGTTTTGCATATTTTGTTTTAACCTAAATCTTATTTTAATGCTTGATCTCAACCCAGAATCTCGGTTGTTTTTTCTCTCAAACATGGAATTATTAATTTTGTTTGGAGAGACTAATCATGATTAATAAATGAATAAAGAGAATTCATTCTCCAATTCTCATGAGATATTAAACACCTATATTGATAATTTGATATAACTAAAGAGATGGACAACTTGTTGAGATTAACATCCTTAGGCATGGCATCATGAGGTTCTAATAGAAGGGGTAGCTAAGTTATAGATTGTGTCTCAGTGTCAGTGGTGCTTCGTGTTTTCTTTCATTTCATTGGTATTTTTGAAGGTCCAAATATAATGGGGTTCTTGATCCAAAAAGATTGGTTGCATTAAAATCAGTCCTTAAATTGAAATATTAAGTTGGGATTTTTTGGATATTGTTAATGCGCTCATGTTTGTAAAACTGTAACGATGTTTCTCTATTGTTATTCCTGATCATAGAGTTACTAAATATTTGATGAGGCATCACATTGTGGAAATGGACAAAGCTATTTAGAGTTTTCTGTTAATTATGGAGCAAAGGTCAAGAATATTAGATATTCCGTGAAAAGGTGAAAAAAACCGTTGGACTCTTTCAACAATGTACGTGTTGGAGATTCACGTGGACCGACCGAGTGAGTTATCCAAAGTTTACCAATTTATCCTCCCTGGTAGAGTTAATAGAGTACCGTGGGGTTATATGGGTCAGCAACAAATGGATGTAAAAAAATGGGTTGAAGTTTATGCATTCCCCATCTCGGTTTCTCCTTCACCTTCTTCATCTTATGCAAGGATACAGAGATCTACTGATACGAATGCATCAAATCCAGATGGTATAAGTAAACTTCCATTTAATTTTCCGATAGCAATTGTTTCATGTTTGAAACCCTAATCCTCTTGTTACAGTTTAAAACCCTTATTTCCGTCTTCTTATTTAGATATTAGGGAATTCAATCGAATTCAATAATTTTTCTCGAATTAATTTTTCCTTCTCTGGAAACTGAAATAGAAATTTGATTTATTCCTACAGAATTAATTTATATTTTAGAGAGGTCAAACTGATATTGTGTTAGTATGATGGTATTTCAAGGAAATTGATACCATTTTACCAGAAATCCATCCTCCTTGTTTGGTTTTTGGTCTGTATAGTTAGGTTGTAAAACCCCATATCAATTGACTACAGGGTGCGATAAATTAGATACAAACAAATTTGAAACCCCTCATACCAGAAACCCATCCTTCATTTTTTTTTTTTTTTTTTGTCTGTGTAGTTAGGTTGTAAAACCCCCATATTATTAAGCCATTGCGTTGTATTTTGATTAGTATATTGATATAGTAGATATTTGAAGAATGTTTTTATGAATGGTTAGGTGTTGACGACAACGATGTGGTTAATGTTATTTTGTGTCTAGCAGTAGAATTAGTGATTGGCCAGGCAATGAACCTAGGTACACCGGTGGTGTGAATATGTTCCAAAAAATGAAGAATTCCATGTCCGTGGTTGAATTTACCAAGATGGTGTATTAGTTGTTCCGTCTTAAAGCTAAATCTTTCACACAAGTAGTTATGAATTTTCCGAATGATGCAGTGGAGCATCTTGGCCAGTTGGTTTAAAAACCTATCATGCTTCTACATTTATTTATAATAATTCTTCTTGGTTAAGGCAACGTTTTGTACTTTTATTTAATGTATGTTTGGTCCCGTTATCTTATATTAATGAAATTAACTAGTGACAAGTTCGTAACAACAACTTTATCTTGTAGCTCCCCTTTTACTGTAACATGGGTCCTCTACCACTTCTCCTTGTACATTTCCAGTTCTAGAATTTGATGCAACACTATCATAAGCTTTCATCTCTAACTCTACCATATGGTACGTAGTACCGGTCTCCTTATATAAGATATATTTGGTAGTTTTTGTGTATATAAATGCCCGCCTAAAGTATGAATATCATGAATGATCAGCTACATATTCTCATGATGGTTGAGAGTAAACAGCGCGCCGGAGGGCGGATAAAGGAAGGTCTTAAATTATTCTCTTGTTTCATTTTCTTTTTTATTCATATTCGATTGTTGAGGTTGATAAGCAATGTGCCCACTTTTTTGGCGTGACAATCAGTGAGCAGCAGGCACAGGCTGTAATTATTGTTAGAGCTACTTCAACAGCGCAAGTTTAAGGTGCTGTGTATTAGAGTTTGAAACACATGTATGCTATTTTTTATCTGGAACGTCATCTTAACCCTGTATCCTTTCGAAGTGTAAATCATATATCTCGGTTGTCATGAAAAGGAGACAAAATTTTCATTTACAGCTTGATTTTTTGCAGCTACTATATTTTGAACAAGATGTGAATGGAGGTTACGGTTTGGCTTTACAGGTGCATACTGAATTCACTTTGTTCTTATGTTTTTCTATCTTGCAATAAAACCAATTTTAATTTAAATATCAAGGATGATATATATCTTTAGTCGCAATGATTATTCATGGAAAACAACTCACTAATTTTCTAGTTTCCACTGTACTACCGTATAATTGGTGACATGGCCTTTGCGTCTTAAAAGCATGGTGTGGGTCTCCATAGTCAAGATTAGTATAAGTTAATGTTTCTTAACCAAGTGGGAGAATGTTGGGTTTTCTTTGGTTTATGAAACAAATCAAGACTAGTATTAGTTGCACTACAAATCGCCAATCAGCTATGAATTGTATGCCCATCCTAATAGCTCTACATGAGCTATCAGCCAACCCCCCAAATGGAAAAATAATATTGCTCAGGTAGTATGTGTGTGTGCGAATAGTCCTACATGGGCTATCAGCTAAACAATCAATGATATTGAATAGTATGCAATGCGTGTGCGTGCTGCAGTCGGGGCCTCTACATTCATAGCTGATTGATTTTTAGTTTTTGTTTATTTTTTTTGGTATTCTGGTCTGTTTATTGTTTCTGCATTCTGGTCAATCACTAAGTTTTCGTAAGCTGCTAGCACAATTTCGACAAACAAGAAAGAAAGAGGGAATGTGCTTTTATAATACGATCATCTAAAAAGATTAGCTTAAAGTTGATGCTAATTACGGTTACATATATAACTGTGCGGTATCTTTCAAACTCATAATTATGTTTTTGTTTTTTTTGTTTTTTTTCCTGCTGAAATAGAGTGGTTGAACCAGAGCAAGAATATGTTTTCATAGAGTGTACATGTTGTTGCTTGAATCCCGAGATTAAATCCTCAAAACCTATTGGTTTCCGTCTCTAGCATGGGTGGCTATGAGGTCCTCATTTGATCCTTGTGGCATCGTGGTGTCATCATGAGTTGGGACGAATTCGGCTCTGAAAGTTTAAAGTATATATATTGTTCTCTGTTTAGCTCATGCATTTTGGTGAAAAATTCTCAATTTGGACAACTATCTAAGCTATGTGTGTTCCAAGCTGATAGGAGTTTGATAACAGCGATGGCGCCATGAAACCAACTTATCTAAGCTATATGTATTCCAAGATGAAAAATAAGATGTCATTGTAATTTATGCGACCTTGTTAAAGAAGTACCCAATTAATATTATGCAACTGTTTTTGATAGGTACCCAATTTATATTATTTGACCATGTTGAAGAAGTACCCAATAAATAATTTGAGACCTCCTGTAAGAGGTACCCAATTTATATTATGCTACGGTGTTAGAGAGGTACCCTATTTCGGAAGAGTTCAACAATGTTTGTACCTTAAACTCATTTTGCATTTATGTAGTACATTCTATGTTAAAAAAAATAATCAGAAGTATTAGTTATGTATTGATTGTGTATTCTATTGTGACGCTTATTTTGTTGGTTAATTGCATAACCTGTTTGCTAATAAGGTGAATTGTGCAGATGACAGGGACAAGGCTGGGGACCAGAAATTGCAAGACGACCTGGATAATTTATTGGTCTCGTATGCTACGGAGGAGCAGAAGATGGAACTGGCAAAAAAAAAAAAAGCGAAGAATCAGGGAAGGAGGGGACAACACCTCTACAGGTACTTAGTATCCTTAACTAAGTACCCGGCACTACAGTAGCTAGTGATTTTTGCCATTTGATCGAAGTCTTCCTATCTCATTTTCTCTGGTCAAAACTTAATAAACAAAGGTTTAAAAATAGAATAAAATGTTGGTCTATTTGTGGAGATTTATATTTTATGAGAGAAACCATTGCGCAGCCGGGTAGGAACAATTAGTTCGTCTTGTTTCATTTTAATTTCAAGATATAGAGTTAATGAACTGCTTACACGAGATTGTGGATGTCTTATTCCTTTGGGGCAGTAGTGAAGGTTTGGTGATAAGGTAATTCTTAATATCGTCCATGTGAAGTGTTTTAGACCACGACACTGAATAATTTGTAGCATCCCAGTTGCATGGTGTGGGTACTGCCGACGATGGGAATGTCATGCTGGTTTGTCGTTCTTGAGTATAATTTTATATGATTAAGTTAGGATGGTGAGTTTTTTATATATCCTTACGGAATCCATATATGTGTTGTCAATTGTTGGTGTTTTGTTTTGTGGTTGGAAGCATGGATATGGTCTAGGAAGAGATATAAGTTGTACATAATGCCCAGGAACAAGCAGTGTGCTTAGTTTGTGTCAAGACAACTTCAAGGCTTGAAAATTATAATTAGTATGAAATGGGTCATCATGGATCTGAAATTGTGCACTTATTAATAGGAGAATGTTATAACCGCGGATAAAGCCAACCCATATAATCTAACTTAACTAGAGTACTAACTAGGAAGGGTATATTAGGTATGAACTGGTTCTGGTAACTGGGTGAGTTGAACTGAGTTAGACTCGCACATATTTGCCCATTTTTAAAGATTCGGACTGGGACCGCCCCTTTCCATGAAATGTCAAATTTTCTTGACCTTCGCACTTAATTATGGGTGTTTTGTATCTATTATTCCTACCACTCATCAGCAAACGTAATCAGAGAAAAAAATAAAATAAGGAACAGGCATTTCTATGTTTAAGAAAACAGAGACTTGCTGTGACGGGTGAGATTAAGATCGAATTGAATTTGTTAAAAGGATTCAGAAGAAAATAATAAATTAATATAAAATAAAATAAAATAAAAATATTTTAATTACTTAAATATTGTCTATAGATGTGATTACATCTAAAATTAATATCTTACCGAAGCTGTCACGAAAATAACCTCGTCACAGCACGACTCTTAGAAATATCAATCTATCTACTCAAATAAACCCTTGTGGATTTGTAACTCCTCTTTTTGGACCGGTACATTTATAGATTTGTGGGCCTAATTGGAATTTAAAGCAAAATATCTAAGGTGTCTGAGTGCTAGGTCATTCACAGCGTTACACCAGGAAGATTTCTAGATATCTATTTCGATGGTAACAACACATTTTCTTTAGGAGACATTTGAAAGTATCAGATAATTACGGTCCCACCAAAATACACATACGTCAACTAATTATGTATCATATTGTTTGATTCCCGACCGTGTTGTTTTTAGATAATTGATATACCGCTAAAATCATTCATTTATGTTTTCATGTACACCCGTGAAGTGTACCGTGCCGGCATATTTGCAGGACAACTTCGCATGCATACAACCTGGCTCAGTACGATAGCTTTCTTGGTATTGTTGGCAAAACACAATTTGGTTAAACTTAAAATACTTATAGAACCTTTTTCAAGGAGGAGGTAGCTTGCAGTCCGTGCTTAGTTCTGGCTCCCAAACCCAATTGTAATTTATTTTTATTTTTATTTTATTTTTGGGTTATAAATGACCTACCAAGCCCATTTTGTACCCCTAACCTGATTCCATCCCCGATCTTTCCTAGTTTCCAAAATGATATTATTTGCATAATCTAGTTCTCTCCAAAGATTGAACATTTGGTGAGACACCTGTGGGGTGTATATAATTGTTATTGCAGAGGTTGTTTAAATGTTTATATTATACACGTAACGGTGGATCTGTTTTGCTAATGTGTGACAATTTAGCCTTAGTAAAAACAGTGTGACAAAAAATAAAATGATTTTGTTTATGGCTTCAAAAAATAAAAATAAATAACGCGTCTCAATGGCTGATATCTCATGCATTCACACTAATATCTCATCGTCGATGAGCAAATCAATAACTTCCAACAGTAGGACAGGGAGATACAGATATTACTCACTTCCATTTTATCCTTTTTGCTAGCCAATATGTGTAGTTGTGTACACTGTTTGCTGCTCACGATTTGTTTAATTTCAATATCACTAATATTGGTGACGAAGACCCTAACCTTTTCTCTTTAAAATACATGTCAGAATGTTGGTTGTTGTTAAACTTGTATTGATACAAAAAGAAAGTACGTGAGCATAAAAAATTCCCCATAATGAGTAAAGTTAATGACTAATTACAATTTATAATAACCTTCCAATGGGAAATCAAACCTCTAAATGATAACACGCTCTGAACCATTTTTCGGGTGAATCCCAATTCCCAAAGAAAAGTGGAGGCTTTCACTTCATTTATCAACACTCCTTCACTTCTTGAGATTTTGTTGGTCATTGTCCTTTTATTCCTCTCCCCCCAGACAGCCCAAGTAATTTAAGATCCAACAGTGCCAGATTTTTCACCCTCTGTTTCTGCCTTTTCTAAATTTCTAAGCTTGTTCATTGAGCCCATCTTTCATTGTACCACCGGTGAGGTAGTTCCAATTTTATAAACATAGTTACAATAGTAACTAGTAGTAATTTTCTGACTTACAGTTTCTTGTTCTAGATTGCATAATAAGCACGTAGTGTTGGAGATGATACACCCTCTTCTTGTAGTTGAAATAGCATTTTGTGTGGGAATGAGGAAGCTCTTAAAGGAATCTCGGAGAATACTATAACTTCAAACTGGGGTCATTTTTTTGCTTTGTAATCTTTTCCATTCGTGTTGTTTTTGGCTTTATGGGTAGTGTTAGTCTAGGTCTATTCTTGTTCCTAGCTATTGTGGTTTCCTTATGGGGTGTCCTTGCTTGTAAGGCAGTGGTGGTTGTTGTTGCTTACTTCCTGTAAGCGTTTTCTATCAATATATTTTTACATTTGCCAATGAAAAAAAAAAGAGAAAAAAGAAATAGCATTTTGTGCAGCTGACCAGATGAAAATTTTCACTTCAGGAGGGACATTCGACACCCTTAAAGGACCCTTGGTAGTTGTGCGTTGGTCTGATGTAATAGCCAAATGTATCATGAACTTGTGCTAAAACCATTAGGCGTATTTCATGATTATCATCCATAAGTTTACAACAACAACAAAAAAATCTCAAGTAAAATTGAAATCAATTTTTTTCTTTTACATTTGATCTTGATTCAGTCCAGGTGTTCGCTATAAATTAGTATTGCATCAATGAAGAAAGTTATAGAGCTAGGAATTGTGATAAAGAAAATCGCAACTCGAGTGAAAAAAACTAATAAGTGATAAAGAAAATCGCAACTCGAGTGAAAAAAACTAATAAGAAACGCTCTTACCTGGTGAGCTAGTAGGCTTCTTTATTATGAAACACGGGTGGGTAAGTTCGCACAATAAACGTGTTAATAAACGACTGCAACCAACTTATTGATGAAAAAGCAACTTGCATATAGCCTTTTATAAAAACAAGATTTTACATGATATCCCAGCTTTACAGCTTAATGGTCATTGCTTTGCTATTGGAATGTCACTTATGCGTCATGCACGAAATGTAGATTGGTGTTTGCGGTGGACCCATAAAAATGTTGCATGTTGATGTATGGGCAATTGTATGGACGGGACCAGTCACAAGAAAATAATATCGTTGTGTCTTTCACCAACTAACTAACTAGACATTCTTGCAATAGTTCTAGGCTGGAAGGTTGCTTTCATGTACTCACAATTATTGTTACTCCCATAATCCCATTCCTAGCTAACTTCTAACTTATAGCTTTGAGTGGACTAGACCGATTATATTTATATCGGTGGCTTATATCGCCATCATGAAATTGTCTAGTATTTTCCTTAAAAGTTAGTATTATTCTAATTCAAAGAAGAAAATATAAATCTAGACCAGACCTTTTATGAGCCATAGGAAAGGAATGGATGGTCACGTCATACGCTGCTATTGTATATCGACATGCAAATAGCTGACTAATTGAGTTGTCTCATGAGAGATATTCTGTTGAGATGTTTATTTCAGATGGATTGATTATTATGACTTTATTATCAAATTTGTGGGACCCACATAAAAATGAGAAGCATTTTTTCATAAAGCTAACCCCTATGGGCTAGATTGAGCTGCTAGATTGGCCAAAAAATGTTGCAAATCAAAAAAAAAAAGTGTGGTTTAAAAGTTAACACTACTTCTCTCTCCTAGCAAGTGCTCGCAGTTCAACTAGCAGCGAGATTGAAACGCTGAATCATTCAGCGCTGAAAAAGTGATCTTAGCGCTGAACCGTTCAGCGCTCACAAAAATCACACGGATCACAAAATTTGATCTGACGACTGAAATTTAAAGCGCTGAACCAAACGGCGCTGGGCAGTGGTCCCAGCTGACGTGGACTGCTAATCTAGCTGATAGATTAGCACTCCCATATGACTTAGGAGGTTGCCCTAGCTGACATGAACTGCTAGATTGGAACACCATAGGACTTAGCCTAAGAATAATATAATCCAAGGGAGATGTTGCCTAATCTTATTTCCGACGCAACATCAACCAATTCGCCAATTTTTACGCTTCTAGCTGGCACCACTACGGATTTCAGAATTTTTCCACATCACCACCTATTCATTATCAAAAAGAATAAACTCTAGTAGAGGATTTTGAGTTCTAAAACCACAAATCTTTCTAAAGTAGATTGGTAACTTATGCATCTCCATGGGCCGGTGGATAATCCACCTCACTTTGCATCTTTATCTTTACTTTATTATTCCTTTTACCAGTTTAATTACCCTAGTTTAGCTTAATTGTGTCTGTAATTCCTTAGTTTATTTATTTCAGTCATTAGGTAACCTCTGTAATATCTTTATTAGCACTAATCCGTCAAGGATAAAGCTTAGTTTCTACTTTAAGACTCAATTAAAGTTAAAAGCTTATCAGAAGCTATGGATCAAGTCGGAAAACAAAGGAGTAGACAACTATCACTCGGGAAGGTTACCGCAACATCAATATACAAAGGCCTGACTAGCAACTTCAATCAATTGCATCGAAAACCTCTATCGCCATCTGAGTTCTTGTGGACACTGTCGTGTTTACCAACAATACAACTTTTCTTGTGGAAAGCACTGACCGAAGGCCTTTCGACCTTCGACTTCAACATTTTCCCTCGATGCATCTCCGATATGAAGACTGCTATTCTGATCCAATATCATGTTACTGTTGGTTCATGGATTATAAATTTAATTGTACTCGATGAATCTTGGGGTATCTTATACTCTCGTGTAATAGTTCTCTAGTAGTTTAATAAAATTCATGCTTCAAGAAGAAGAAAAAAAAAACACAATTTTTAAAGGTGGGTATCAGTTTTTTTAGGAGGCACAATTTCTAAAGGTGGGTATCAGTTTTGTTAGAGGTGACGTAAAACAATACAATCCTGATCACCAGATTTTTGGATTGGCACCAATCCTAGCAAAACTGATACCCGTATTTAGCAGTCGTTGTTTTTCTACTACAGAGATTGATACTTTACTATTTGAACTCTAATTAGTGTGGTATTATTTGTCCAGTCCGCGAGTTATAACCCCAAAGGTGTCACTATCCATCCACAAAAAACTCATCAAAACAAAAGTAACACAAAAAACCCATCAAAACAAAAGTAACACAAAAACCTCAAAGAATTTGATGAAACCAATTTTGAAATTTGGGGTTTTTGTATCAATTTTTAAAAATTTGGAGGTTTTGTATCAATTTTGTTTAAGATGGAGTTTTAATGGATCCCAACATTTGAATGAGGTTTTTGTACCACAAATTTGGTCACATTGGGTTTTTATGATTAGTTATGTTTGTCAAATAATGGTATAATACCGGTATCGTAATGTATGCGTCCAATCCAAACTTAATCCTTAATTTTGAGTAGAATACGTTCCGCCTAATGCATGAATTAGTCAAAATCACGAAATATTCAACCAAATTTTACGTACAAAACAATTAGGCCACATGTTGGTTATCGATTAGACTATTTACGTTGTCCATGTGAACTATGATACAACATTATATTTAAAAGATATTTTCTTATCCTATAATGCATGTCGTATATTTTGTACCGAATTTATATTTCCAAAAGTGAATTACACATGTGCGTATATTATTGTGAATTATTTCAGAATCACGTGGTTAACAAGATAGTGGAGTGAATTTATATTTCGTCGAAGAGTCTTGTTATCACCCGAGTGTTCAAGTGACAGCATAAATGAACCCGCAGGTTCCAGCCGTTGGATTGGTATCATCTTTCAAAATCTGAACAAAAACATTGTCTTCTTTTAACAACATTTTATGAAGTATCCTAAACTTCTATAGCTTTTTCAATAGAGTCCTTTATAGGGTTGTACATGATCGGTTTGGGCTCGATTTCCATCAAAACCGAAACCATTGCACTCGGTTTCTAAAAAATTTACCAACACCGAGCCATTAATCATCGCCTCGGTTTCTAGTCGGTTTTAAGTAAATCGAAAGTAATGGTGTTTAATGGAAGAAGAAGATGTGGAGATTAAGTAAATCCATGGCTGCTTCAGTCGTGATATCTATGCTGTGATGATACTGATAATGGAGGCTAAGACGAAAATGGAAATTAGGTCGAAGATATAGAGGAGGGGATATAAATCAGTTGACGGTCAGGATTAAATATATCTGGATATAACCTACGGTTAGGATAATCGGTTTTTCCACTGGTGTTCGGTTCGATTTTGGGGTCACATCATTACCATTCCATTACTATCGGTTTTCAGCCTTCTTAACCATTAACATTCCATTTATAAACGGCTCAGTTCAGTTTCCTCCTAAGTCATACTTGCCATGAACTATCATTGTACACGGTTCTGGTACTCTGGACCATAGTGTATATTCTTCCATGTAATTTCAAGATAAACTTCTCACATGCTTACATGAACTCCTAAAAAGAGTTCATCTAAACAGAGGAAGTGTTTGCTTGAATCTCAAGTTATCTTAGCTTGAATTATAATGAATCCTAGTCTTGAAAATCTATAAATAAAGAGACTAAAACAACCAGGAAATTCAATCCCTGACACTTATGTGTCCTAGTTATTTGCTAAAGTTGTCCTCTATGAATCTAGGTTTCCTATGAGAAACATAATTAGGTTTACGACATAAAGACTTCACTTAGGGGATTCATGAATCCGGGTCCAACTATGTTTATCTTGATAGTTCATATATCCAGATCTTGTTGTTTTTGTTATCGAGGTTTTAGTAATCTCTTTCAGGAACGAGATAGGTAGAAATCGTAAAGTTTTCTTCGTCTCATACTTTGTGATTCCTCAAGATAGATATCTAAAATTATTCTTTATTGATCGGTCTAAGATTATTCTTGAGAGGTGTTTAATAATCCAGGCTTCTCCGCTAACTGAGTGTAAGTGTTCCGGATTTGTGAGGTTTGCTAGCTTTGTCTATTATAAACAGATTTCCAAGCCTTGATATATTGATCTAAAGGGAAATAAAATAGGCTTATTTGTAGGGGAAAATTGGTATCAAACGTCTTCACTTAGCCTGAAGAAACTTTTAGGTTATAAAGGACGTCAGTTAAAGGAACCAATTGCCTAGAGCCTTGCGAGGGTCAAGAGACGAAAGGAGCACGACTGCAACTGAATTAATTAAAGGGTAAATTCGGTCTCAACCACATTCCAGTCCGAAATATGATAGTAGGCTAGTATCTGTAGTGGCTAAATACAGTTCGATGTTCAAATCTGTACGAGGTTCCGAAGTTTTTCTACTTGTGCAGATTTCCTCGTCAACAAAACTTATGGTGTCTTGTGTTTTTCTTTTTTCGAATTATATTGTTTTATCTTTATAATAGGAATAACACAAGTAGTAGTAATTGAACTTAGTAGATATGTCCATATTAAGACTCATTCTTGTAAATTCGTATCTTGAAAGATAGATAACAAGTTTCATACTTGGGAGAATTCAGATTCAATTATTTGAATACTACTAGATTGATCTTGGAAATTGATATTAGAGATCTTCCAAGTACTCTTCTATACAATTAGGTTCACGGACTTTATTGTCTTGACTTTCTGATAGTTCAGAGAATGAGATATAAACTCTATGTACATATAGTCAAGGATCTTTAAGTAGGCCTACTTGCAATTGTACTAAATTTCGTCCATACAGGTTGCCGAACGAAAAACTTGATGGTGTACTTGGTACCCTCTCCTACGGATGATGTGAATCCAACGGTTGAGACACGCGAGTTCATTTGTGTTGTCACGCAAACGCGCGCGTGACAACAAGCCTCTTTCGTTGAAATGAAAAATACTCAAATATTGCATGTCCCGAACCTTTCCCACAAACAAAATCTTAACTAGGAGTTTGGTACTAATCTGAAAAAGAAATTTTGTTATAACATTTTTTCGATATTATTAAAGATTTGACAGATGTATAATCAACATTCTATAAATAGTTCTAAACAAACAGTTGGATAAAACTACATCAAAACTGCCTCCTCACATGAAGGTAGATCCCGCTTCCTTGGGATCAGCAAGGGGCACTTTTAGGCCCCACCATTTGAAAAGATGTAAAAGGGCGGTTTATATGTAGTTTATTTCAACGGTTTGTCATACACACTTATAAATAAAATTTTGAATCGTTGATTCAAAACACTTTGACCATGGACTTCTAAGGGATTAACTACATAAATTTAGTGTTAATCATAAGGTAAAATACCCTTCTCTTCCTAGTAGTAGTATGTTTGTATCTCACTTTCTTATAAAATAATTAAAAATCACATCGCAGTTCTTTTTTCTTTTTCTTTTAATTATTTTTTGAAGCTGTCTTTTCAATATTCTATTGTATTATATATTATTTAGGAAAGTCGATTTAAAGATTAGCATTTTTTTTTCATGACTGTGTGAAAAACCGCAAGGGATTCTTCTCTTTTGATCACAAATCCATCAGTTCATCACTATGTTAATGGTGTGATGCACAACAACCAGTTTGTGGCGGTTGCGAACCATGTTTGATATTTTATTATTTCAACATCTAAACCTTGCTCAAAGGTTTCATATATATATATATATAGATTAAATCGTGCACAGATATACCAATAGGGTTTGGATGTCAATAAGAATTTCTTACTTATATACGGGTTCTGCCAAAAGTTGATTATATACAAAATAGTTGACCTCGTGTCAAGCCATGACCTTCTCTCAGTATAATCAGTTTAAATCTTGAAGATGGCTTTCCTCTAGTCAATGATTAAAAGTGTTAAACTAGAATTTATGTTTTTTCAATTAGTTAAACTATTATACACATGCTTAGGTCCGTATTTATAATCTTAGTTTAGCATAATTTCTCGGTGTGGGAAAGACCCTTTCTTTATAATAGAAATTTTTTATTAAAAAATCTACGTGAATTATCTTCTTCAAGTGGGCAAGTAAGATATACGGGGAATTATCAAACAATTTACACTAACTATTAGTTCTTGGATATTTCGCCAAAGTATCAGCTATACTATTTTCATCTCTTCTGACATGAGAACAAATACAATTAGTAAAACTTTTGAGCAAAAATAAATACTCTTGGACCACATTAATTGTTGTATAGTTAATACTACTTAAAGAGTCATTGATGCGCTGATAACATTCTTATTATCTCCTTACAAAAGAAAAAAAGAAACTCCCTTTCTACTATCCCATTTAGTTGCTTCCATGACTGCTATGGTTTCACTTTTCTCCTTATCACGGCATGTAAAAAATTTCATGTTGTCTCAAAATCACCTGGAATATTATGCATAATTACACCAATGCCTATTAGAATATTACGTTAGATGAAAGAAACATCAAAGAACTCCCATATTTGAGTAAAGTGGTGGACACCACTTCTGAACCTGCAAATTAGATTGAGGATTAAGGTTAACAGTTAATTATTTATCTAAATAAAAAATGAAGTCAGCTGTTCTGAAGTAAGCTTTATCAAATATTGTTTAGCATCTCAATTTTTAGATAAACCATAAAGTACAACTAACAAATTTTATGTTCTCCTACGTAACGGACTTACCATCTTGATTGGACAGAAACAAAGATATAAACTATCAAGAAAATCCACATTCTTAATAAACATAACTATAAAGTTATCCAAATTCTATGAGAGGCGTAACATTATATAAAGTAAGTGTTATACATTTTCATTGTAACTACCACATGCATACAGAATAAAGTCATTCACAAATCTAGAGATTTTATCTCCAGTTGGAAGATATTGCTAAAGACATTTCCAAACAAAATGCAACACTTTGAAAGAAAGGTGCGTGCTCCAAAGTCTCTTCTTAGGAAAGTCACCTCCATGTTGAATATTTCCCTGCTGGATTTCATTAAGCAATAATTGTAAACATATTGAACTGAAAAGATACTAATTTTAGCACAAGTTCATCTAAGTTAATCATTACCTACCATTATAATTCTTACTTTACAAATCTATTCAACCGTATCAATAAGAAATATAATATTAAACATGTACATTCTTAAGGAAGCTAACTTTTCTTTCATCAGCCGAGGATTTATATATGCATTGTCATTCCTGTCTCCAAGCTATTTTGTCTAGAATCTGAATTAAAAATACAAGAATAAAAGCTCGAAGGTTTACTAGAAATTGTTGTTAGAGCACTGCTCGGTCGAACTCGCAAGCATTGTTATCTCAAGCTTGTTGTCAAGTTTAGTTGCCAAAACTATAAGTCTTGATTTCTAGTCTACTTATAGCTAAGTCTCGGATTAGGATAGTAAGTGTAGTTGAGAATTAGACTTCATGGCGTTCATCGATTGAAAACGAAGAACTACTAAGGGGAGCTTGTGAAACTTCATCAACAAAAGGTATGTGGAGACTTGAACTCATCTATCACTCAAAAGTCTATCTACTCTATCTCCTATTTGAGACAAAAGTCCTATAGCTATATAGACTTCGATTATACACATTTGATATTTTGAGCTGAGTTTAACTTGCTTACATATTTCTCGAGATATGTGTTGGTAAGCTTTCGCTTTAACCAAGTTCATCCTATATTCTTGACGAAAGTCAAAAGATGATCATGTGAAAATCGCCTATTAACATCTTACATGATTTGTGTGATACAGTCATTTGATGTAGACTCGGAATATTTCGTATTGATCATTCGATCACTTGAAAATTGCTTTGAAGCTAATAGTTTGTGTGATACAGCTATTGTCGTCTTCTAAGAATGTTTCAATGATTGAAATGGGAGTTTAAAACAAATAACCATGATTGGATATAGCACAGTATGCGTACTTGCATATGTGTTTTCCAAGTCCGGGAACCATGGTATGCATGCCCGTATGCGTACTGGTTAGTTGGAAGTCCGGGAACTTAGTATGCATACCGGTATGCGTACTATCGTGAGTTTCAAGTTCCGGAAATTCAACTGAGTTTTGGAAGGTTTGCATACCCGTTCGCATACTGGCGAACCCAAACTTGGTCCGAAAACTTAGGTATGCGTACCCGTTCGCATACTTGAGTAGGTTATGTTCTAAAATCGATTTGTTCATGAACTAATACATTTATATAATAAGGAAGGCAATCTTTTGCAAACCGTGGCTATAATGTTCATGAATTGATTCGAGTGAATCAAAATCGATTTTGCTTTAATTGTGTCTTGTATACTTCTATGAGAATATAAACAATTGAACTACTATAGAACTAGTTTCATTTGAGTCATTTGAACTATTTATGGTTAAGATGAATATGGTTGATATGAAAGTGTTCATATGGCTAACTTTGGTTAACTAATGTTGAGCCAACAAGGTGTATACGTTTAGGTATGGTTACCCATATCTAAATGAAGTCACTTTTCATTTGTGTGTAACAAGCTAAGTTCGATCTAACGGTTGAAAGATATTAGCTTGAGTCTAATCAGGTTTTCATCTAACGGTGAATATTGAATGCTTTGTTACCAAGGTAACATTGATTGCAAACCCTGATTTGAAGACTATATAAAGGAGAACTCTAACAACTGGGAAACCTAATCCCCACACCTCCTGTGTGATACTAGTTGCGACTAGAGTCGATTCTCCTTTAACCTTAGGTTTTTCATGAAACCCTGTAGGTTAAAGACTTGAAGACTTCATTGGGATTGTGAAGCCAGAACCAACTATTTTCTCTGTAGTTGCGTGTTCTGATCTTGCTGTTTTCTATCGTATTGAGTACTATCTTCTCTAAGATTTGCTCGAGATTCAATCTCCGATAGGTAAGATAAAAAGTAGTCACAAACATCTTCGTCTCATCGTTTGTGATTCCATAATATCTTGTTCCGGTTCCATACGGTTCAGATCATTGTGAGGTGATTGATATTACTAGGCTGTTCTTAGGGAATATAAGTCCGGTGTATCAATTGGTTCATGTTCACCTTGATTTATCAAAAGACGGAACAAAAACTCATAGTTATTTCTGCGGGAGACAGATTTATCTATTCAATAGACTTTTCTGTGTGAGACATATTTGTTTATCAAGTCTTCGACTTTGGGTCGTAGCAACTCTTAGTTGTGGGTGAGATCAGCTAAGGGAATCAAGTGCGTAGAGTCATGCTAGGATTCAGAGGCGTAAGGAACGCGACTGTACCTTGATCAGTGTGAGATTGGTTAGGGATCAACTATATTCCAGTCCGAAGTTAACTTGTAGTAGGCTAGTGTCTGTAGCGACTTAATACAGTGTGGTGTTCAAATCTGGACTAGGTCTCGGGGTTTTTCCGCATTTGCGGTTTCCTCGTTAATAAAATTTCTGGTGTTTGTGTTATTTCTTTTCCGCATTATATTTTCTATATAATTGAAATATCACAGGTTGTGCGTAAGTTCAATCAATTGTGAATCCTTCCTTTGGGTTGTTGATTAAATTGATTGACACTTGGATATTGGTTTTTGATATCGTCCAAGCTATTTCTTATATTCAATCGGGCTCGCAAATTCCTATTTGTTTGATCGCAGATTGAATTGAGAAATAGAGATATAACTCTTGGATATACTTTTCTTAAGATTGAGTCTGACTGTCTAGTTGATTCTTTTGAAAGTAAATTGGAGTTAGTCCATACAGATTGCTAAGCGAAATATTGGGTGTGGTTGTTAGACCCCCCGCTTTTTCAATTGTAATTTCAAGCTGGTTAAACTGCATTTCTTTAAATATTCATCGCTTCATTGATAAATCTCAGTATTGATCTCTATTATTCTCAAACCTTATAGAGTTGCTGCCACTTGTTTCGTTGTACGGCGATCTTCGCCTTTTAAGCTAAGGCATCTTTTTTGAAAGCTCTGCAATTGTATTTATTTGTTGTGTCTTTCCCTTATTTAGAACTTAATCTTAGAGAAGTTGGGATAAATTATTTTCTTTTACCGAGGAAAGTAAAAATGTAGCTAGTAATTCATTTGTTCTTCGGATATCTCGAAAGAAATGGGTTGTTCTCTGGTTAAGAGTTCTATAACAACTACATCAAAACTGTGAACATCATTTTTGTTTGTCAATTGTCTTGTATTAAAGTATTCCAAATCCAATTATCTTAATATATACCTTGAACCAATGTGTCTACCCATGATTGATCCATCGGAACCAACTGTGGTGCTCCAAAATCCGATACTTTGGCATTGTATTTTTCATCTAGCAATACGTTTATAGACTTGACATCTCTATGAATAATAGGTGTAGAGGTTGCAGAATGTAAATATGAAAGTGCAACTACTAACAAAGTTTATATTATTTGAGGCAAAAGTATTTGGAAGATGTTTCCCAATAGTTTGAACCCAAACTGCTTTACAAATATTGTTACCATTAACAACTTCCCAACAATAGTGTTTCTTTATAATCTCAATAACCTAACAAATTTCTCCAGATCCATGATCCAATATTACTAACCTAATTTGTTAAAGGATCATATCTGGAAAAGTACTTATGAGTCAACATTCGAACCCGACATTAGGACCCTGCAACAAGCTAACTTAGTTAGTAAATATTCATATATTAAAAAGTAGTTGTTTATACCGGGATCGGTGTGAAAGCTTTATCTCAAAACTTATAATGTGAATTGGAATTTCCTAAATGAAGTCTTATATAAAATGAGTTTCGGTGGTATTTGGAGAGCATGGATTAGAAATTACTTAAGCTTCTCAAAGTTCTCGGTTCTTGTCAATGGACCATCTTATGGATATTTAGGTGGTGAAAAAGGACTTAGTCAAGGTGACCCGCTATCTCCTTTTCTTCTTACCATCTTAGGTGAATTTTTTAAGTTGTATATTGAGCAAAGCACAAGAACTTGGTCAAATCTCGGTTTTCTCGATGAAGGAGAGGGGAACAAAAATAAATCACTTGTAATTTGCTGATGATACTATTATTTTTCTTGATGCAAAGGGAGAACAAGTTGATGCTCTTCATTACCAACTTATTTGTTCCGAGTTAACTTCGCGTTTGAAGATAAATTTCTCAAACATTAGTTTATTTGGGGTCACGGTCGAAGATGGAATATAAAATTTTGCTAACATGTTAGATTGCAAGAGTGGTGATTTTCCTAATTTGTACCTCGGGAAGACAAGGTGGGTGGCCCGTAAAAATGAGAAAATTCTTGAAACTTGGGAAAAAGAATTACTTCATGGAAAGAGAAAACGCTTTCGATATGAGGTAAGCTAACTCTCATCAAAGTCGTTTTGGTTAGTTTATCCATTTATTATCTTTTCGATTTTCTTGCCCCATGTTCCATAACAAAGAAAATCGATAGGGTAGTAAGAAATCTCTTATGTGATATTTCCTTTGGCGTTGAAGCTTCAAGAACCAAAGAGTTGGTGGGGGAAAGTATGTATGAAGTTAGGGATTGTGGTATAAGGAGGAATTTTAAGTCTAGACAGAGATACCTACAAATCAAGTTTCCACAATAATAAATCTTCTCTCTTCCATCTCCATTCAAGAAGGTGATTTGGATAGCTGTTAAGGATGTGGTATGAAGAACAAAAGAAAACAAGGTGAGCCACATTTCCAATCGATGTCGTTTGGGGTCGTGAGTATCCTTGCAAAATAAAATCCTTTCTTTGGCTTCTTTCTCATAATAAGGTAATGACGGCTGATAAACTTATAGAAGAAGTATGGATGTTTCAAGTGTTTATTGTTTTTGCGAGGAAAATGATAAAAATAGCTCGCACTTATTCTATGATTGTTGAAGGACCTGAAATATGGGATTACTTTGTAGTAGGATGTCATTTTCGATGGATTTATGATTCAAATGTCACCACAACGGTGAAATCTTGGAAGTTTAATTGAGGAGATGCAAGACTTACATCATTTTTCATTTTAATTTTTATTTTGATCTGAGTCATCTGAATCTGACTCATCTGGATCTAACTGAAACCAAGTAACTCATTTGGACTTGACTTAATATGTTTGTTTTTTCGAGTCAGATGTAACTCAATTAAGAAAATACAAAGGGCATGACATCTGACTCGAGCCAGATCCAGACACAGAGACAACAAAAAGCAAACACCCCGTCAATAAAATATGGAGCAATATCTCTGTTACAATACGTTGGTGTATATAAAAGAGAGAAATGTAAAAGTCTTTGAAAACAAAAAGAATTTTTTTGTAAGTCTAATTAGAAATATAAACTCCAAGCTTTCTTTTGGACCGAAACGAAAGTCTAACGATAAATATGGTGATAGCATTTTAAAACTATTTAATCCGACCTTCATAATCCTATTACGTTTTTGTTTTGGGTCGTCGAATCCACTTTCAATGTCTTTATTTTCTTTTTGTTGTTGTATGTATTCATTAGGTTGAGCCACTCCTCTTAATTACCTCATTTTCCAGTGAATTTCTCCGATTATCGGTTGAAACAATAAAATGCCAAACGGTATTTTAATAAGCTGGTGTTTGGTGTAATAATAAGTATAGAGATATAAAATACATATTAAAACAGAAAAGGCAATTCATTTACATTATTGAGTAGACCTGGATGTCTATCCAAGGAAAAGCTTTCCGATTGCAATTTTGTCCTGTAAAGGATATCGTGGTCTTCCTTTTAGATCAGACTCGAATGTCTATATCTGTCACACTTTTGATGAATCAACGACGTTCCTTTTATTAAGTATTCTCTCTCTCAATTTCACAATTAAACAAAATGAAAAAGAAAGGAAAATAAAAATGTATAGATGGCACATCCAATTGAAAGAAACTTTCTTAAATAAATCTCTTTATGGGAATAACAATCTCATTTTCCAGATCTGTTTGATTTAAAACCTTAAAAGAATCATATTAATGATTTAGGTTGAAGGAGGGGTGAAGAATTGGGATGATGGTTCTACAACTTGCACTCCTCTTTTTTATTATATGTTATCTTACTAGTCCTAGTGAAATATAAAAAGAAAAGGTTTTATTTATTTTTTCATATCTCACCACTTACATTGCTATAATGCTATCTTACAACAAGAGAACCGTACTGATGTATATTTGCACTATTTTAGAAAAATAGTGTGCAACTCTTGTGTTATATAGACTACATTGGTCACCATCTTAGGGACGCGAATCCAAAATTTTGAATCTGTCCGATGATACTAATGAAGGTAAATGACATGATACAAACTATAAACGAAAAGTCAGTTGGAAACCCATAAACAACTAGCTAACGCTAAGAAGTTTTCGGACTATTTTTCTTTTTGATCATAAAGAATAAATTGCCGTTGATTTTTGAACTCAAATCACCGATATCATTATCCAATAACTTAATTATTATACTATAATGACATCGGAGATAATCTGGAGTTTAAGTGCACATAAAGATTTTCCATCACGGACAATGTTTTTATGTCCCAGCCACCACACAATTTGTTATTTTCTTGGAAGCTACATACAATATACCAGTTTATTGGGGAGGGCGCCGAACTTCATATATGACAAAGTGAAAATTGTTATGTCTTGTATGAAATCCGGTATCCTCTCAGGTAAATTGGCACCCTGTTAACAACCATGGCTATATAACTAGTTATCTTATGGCTGTTGCTTCATTATTGTCGTTTCAACCCTGCCCCATCATCGATCCATACCTCTATGGCAACATGAGACCGTAGTAAAAGACACATGCAGAGACTATCCCAGCTCTCCAATCGCATCCAGCTGACTGTTTTTTCAACAACCGATAATTTAGCGCCTTGTCCTAAAATCAGAGTTAAACTCTCAAATAGTCATTTTCTTAGATGAAGTAAGGAAATTCTGACTAGTTTCAACTGTTTGAGACTTGCAAAACTCTGACTTTCAAGTTGGAACGTATTGCTTGCTGCAACAGAGAATATCAACAACTAATGTGATATTAAGTCAAAGATTATACTCCCTCCGTCCCCTATATATAGGCGGAATTAACCAATTCTCTTAGAATAAGAAAAAACATGGATTTCATAAATATCCATTACTTTTCTTATATTAGCCTTAATATCATTTCCAAGATAAGAAACATAAATTTAATTGTTATAATACCTATGCATAATAAATAGGGTATATAAAAAAAATTATTTTGGATATCCACCTATCCAAGGGACAATTAAAATTATTTTGGAAATAGATATCCATATAAAAAAAACTCCGCCTCCCTTTATACAGGGGACTGGGGGAGTATTAATCATTTGGATTAGTAGCCAAAATATCCCTACAGAGCTCTAAGCTCCTCTAACCAAAGACCAACTCCAAAAAGCAAGTGCACATTGAACCATGGTTAAATTACAAAGGCAGCAGGGGTTGCAATGATTACTTTGAATGAATTGATGGGCCCCACTCATTTTTATTATTCATCATCTTTTCTTTCTCTCTTTATTTTTTTCTGATCTTCCAATATTTTTTTGACTTTCTTGGTAGGTCACCACCATGGCCATCACTGTCTTTATGGATTGAATGATAAAGAGCACCGCACGTGGACTCTGAACCATGGTGACTGTCACTCCACAATAAAAGGAAAAATTGAAAATAAATTATTTTCATTTTCATTTTTACACAATTGTAAAAAAATAAAAATATTTTTGTTGATCGATATATCTAAAAGCAAGCAAACATAAGAAAAAAAATCATCGCTTTTAAAGACCCACCTACATAATTCCTACTCAATTCTGTAGTTGCTTAAAGCTTCCCATCCCTCTCTCTCTCTCTCACTTATCCTCTAGCTCTCTTTCTCTCACTTGAACCCTGAAATTAACTTAACCAAACCAAAGCAAAGCTATCTGCTATCTATCTATTCTAGCTAGCTCTCAATCAATATCTGTGTAAGGATTTGCTGGCAAAGAGAGAAGATATACCATCAACTCAAACTCTCTGCACACAGAGAGAAACAAGAGCTTATAACAAAAGACCCACAAGTGATCATTGATTTCATCAAAAATAAAAAATAAAAAAAATTATGGTCACTTATACTGTGAGGAGTGTGTGTGTGTTCGGAATGATCAGATGTTTTAATTCGTTTGCCTAGCTAGCAGGCCTAGTGCTTATAGGTTGGTTAGTTCGTTAGTTACTTCATCTTTATCAAGAATCTATTTACTCATCCATGGATGGAGATAGTGGCAATATCCGCTGGCCAAATTTTCCATTGCAGTTGCTAGAGAAGAAAGAAGAATATCAAGAGGAAGAAGAAGATGATGATGATGAGGATAATAATAATAATAATAGTAATAGTAACTTGTGTTCATCGAGATCTGGTGGATATAATCCCTCATTATCGATATCTGCTGAAGCAACGACGTCGAACACTATGATTGGATCGAATTCAGGTGGAAATCTTTTAACAACGACGACCGATCATGATAGTAATCAGTTGCCATTGGTTAAAAAGCCACCGCCGAAGCGGACGTCAACGAAAGATCGACATACTAAAGTGGACGGTCGTGGACGTCGAATACGTATGCCGGCTGCATGTGCTGCTAGGGTTTTTCAATTAACTAAAGAGTTAGGTCATAAGTCTGATGGTGAAACTATTGAGTGGTTATTGCAACAGGCTGAACCGGCTGTTATCGCCGCTACCGGAACTGGTACAATTCCTGCTAATTTCACTTCTTTAAATATTTCACTTCGTAGCTCGGGGTCTACTATATCTGCTCCGTCACAATTTATGAGAAATGCATATTTCAATCAGAGTTTTCTCACTCCACAGCTGAGAATGAGAAGTGAATGGGAACGGAATATCGATGAATCGTCCTCTCAGCGGCAAAATTTGTTTGCGGGTGTTGGATTTTCATCGGAGAATCCATCATCTAGTTTACTCAATTTTGCTGCTACCAGTAATATGATGAACCCTAATCTTTTACATGCTAAGCAAGAATTCCATGAAATGTCATCAAATACCGCAGATCATCAAGGGAGTATAGAAAGGAAAAATGTCATTTCGACTTCTATTACATCACAGCAACAACAACAACAACAGCAACATCAAATGGGAAGTTATTTATCTACGAATCATGGTCAACAAATCCCAGCTGCAGCTGCATTTTGGATGGTTTCGAACCCTAACAATAACAATAACCAAGTTATGAATGCTAGTGATAATCCTCCTCCTATGTGGCCATTTCCAACATCAGTTAGTAATAGTAATGCAGCTCATGGAGGAGGGTCTATGTCAACTAGTACCAACTCAGGGTTACATTTTATGAATTTCGCAACACCTCTGGCTTTATTGCCTAGCCAACAATTAGGTCTAGGTGTGGGGTTGCGTAGTGGCGGTGTTACGGCCGAGGGGCATCTTGGTATGCTAGCTGCACTTAACGCCTACAGTCAGGCGCCAGTTCATGGCAGTGGGGGTAGTGGTGGTGGTTCCGATGATCCCCAAACAAGTGGTTTTCATTCACAACATCATCATCATGGCGCAGGGAATGATCATGACCAACAGCAACACGACACAAGTAGTCATCACTCATAGATTGATTCATTAAAAACAAGTATGGTTGATTTATTTTTCCTTTATCTGTTATTTTATTTATGTTTAATCGTCGCCAAAACTTCGCAGGTTGCATTATTTTCAATGTTCTTGGAGTATTTTAGAGTCGGTCCATTTTATATATATATGGTGTATTAGGATATGAATCTGCTAGGGTTTGAGAAGATTGATGATGAACACTACTACATATCAAAATTGAATATTTATTGGTTAATTTAATTTACTTGTAATATAAATAGTGATTGCGATTCAAGAACAAGGTTGATGAATTCATATGCCTCAAACTATTATATATATATAATTTTAAAAATCTTCTATCATACATGATTATCAGCTGGCTCATTATACATGTTAATTGTTCGTTGATGTACTTTGATATATATACGTACATATATACATTGTTCAGATTAATATTCAAAACAAGGGGCAATATATATATATATATATATATATATAATGATAATGATAACACACTAGATATGATTAGTTTAATTCAATAACAATTCCATTATATTTGGCTAATCATGATTCATGAGTATCCATGTAGAGTTTGTTAAGTAAAGAATGGAGTACTAAACCAACCCATGCATATTATTATTGTTGATAACAAACATAACTTGATATAATTTCTTACTGAACGAACTGCATATCTCTCTGTGTCTCTCTGCAAGATAGATGATATTGAATGATTCTGTATACACATACTGTCAAGTTGGTGTGTTGATAGAAAAAAAAAAAACCGCAGCAATTTTCTTTTCTTTCTCGCACGACATACACTGTGTACTGTATAGTATAAATAGTGCATTCATTCATTATCATGCATTTCTTTCTCTCTTTTCAGTTTTACTCTTTCTCTCACATCCATCCATGCATCTTTGATTCTTAAACGTTACTGCAAAGTTTTGGACATATATATTATGATTCAGAGAGAAAACATGTCAGAGCAAGGAGGAAATGGGGTTGAACAACACTATTTATTTACTATTTAGAGGAGTGTGGGTTCCACGTATTAGTTCTTCTGTACACCCACACCTTACCAGATTTCAGGTGGGTAAAACTCTGGCTCTCCCTGCTACCTGGTGGGAGGACCTACTCAACCCCACTCGTACTCCTCACCTCCTCTCTTGTTTTTATTTTTATTTCTTTTTTCTTTTTACAGTTATTTTTACTAACAACACAAATTGGTATTTACATCAGCTCCAGAGAGAAAACAGTCATCCTACGATATAAAGCAGACATATTACAAAATGAATTAAGCAAACCTAAAATAAGACTGACATGGAAACTCCAAATCCTCAAAAAAAAAAAAAAAAAAAAAAAAAAAAAAACAGAGGTTTTGATATTATCTCACCTCTCTTTCGGCTAAATCATCCATGTATAACTAACATGTCGGTAGAGAAGTTGTTATGAATAAACTCTACGTGAACAATCTGAGCACAAACATTATTCTGGTAATAATAAATCAGGGAAGCTGTCGAGACTTATACTTACGTCAACAATCTGAGCACAAACATTATTCCATCTTGTAATAATGAACCAAGAAATCTTCTGACACTTATAAGCCCTAATTAATCACAATATTAGAATCAGTTCTAAACTTCTGATCTCAACTGCCCATTCGCCAGCACAAACGAACTATTTCATTCAAATTGTTAGTAGCAAATCCCAATCCTCCTGCCACAATAACTTCAAAATCGCAATCACAACTTCTTTCTATGAAACCATAACCTGCATTAATTGCCGAAATTTCCTCAGGAAGCACCATCCAGGGGGTCTCTGATGGTGGATTTTTGACAAAGGTCATATTCATAAAATCACAACGAGAATCATGTATTTCTGACCATGTCAAATGCATAAGAGGTTATGTCTTCATTTTCCGCAAGAGAAACGAGTTGCAGTTCCATGACCTCGATACATGTCGGTAATATCAGAGCCTCTTGCTTAAGAGCTCTCGATATTCCATGTATCTTATACTGAGAAATTTAGTATCCTTTCAATATGTGCAATGCATTTGAAAGATGTCTGGTGTCTGAACTTACCCAGAATAATATATGATGTTGATCACATCATATCTAAATGCTCCTAAACATATTGCATGCCAACGAGTTAATTAAATCTAGTCGTAGTATTCATCATATTGAATTCCTAGAAATTATGCACTAATTAAACCCTAATATTCACTTACTCAGGATCCATGGCTTTTCTCGTTTGAATTCTATGGAAAGTAATGGATATTTACCTTTCAGGCATTTGGGCAGCGACGGAACCAGGATTTTAAGTTCGGGGGGGCTAAAAAAAAAATCAGCGATTCGCAATTTTATTCAGGTTTTCCGGAGATGAAAAAATTGTTGCTCGATAATAGTCCAATTAGGGTTTCAGTTTACATTTTATCATGTGAGGAACAAATTGGTAAATAAATTTCTGTTCCGAGAAAACTTGTAACACTACTGATAACTGATAACATTCAAAGAACACTAGTGATTTCTGCTACCTCGGTTGATTGCTAATTAGTCATGCAAGGCCGCATATTTGGCAGTTAGCTGTGTTACACATAACTGTTTACTAAACCAGCTAATCAGTCGGATATGCATTTTCAATATTTAGAATGCAACTCCATATACCACAAACACAAAATAAATTTTCATGAACAAATACGGTAAAGAACCTAATATGAGCAGCGCGCGCAACACAATATCGTTCGCTTGAAACACATCGAATGAAATTTGTTCACACAACGATACGAGTTAGTCTAACATTTGTTTCAGGCTCTTATAGAAACAGTGGACAGATAGTAAATAAGCAAATATTCATGTTCACTGCCAAACTTATGAACATCAGGCACAACTTCAATTGGTACAGAATCATCAGCATTAGATGAAGAAAAGGAAGAAACACTTTTTCCTGGTAAGAAAAAAGGATCTATTCTGCCCAGTTTAGGCACTAAATGTTGGTTCATTATAACTTGAAAATTTAAAGATAAACACCCATTAGAATCCCATGTTTCCAATTGAAAATTCAAAGATAAACCTAGTTTCCAAAATAAAAATAAAAATGAAGATGAAACAATTTAACTGACCATGGAAGACCATCCACTCAAACTCAAAATGTATTCTTCTTCTAGCAATAATGATACAAATGATCCAACTACAAATACCAATCTCAATTCTCAGTTCCATATAATCTTCGTTAAACAAATCAAATTTTACACCAAAATAAAGGACACCCAAAAGTAAGTACCTAGTATCAAGGATTAAAAGAGCATAAAGATACTATCTGATCGTGATATCGGCTTGTGCTTGTGGTTGTTTTCTTATCGGTCTGTATAGGGATGGAGATTCACGTGTGCCTCCTCATGGGCTAACAATAATTTTGACCTGGGCTATTTTTATTTTTATCTTAGTTTTCCCTAGTCAAAATTTACTTTCTAGAAATTCTAGGGGGGCTGCAGCCTAGGTAAGCCACCCCCCAGTACCGTCCCTGCATTTGGGGCACCCCCGAGTAAGCTCCGAGCAAATGGCACTGGTGTATTTAGTAATAATGTTCAAAGGAGCATCCATGGAAGAATTAGAATTGGAAGTCTGATCAAAGAAGGAAAAGGAAAAGAGATAAATAATAATAATAATAATATAATTAAATAAAGGAAACCGTGTGTGTGGACCCACAGACCGACCGACTAGGCATGTCGCCGGTTTGGTAGGTCCCTTTCCCCCTTTTCTTCATATTTTATTATTAAAACTCTTATTTATTATTGTTTTAGTGTTTCCTCTTTCAAGGATTTCTCTTTGGATCAAAACTCCTGAAACTTCCATGCTTTCCATGGACCATATGGTTAGCAAAGCAAGTGGTCCCACAAATGAGTTTGGTAAATTCTCAGTCTAGCATCCAGACACTACATGGTCGGTCCATCACTCACAGATGCGGCCTCTCTCTCATCCATTGGTTGATTCTCAGTTGATCATCCATTGATCATAATTAGGGTTTTGAAATGCTCTGTCTAGCATAATTCTGAACAGGTTCAAACACCAATATTTTGATATTGATCCAGCAATCAATATTTTAATTAATTAATTAAACAATATTCGGTCCGGCTACCAGTATTTTAATTAATATTTTATTTGGTCTTACTACCATTTATTCATGGATCTAGCAATATTTGTTCTGACTAGCAATACTTTCTCAAATCATCAATGCTTCATCAGGCAATACCCTAATTGCTTCAGCTAGCAGTGGGTCACGGCCAACAAGGTTCAGAACCGCCACGACAATATTAATTCAACTATCAATATTTAATTGCTCGGAGCAATATTCCTCATATTGATTCAGCTATCAATATTCGAGTCGCAACACTTCTCATGTTGGTTTAACTATCATCATTTGAGAATTTCATACTGATCCAACCATCAGTATTTCATTGGTTCATCAGCCAATATATGGTTTGTCAGTCGACCATTACTTTCATATTATAATCTCTCCTCGTCATTCGACTGACATGACACATGGATCGAGAAAGACCTTCAATGATCGTTCAGTAATGATTAATTTCATAAGTGCTCAGTGCACAACGTAATGGTTTATGATCGATCCAGCAATCTCATAAAACCATCACTAAGTCATTCGACTATCATTATTTCTTCAACTTGCATAGTGATATGTCACGGTCATCAGTGATCTAATTCAACATCCATGGTCTGCAGTAGGGCTGCACATGGTACGGGACGGTACAGTTCTTTGCCTAGCTCAGTACCTGTACCTCCCTATGGTCTGTACCTATACATGTGTACCTGTACCTGTACTTGTGAAGTACTGGACGGGACCAGTACCTGTTTAACTCGGTACGGGATGGGACGGGACCGGTTCTTTACCCGTAGCGTTTGTAAAATTATAAAAAAGAAAGTGAAGCAAAAAAATCTTCTAAGTTCTAAGTTCAAATGAAGTTATGAACCACACCAAAAATTTCAAAACCCTAAAATCAAAAATCAAAAAATTACAATCAGTTTTAAATCTAAAGAAATCAACAAAAACTAAATAGAAATTATCAAAAACTAATTAATTTTCAAAAATCCTAACTATTATTAGATGTTATTACTTGTTGCTCGGTACTACAGGACGGGATAGGAATAGCCTAGGACCGTTACTTGTACCTACTCTAGGCTTGGTTCCAGTTTTTGGTACTTATACCTGTCCCATCTAACCTCGGTTCCGGTACGGTTCCACGAGACGGTTCCTGTGCAGCCCTAGTCTGCAGAGCATGTTGCTTTTTTAACATTCCATGCTTCATCCATCACAACCTTGAACTTCGTCTATTCAGTTCATAAAACCCATAGTCTTAGATCAAAGATTGATCACACACATAAAATACGTCTGTAAAGCAGACTCACACATGAGACATCAATTCATGTCACATGGGGGGATATCACTAGGGTTTTTGTCTGGCGGCTTACAACACGTGCGATGTGAGGTACATCCACGATGAGAGTTGTGGTAAGTTGTGCTGGAGGTTAAAGGAAAAAATGAAAAGTGGATGGTCGATCAACCAAGTCATCCATGCAACGTGGAAGTGGTTTCGACACGATCTCCCACTTTCCCATCTTTCCACTTCCTTCAACTGTCACCACTTACAGGAGATTGATGCGCTACAATAAATAGGTTGTGAAACCTATGCTTTGACAAGATAATAACAACGACATTCGAGTAAGACTCATCACTGTAAAGTTATCAAACACTTTCAGAATATTTCTCTCGTCTATACACAGAGAATCATCTTCATAGCAGTTCAACACATCACATCACCAACAGATCAATCTCCATTGATCTCCACACAATCTCAGACTCCCTCCCTATAGACCGACCCTTCTCCTCCTCTTGTGACTGAATTGAACCTGGAACGACCATTGTCTTGGTGTAGGCCAGGGTCCTATAGATTAGTCTCTCGAACTCAAAGTACTCTCGTGCAGTACATTTGTTTAAAGGTTCGGGAGATTTGCTACTTCGAGCACCTGCTTCGGTGAGCACTTGCCTCCTCCACCACTTTTTACAAGAAACACCCGCAGGTCGTTTATATCCGCAAACACTTGGTAACGAGAAAAAGCGTGCCATATTTTATTGAATCATTTTACACTTTAAGTTCTTAACAACCTGGAGAACATAAGAGGTATTTTATATATATAGCCTTTCATTATGACTTCATAATCCTTAAAAGTCCACAAAGTTATACTCTTTAGGAATTTAATATTGAGCATCACATCATCAAAAACAACTATATTTCTTAAGAACCACAACACCGTCATAGTTGTGAAAGCTGCAATTGTGCATACCTCTTTAAGAACACCTCCCTTAGACTTAGCCAAAGATAGCACATCCTGGAAATACTTGAGGTTTAAGAACACCACTTCCATATTATCTCACTACAATTACAATTCCATAGAATATAATCCACTGACTCCTCATCATCTATGCACAAACAACATATATAGACAACAACAAAACCCCTCATTCGCATATTTTCATCAGTACCATAAACTCCATTCACCAACTTCCAAATATTGCAGTATTTAGAAGGATGGATACTAAAATCCATATCTGCTTAGCCCAAGATATAATAGGAAATTTAGTTCTTATTTTATTGGCAGTAGCAGCAACATAATATTTATCCGATTGTAGAGCCACACCAAAACATTCTGTCAGACCCACCAGCCACAACTGGTAACTCAAAGACATTAAAAAAGAACCAAGTAAATTATTAAAAATTTCATTTACCTCCAACAAACATATCAGCCACAATCATACAACTATTTTGTTGAATAAAATCACTGTTAGCAAAAATATCATCCAAAGGAATGTCCTTCACCCAAGCATCATACCAAACAGATATACTCAAACCATCACCAACAATCCATCTAATATCCTTGTTAGAGCATCACTCGGTCAAACTCACAAGTTTTACTCTCTCCATCTTGTTGTCAATGTTAGACATTCAAAACTATATTTTGATTCTACTATACTAAAGTCAAGTCTCGGACTAGGATTAGAGCATGGTAGATGAGTATCAGATATGGCCGAATACCCTCAAAGATTGAAGACTTAAGAAGAAACAAAAACATTTGTGAGAATTTCACCAACAAGAGGTATGCGAACACTGACTTATCCTATTTACTCATTGTATCTACTATTATATCTTATAAGACTATGTCGTAGGAATGCCCTATTTACTCATTCCTACCAAAAATGAACACAACTCGAGACGTATAACACCACCATCTACCCCTTTGAATATTAGCCATTAAAAGTTAACGGTTGAAATTAAGATCTGTAGATGATGAGGTTTGGTATCTCGAATTGTGCTCATTTTTGGCAAGAATATAAAGTCTTATAAGAGGAATGTATCATCAAAATATTAGATTCAAATTCATTGTCGTTTGTATTTTGCGGAGAAAATGACGCAAATCATGTATGATAGTGTCCATCTAAGAGTGTCCATGGATCCTCCCTCATATATATATATATGTGTGTGTGTGTGTGTGTGTGTGTGTGTGTGTGTGTGTGTGTGATTTAATACACTGAAATCTTATTTCTTAGCGTATCACATACTATGTTCTGCTTGCGTTATGCCGATGTCCCGAAAAGCCTGGCAAACACTGTTCACAAAAGTATCGTGTTGTTTTATGTTATGTTCAAATTATAGACCATTAGACTAAGTCCTATGGGAGTAGATGTGGCTGCTAGATTAAACAAAAAGCGTTGCAGATTACACAAAAAGCGTTGTCATTCTTTAACACTGCTTCTCTTTTCAGATATATCTCGCATTCCAACTAGTAGCGAGATAGTTTCGCTGAATGGTTCAGCGCAGAGAAAATCAACTTTTCGTTGTTTGGTTCACCGCAAAGATTTATTTTTTGATCCGACGGTTGAGATTGTTGCATTGTTCCATTCAGCACGGCTACGGGGAATGATTCAGCGCATCTAGATGCTAGATTAGAACTGTCATAGGACTTATGGGGTTATTCTAGCTGACGTGGACTTCCAATCTAGATGCTAGATTAGAAGACCATAGGACTTAACCTTAAGCTATGACATTAACATGTAGTTGCGGGGACGTAATGTTTGTCCGTGGCGACGCTTATAAACGTTTTTGAAACTGTAATGACATATAGTCTCTTTGATTGTCATCTGGCTCTGAAATTAGTAACGTTTATATAACGTACGCAATTAGTAAGGCATAGAATGTTGCTAATAATTTCATACTAATCCTGCACACGCAGTTTCTCATGTCCGTCAGCCGCCGTTACGCATGAGATCACCACTTGTGTTTATGATGATCAGCGGTGATTCACAGTTGAACAAAAAGAACTTACTCCAAAAAAATTACCGGATTTTCCCCATCGGAAATCCAGGAAAATAAAATAAAAAAATCCTCTCACTAGTTATTCCACGTCAGAAATAGATAACCGGTGCATGACAGCTCCACATGATAACAGTCGACAGTGAATTAAGCTGCAAGTCCACAAAAGGAAAAGTTTGACCTGGTGAACTTCATGTTACAAAAGAATGCCTATTAAAGCTCTATGCATACTTTTAAAATGGTTCACATCAAACTAATGACTAATTAGCTTTTTGAAGGCTAGGTATGGTACTGGATTCATGGCAGTGACTAAATATAATCCTCGTTTGGGTTGAATAAATTCAACCATAATTCTTACCTTTTAAGATTTACTTTTTTTGAGTTTAAGAGAAAAAATTAAGAATAAAGTTAGGCCTGTACTTACATGAATTATGGAATTGTATTTAGTCGTGATTGTGTTTAACCCAATTGAGGGTTGTATTTAGTCTCTGCGGAATTTACTTATTTTTTCTGTGTCTCAATAAGCTTCCACCTCCGTGGCTACGCCGTCTCACTTGCAAAGAAAAAGAGGGGATACTCAACTCGATCAGTAATTTAACCTGCTTTGGATAAATAATACCTTGGCTCCCCCCTGCAATGCAACATTTAGAGATCCCCCAAGTTGCCACTACACCCCACAAGAAAAAATTACTTTTTTCTACCGAATCAAGTCGTGCATATAGAAACATCGGGACTTGAATACAACGGAAAGATAAGTACATAAACTCAAAGTTAACTAGCGCCAGGTGCAGAACAAATCAGTAGAGTAACCCGTCATGTTCTTTCCATAATTACATTACAACTTCCATGTCATACTCTTCAACATTTTCCACTTTTTTGAGGCATCACCAGCTTGCTACACATCCAGTGACGACGGGTTACATGAAGAGCAGATGGAATCTAGCCAAAGTAAGTTCAGTTCAATGGTTTCCGTTGCAACACAACCAATAGAGGCCTGCACACAAATAATTAAAAAGTTTACCTCAATTATCTGTTTCTTGATACCATTTGTGATTTATAGGCTCTATACAATAACTAGCTGCCACATAAATACGTAATAAATCTCCGTTTTTAGCATCCACTTGTTATAACCCTTTGCCCAGAAAAGATTTGGACCTTTTTCCCAAATATAGGAATCCAAAAATATCAGATAAACGAACTCTTATGTTATCCGTATCAAAAATTGAAGATTACACATACGAGATGTGAAACATCATGAGTTACAAAAAGGAGATGTTTAACAGTTTTGATGGCTAGTAGGAGAAACTAACCTTCAGTTACGATTCCACATGGGTCCGAAAGAATCAGACCTCTCATTTCTTGTCTTAGTAGGCTGAGCTCGCGGTGGAGGTGCGTGTACAGTTATCGGAAGTACCCATTCCCCTTTATCTCTTCCCTCAATAAGAAGAGGATGTTCATATCTGCCATTAGAGAGGTTGCACAGAAAGAGTTAAAAACAACATAAAACTGTGGTTTAAGAATACCATAGTAATAAGACTTCGGGAGATATTACGAGATGTTGGGTTTACTAATGCATAACAAAGCCAATTTGTTACTAACACAACAGTTCTAAAGATTGTAGGGTGATGTTCCAGTGGGTTCTTTCTTCATGCCCCACAAACTTTGTCAGTAACAAAAAGGATTTACAAAAGAGAGGTTAGCTTCCTACAAAAACAGAAGCTAACTAGCAAATTTGAGATAAAAAGGATCTGGCGATTTTAGCGAGTTTGAAAACACCGGCTTAGAGTCAAACTAGTCAAATTCCTTTTAGCTGAGCTATCTGCAGAAAGTTAACTTCTTTAAAAAAAATGCCAAAAAGGATTTCTGACTACAGATTTCAAGATTTTTCTCAATCTGGTTCCACTACCCAAGGGACGTGATTACTTGTAAATCAAACAAGAGCAATAGAATCTGAATAAACCTTGATAGAACAAATCCTAATAAGCCCATTCTAACGAAAATATTATAGTAAGAATAAATGATGCTCCAACGTACTGTGGAGTTCAATAAAAACTGAATGCAGTTGTAGCATATTCTTAAGCAGACTGCAACTGAATTAACCCAAAAGGGTTTAATGCTCTTATTATCAATCACTAATGTGAGTTAGAATAGTTTATGGATCCGAACAGCTATAGTGGCTGAACCTAATAAGATAGCAATTACGACCCTGACGTATTAAGTACTTGGGCATGGACTTGAAAACCACCTATTTGCCAATAGAAATGTTGGCCCTACTTCCACAACGGATACTGGCGAAGGGTTGAAATGGCAGAAGCCCCTAAGTTTTGCTCCTAAAAGTGTTGGTCATCAATTATCATATGGTATGCACTAAATCATACCTTCTCCAATCCACATTCTTAGGAGTGGTGAAGAACTCGAACCGAAGAGCCCATTGTACAGAAACAAGGGGAGTCGAAAAAGACATGGGCCCATCCATGGGAATAGAGAAAAGAAAGCTTGTCTGTACTAAATCCGCAACAACCTCATAATGATCGCTCTGAATCTAGAAGAAATGACAAAGTAAAAGACAATTGTCAGCTATCCAAATCAAACCCAAGTGTATGAAAGTGAATATAACACAATGGGGAAGTGAAGTAAACCACATAAAACAGTTAACTCGTGAAACACAAGATCCAATCAACAATTAACAGCACCAACCATAGAGACCCTGTAAAAATTTGATATTATACAACCATAGGGAATCTCCCTTCAGGGAGCATCAGTACTCTTAGCTGTACAACTGACATCGTAGGCAGCCTCCTTCATGTTAAGAGTTAGCAACACCAGCCTAGATAGTCTACACAAGTCCTCAAACAAATCCCTACTTCATGAGTATAAGAACCACATCCTCATTTGCAACGACCAACAAATCAAGAATTTTTTCAGAACCAATGGGAAAGACCATTACTATAGGCTTCTAGTAAATAATAAATATCTGTACAATGCTTGTAGGTGAATACGACAGACCGATCAGAAAGGACGGGATATGGTGACAAGGACCAGAAAAGGGAGAATTATACAAGTTAAGCTGTGTTACAAGGACACGGACACGGTGTCGGTGTGTCGTGTCCAATACGTTACCTTGACACAACAACTTAAAAAACTAGAAAACGGGGACACGGATAACGAGCATAGCAAAATACTTACATATATGTATATGACTAATAAAAAAGGCATTAGAAATACAGACTCCATTGATATTTCTACGTATCTCCATCGTCTCATAGATATAGCTGTAGTTGTGGGAGAATATCTCCATTTTTGCTAAAAAAATCTAATGGAGATCAGTGGAGAGTTTCGGGAGTGTCTCTATTAAGTTATAGTTGTACAGATTTTTAAATGAACCATCAAATCACGTAGATGTTAAATTTATCATATAACGTACGCAACTTGAGTAGATGGATATTCACCTTTGTAAGCATTGGAGCATTTCTACGCGAATGATGGACAAAACGCTGACTTATTGTTTCTGAAGTTTCTAAGGTTATTGAGACCTGAAAATATCAAATAGCTCAGAAATTTTACTCCCACACATGCAAGAGTAGAACTTGCATAACATAACCTTTTTTCCACGAAAATTCTATTAAATCCAAAGTGCAGGAGTCACCTCAAGGCATCTCCTAGCCCCTTCTTCATGAAAGAAAGTCAAAGTGCCCCCAATCTGATGACAAACCACAAGATATGTAAGATATGCATCTCATGTCAAAAAGGTGATGGCATACAAAGTAGACTCTACTTACCAGGTCACTGAAGTAGTATGTCGAATCAGAATTTCTTGGAGAAAACCGGAGCAACACTTGGTCATCTAGCCTAATATTGTAGGATCTCCCTCGCACAAAGCCTTCTGCTGCAGTAAATGTATACAGCAAATAAGTATACCAAGACAAACATAGTACAAATTAAGAAATGGACCCATTAAAGCTTAGAAAAAGGAACTTGATAATTACATGCTGCAGGTTCAGAAGTCCCAGCATCAGGAGAAACTCCGGTATCTTCATCAGGGGAAAAGGGATGCTTTCTCTGCTTACTAGGAGACAGAACAGCAGGAGACTTCTTACCCGGGGACAACACATCTATTCCAAAAGCATATACAAATATTATATCAGATTGACTTCATGAGACATTAGTAAAACAAACAAAGAACGAGTCCCGGATAACTGAAGATCTGCTAAAAATATTGCCCATATGAGTACCAAACATGAGGGAAGGAAGGAATCAGAAATCTATGAAAACAATAACTGAAAATAAACGAATGACAGTAAGATGACCACTTTGAAGCTTACAATGAACAAAGCTAAACCAAAAATTTGAAAACAAATGAATAATGGTAAGAAAACCACGTTGAAGTTTACAATGAACAAAGCCAATCCAAAATAAGCAGAGCAATTCCCATTTATAAAATAGTTCACATACCACCACTCGAATCATGTAAGACTTCAGCAACAGATACACGAGGAAGTGCCAGATATGAAGATAAGCTAGAGCGTTCTCCTTGTAAATGTAGAACATCCTTGTTTGAAAACCTCGTTGCAGCTGATTGCAAGGACAAAGAACTTCCAAAAGCCGTGTTTAAATTTCCCTTTGAGGGATTGTAGGAAGAAACAGACAATGTCTCATCCCTTGAGCTGTCATATCCTTCTTCACCTCCATCAAATGTTTCATTGGCTCTTGCCTAATAAGAACACCAAGACATGACTAACAATGAAATTTGCAGGCTGAAAATATTCTGTGAGAAAACGCATGACATGGCTCTAACTCTGACAAATCTGAAATCTCGTTGTGAGAGTTGGGAATGCTTGCATTAAATCAAAGTTAAGAAAATGAAAATGAAAAACCAATCTAATGTAATAATATTGTAATACATTCTGTCTTTCTTTTTAAAGTTGTTGCTTGAAGTGGCATGCGCAAATCACTAAAAGGGAGGTACAAAAATAGAGCATTCCCCTCCAAATAAATTGAATACAGATCCCAGTGTTATGACTTGCTTACCCATTCAGAATCAGAATCCTTCTCCTTCCAGTATATGTCCTTTGAGATAGTCGTAGCCTGCAAAATTCCTGTACAAACATTGGCATCAGCTAGATTCATCTTGTTCTTGTACTGCTAATGGTATAAAAAGAATCAGGCAGAAAAAGATATAAGCAAATACTTAAGAATTATATACATGAAAAAAACCCAATGGTCATTGTGAAGTTCGAAGGACATATTTATCCCTTCAAGGGTTTATGTTCAGAGAATCTTTTCTTCTTCTCCTTTTTACCTAACCACTTGGTCAGTCACTATATCACACTGTTGACATAATAAGGATGTTAACCTAATCTAAGACTATGAAAGTATGACATTGACATGTTTCAATACACATTTCTTAAAAGAAGGCCATGAAGTTTTAACTTAACAGATGAACAAAGATTATGAAAAAGATAAATCAATGAAAATTGCATTTAAGAAACAACGCATTGGGTTATATTGCTAAAAAATTGGATGGACAAATAAACGAATCAAACTCGATTTGAAAATAAGTTGTCCTCACAGATTCTAAGCAAAGGGTACAAAATCAATCATGCGCGATCCTAAATTGGTGTGCAGGCAAAATAGTCAATCTCATAGACCATATGGCCTTTCAGGAATCTTGCTGCTATATATGGCAATTGCTATCTGAGATTGCTAAATTTCAGAAGCCGATGTCGCCAAATAATTGTGGATGCTTTTATTCAGGGATACTTCCCGTTACAGACACCACTGTGGATACTCTTACATGTTAACTTTTTCATTTAAAAGCATAGGAACAGTTGGAACTAAAACATGGCAGATGGTTTGACCTTAAACTGAGTGTTTCACGTGGTAGAACAAGAATTCCTTTTCGCTTCATGGAAAACTTTATAGAATGTTCTGGTGCATAGATGGTTTGACCTTAAACTGAGTGTTTCACGTGGTAGAACAAGAATTCCTTGTCGCTTCATGGAAAACTTTATAGAATGTTCTGGTGCATAGATGGAATAAGATTTTCAAACTTCGTGAGGAAAATAAAATTCCTCTAGTTGTTATCGTCATAGATAGATAATTTAATGGATGGAGAATAACAGTCCATTTCAGAAATCACTCTGATGGGTCAAAGGTGTAAATGGTAATCTTCTTCGCTAAAGATATGTAGGCTATTATTCGCATATGAAATTTCAAGATGTCATAGGATCTGGATTAATATGTCTAAACATGATTATCTTGATACATAGTGGCTAACAAAGTAAAAAGGAATAAGGAGGAAGAGCACACCATCACTTTGATCTTCAGTTAGCATGCCACTGGTTTTCTGTGTCACCCATATTTGCAATGGAATACGATCTTCCTGCAAGGTTTAAAATTTGAGATAACATGTATAAAGATGATATGATAAAATCACAACAACCAGTGCATAAAAAATTGAGCTACTTATTACCATGAAACCACGAATCCTACTATTTAAAATAAAAACTAATCAAACCTACCAGTAAAACTGTTTCGTTTATCGAGTCTTGGCGAGAACCTCTCTCCAACGCCAGCAGTCTCCCAGATAATGTAGTTCTAACGTAGTAAAAATAACGAATGGTTGTACCCCTGTATGATGGTGGTATATTATCAGGTAGTTCCGTTCTGACTATATCTGCAAATGAAATTAGTATGTCTGGTTAAGAACAAATTAAATTAAGCAAAGTCAGATTTTTTAGACCAACTCGTATACCACACAACTACACAAGTAGATATACAAAACATGCAAGCAGATAGGGACTGGTCAACTTACAAGTTTTGGTGGCACCAGCGGAAACAACCTGATTTGAAACCACATGAGGTGTCGAACAGTCCAGGAAGATCTTCTCACCTGCACAAGATAAAGAACATCAACTAAACATAGATCAACTTGTGAAAGAGCCGCGCTCATCAAGTGGTTTAAGAGACTAAATCTACCAAGTGTTGAGCACAAAATGCACTCAAACAAACAAAATCATAAATGACATTACTAGGAAATGGTGATCCTATATCACAAATAACGCAATTAGATTCTAAAAAATTGTTAAATAGCATATGAAACAACTCTAATGACTAATTTCTCAAGTAACACAGGCTATGAGTAGCATTAGAGAGAACCTTTTTGAAACTAAGATGCACAGATGACAAGATTAATAACCAATTCAATACAACAATGTGTTTTACGTAAGGAATGAAGAAAAGGCGAAACAAACCTCTTCTATGCTTTGTTCCAGGTAATGGCTTCTGCAATGAGAACCACTGAGTATCCAATTTCTCAGTCCCAATGATTTCAAACCCAAGTCTTTCCACCAGAAGTGAGCAAGCATCGTCATCATCTTCCTGCTGAATTTCAGATTGATCAGTAGGGGTACAATGGTTTTGAATCTGAATAGTCGCAGAAACTAGATCCCCAGGCCTGTAGACATCTTTATCTAATTGTAATCTCAAAGAAGGAGGAGACGGAGAATTTTTTGGAGACCCATCGATATTTCTTTCGTCGGAGGCAGAATCCCCGTTTCCAAAGAGAGAGAACCCCCATGAACCCTTTGGCGGCATTTCCTCAATGCGAATTTTCCACCCGTAAAGTGATTCCCAAATTTGCAATACGAAGAATATTAATTGAAAACATGGAGGGAAAGGAACCTAGACTAGAGAGATGAATGATGAAGCGATGGAGAGAAAGAGGGTGTTAAATGTCAAGAGAATGACTATGACTGACTGTCCTTTGTTACAGTGCTTTGTAAAAGTAAAGCCAAGCTGAAAAGACGATTATGCCTTCTTATTTTTATGATCGCTAAAGGTGGGTACTAATATTAACGGGGCAGGTACCATTTCATACCGGATAAAAGAATTATATTTGATCCTGGCCGTTGAATCACCTACTCGCCCAGCTGATGTTTATACCCGCCTTTAGCAATTTTTCTTATTATGCTCAGCAATTTTATCTTTTTTATTTTTTACTATTTTTTAATAAGAAAACAGGGTAAGCCCCAAAGTTACGTAGTAAATTGATAGTGATGCAGTGATTCATGAAGTTCAAAAGAGAAATATCGTCTCAGGTACTAGACAGACCTTCCAACATACTAACAACCTTAGACAGACATTCCAACATACTAACAACCGCTAATTTCCTAACAACACTATTTTCAAGAGGAGAGATCATAGTAAGAGTTTTGATACCCTTCGTCCATAAGTGAAAATTTAAATTGTATCCTTTCTGCAACCTGATTGTAGCTTTTGTGATCTTGTTTACTTCTTTCCGAGTAGCTTCAAGAACTTTCAAATTGTCACCTTCGATTTGAACCATCTAAATATTCAAATCTCGTGTCCACTTGATCACTAGTGAAGCTGCTTGTTCCTCTATCTCCTCTCGGTCGGTTCCTGCTGCATGGATACACCTGGCCCCTGAGATAGCCCCTATATGATCAGTACTAGTCAGAGCAATGCCATAGTTATTGTTAATCAAATCACAAACAACAGCAACAGTAATTTCATTGTTAAAATGGGTGGGTTTATTACATAATCCGAGTTGGAGATAGTAATCCCCTCCTCATTTTGTAAATACCTCATGCATCTATCATTGTTCTTAACTAAAGCAGTGATATTATACTTTGTTCCTTCTACATTTGCTTTTCTTTCCTAAACACTATATCACATCTAGTTTTCCAAGTCCCCCACATTATAGTGGCTAGTCTCTGGCCAGTTAGGAATTCCCCTCTTCCTGATGTCGGTTCTCGTAAACCAATTGTTAACCCATTCCAAGAATTGCGCCTGATTGTTGAAAACAAAGTCAGTACTAAAACCAATACTATTGAAAATGCTTAAAGTAAATTCACAAAACATGAAGATATCGTTTAGAGTTTCCTCCTGCTGTCCACACATTGGACACAACTTGTTTATTGTTGGAATGACTGTGGCAATTCTTTCATTGAGAGGCAGGATCTGGTGGAAACATTTCCATAGAAACATTTTTATCCTTGGAATTATGTACAGATGGCAGACCCTTCTTCAGGTTTCTCTTTCCTGATGTTGCACTTGTTGACCTGTTGTTACAAGTTGGTTGTAAAGGGATTTAGTATTGAACTTTCCCTTAGCATCCAATTGCCAAACCAGTTGGTCCTCTCTATCCTTACTGATGCTTATTTTAGATACCATTTTCACCACTTCAGTTCGGAAGCAGAGCCGCAACTTAATGATGTTCCATTTCCCATCTTCTCCCGCACAATCCAATAACTCAACAACAAATTTGAAAGACTTGCTTTGTTGGTTAAGAGGTTGTAAAGTACCTTCCACTTCAGCACCATAAATCCTCCCAGATTCCGATCTTCTTACCATTACCTACCACCCAAATTGAGTTATTTCTAATTTTTGGCATTTCTTTGTTTATATTCTTCCACCCCCATGACGCTGTCGTAGGACACTCTATGTCACTGTTGAGCAGGCTATGATCATAATATAGTACTTGTGCTTTATTACTTATGACAATAAATTATCAGGGAATTGAACTAGTCTACAAGTAACTTTAGCCAACATCGGACTATTGAAAATCTGCAGATTAAGAAACCACATCTCCCCAATGTCTTTGGGAGTACATATATTGGTCCATCCTTTCAAATAAACTCCTCTAGAGATAAAGACAACTTTCCCACGAAAAAAATCTCTTTGGATCTTGTCCGTCATCGCAACAGAAACCTTAAAGCGGTTCATTTGGTACATAGGAACAAAAGTTGTTGAGGTATGTATCAAGGTAGATTTGGCAGCACAAGAAAGATTCTTAGGTTTCCAAATTTGAAGTTTATTTTGAACTCTAACTACCACATTTTGAAAAGAAATCACTCACACTTCTAAAGCACCGCTTAATTGGGGGACCTGGAAAATAATTAGGGGCCCCTAGCTACAGGACAAAGAAGGGTCATGAAATAGTAATTGGGGGTTATCCCTTATCCCATTTTTTTTAAATGGCTAAACTACCCCCAAATCATTAGTGGTAATTGAGTTGATTAGTTGTTAATTAGTTTAGTTAGATTAAAATCATATTTAGGGATAAAATTTTGATAAAAGAAAAATTGTGTTTTTGTGTTGTGGAGAAGAAGGAGGTGAGTTTTGGGGGAAAAACTTAGGGTTATTTGAAATGAGTGATTCTAGTGGAGGAAGTGATGTTGGTGAAGGTTTAAACAACATACATGATTGTGTTGATGGTGAGATTGTCTCAACTAATCCTATGGATTGGATGTTTGATGAAGAGATGTTAATAGAGGAAGCTTTGATAAATGATGCAAATAAAGATCCTATTGCTCAAAATGAAGGAACCAATCCTCCATATGAAGAACCCGGAGCTCAAAACAATCAGGTAAACTTCTTATACTCTTCAAATTGCATGAATGGTGCTCCAAGTGGTCGATTCATGGACACCATGCAACTACTCAGAGTGAGGGTCGTTAGGTCGAGAGGGTAATAAACCAATGACCCTGATGAGTCGTCAATGATTTGTCACAACAGTTGACGACTTTAACCTGTAACTTTTACAAGTTATGAAAAATCGTCAACCAATTGTGATAGCACTGACGACTCCAGCTAGTTAGGTCATCTAGAGTCGTTAACTTAATATGTTTTGTACCTAACGACTTTAAAACTTTTTACTCTCTGAAGATATTACTCTTAGGGTCGTCAATTTGGCATTCCTATATAATGACGACCCTAGCCAGCCATTTCATAGATAAATGAGAGTCGTCATTCCCCACATGTATAAATAGTAACGAATCTATCACCCTTTTTTTTATAATTGCTGATTTCATAGAATCATTTCATTGAATCATAAAAGGCATACATCTTTCATAGGGTTACATTGAAGGAAATGAAATACAATACATAATAACGGTGCACTTATACACTTAACCATAAATGTTGTAATTAAAGGTAGTGCCTCCCAAGATGAGGTAGCAATCGTCGAACTCAAACTTTTTTCCACGAAGCACCTCGTATCGGGCATACGCCTTCCCCAACTGAAAACACAAAACAAAAATAATATACTTAGTTAGTATTGTTCAAAGCTTTCGATAAGTTTTACCTCTTGTTTAAATACTTACTCTTATAGCACCTAACATATTGGGTAAGGCTTCCCTTACGGCCTTCATTTCTCTTTTGAAAGCTTCACATTCGAAGAATATCTCCTCGAACCGTTCTTTGACGAGTTTCAAATACCTTGAGTTATAATTTCCGTCTAACGCCACAAAAACGATGAATACACGGTTCCACCAAGAATCCGATGTTTGATCAATGTCTTTTCCTAGATCTTCAAAGTGGTTTTTGACTGTCAACCATGCTCTCACAATGGCGCAATTCTCTTCGGAAGTGTAGGGAGTAGTCATCGTGTCTCCTCTTCTTTTTCCTCTTGAATGATAAATATATGAGAAAGTATGTGAAGGTTGAGTATTATGGTTTGGGTGAGGAAGAGTTGAACTACTGGTTTTTATTTATAGAATTGAACCACCCAACTGCCAAGTTTTTGAATTTTTGTCCGTTGGTCGACTCAACCATATTTGGTTGATTTCAAATTCTGCAATAAATGCAAATTGTATTTTAAGTCGTCAATGGATTACGTTTATAACTAAACGACTCTAAGACTCTATATAACTCGTCGTCAGGTTTGACATATATAACCAAACGAATCTAGATGAAAACCAAACAGAATGGTGTACATATGCTTGTGAAGAGTCGTTACTTTGCATGCAGAGTCATCCACCTTTCCTAAAGGGTCGCTGTCGGAAATTTTACAAGTTGACGACCCTAACTCTTAGTTTGTAGTTAGGAAAATCAGGCTACGTAGTCGTCAATTGATACTTTAGCAGATTGACGATTCTAATATAAGAAAAATTCCCATAATTTAAGTCAAAAAAGTCGCCAATCTGCAAAAGGATGGTTGACGACTCTAAGTGCATGTCGTCAATATGCAAAAGGATGGTTGACGACTCTACATGCATGGAAAAGTTAATGAACACTGGAGTCGTCATTTTGACATCTTATATATTAACGACCCTTTATTAATTGTTTTGTGTTTTCTTTTGTAGTTGGTAGTGCAACAAAGCTCTCAACCAGAACCCGTCTCTAAGATGGGTCCGGATACCTCCCAACACTATATGACTGATTTGGTACGTTTCCCTTAACCGAATCGATATATTTATTTTGAAATTATTTTATTTGTGATCTCATGGTTGTCTGATTTGTTTGTTCAATGTAGACATGGGATACCAAGGATGAGATCAAGGAATGGGTTATCTCCAAGGCAAAAGAGAAGATGTGTGTGGTTGTTCAAAGTAGACACGTCGATTTTAAGAAGATGGAAATGGTATGCGAGAGAGCAGGTAAGAAGGGAGAAAGTCACAAAGGTAAGAATTACAAGTATGAGAAGAAGACAACTAGGGTCTACAGAATATCGTCGAAGAAGTGTGAATGCCCGTTCAGGATTGTTTTCAAAAGACGTCATGAAGTCGATCGATGGAGATTGTATAGTATTCCGGACGGTCGTCACAACCATCGTCCACCCACAAGTTTATATGGACACCCTGCGTATGCCCGGTTGAAACCACATCAGATGGATAAGGTTAGGCAGATGAAGGGATTTAGACCTCTTAAGATCTTAAATGCAATAAGGGTGGAAGATAAGGATAACTTGTCTACCATTTCCACAATCAACGCCGCCAAAGCAACGCTTAAGAGAACCGAATGGAATGGTAGATTGATTATGCAGCAATCGGAGTGGTTAGCAGAAAAACTTAACTACGCCATGCAAACTAGGGTGGGTCCAGGCGAGAAAGTGACTCATATTTTTCTTGCGCACCCAGGGATGGTGGATTTGGCTCAGTGTTTTTACCAGGTTCTTTTCATAGATTGCACCTACAAGACAAACAGGTATAACATGCCGATGTTGAACGTGGTCAGTCATACTTCGGATAAACAATCATTCACCATTGCATGGTGGTTTATGGAAAAATAAGAAATAGAGGACTATGTTTGGGCGATGGAACAAGTGAGGTTGATTTACCGTGGTGAAGAGACGCCGCAGGTTATATTTACGGATAGGGATTTTGCAATTATGAGTGTCGTTCGTCAAGTTTTTCCACTTGCTCAACATTTTCTTTGTACGTGGCACATCCAAACCAATCTTTTTTCTAATTGCAAGAATCAAATCCAAAAGATCCATTCTAAGAAAGGTAATCAACGTTCTAAGGAGGAAGATGAGCGTCTAAGTCAACTTTCCAAAAAAAAGCGAGCGGAAGAGAAAAGGAAAGAAAAGGCAAAATACGATGAAGAGGGGGATCTATGGAAAGATTTTTGCAAAGATTGGGATCATTTGGATCATTCGAAAACCGAGGTTAAGTAATATGCTAACTTGCAGAAGTTTATTGATGATTGGAGCACGGATGATAAGAAGGTTGTCGAGTATTGCCTGAATACATGGTTAAATCCTTGGAAGGAGAAGTTTGTTTATGCATGGACCAATAGATACAAGCACTTCAAAAATGAGTCTACAAGTCTTGCAGAGCAGTCTCACGGACGTTTGAAAAAAATTCTGTAACAAAATAGGGGTGGGGTAGTTACGATACAAAAACCTATTCACGAGCACGCAGAGAATGGCCTAAGAAAAATAGTCACTCAGATGGAGTTGAGTAAAGACCGCTATTTGATGCAATACATAAATGACATAGATTTGCTACGGGGGGTAGCACACCAAGTATCATGGTGGGAAATAAACCATATGATGGAGGAACTTATAGAATTTAGAGCTAAAGCGGATGCCGGAAAGGTGATGAAGTGTAATTGTACAACCGATATTTGGCTCGGCCTCCCGTGTAAACATAAACTTGGTGGGTACAAAGATATCATTCCTCTTGAAGATATCGATCCATTATGGCAGCAACTTTCATTCATCCCAAAGCCCACGGGTTTAGCCGAGGAAGAATTTGGAAATTTGGAGATTGACAAGTACATCGACGAAAGATACCGAAAAATGAATTGTGCAGGAAGACAAATTATGGTTGCTAACTTGTGGTCGGCGGCCCGTAAGAGCTTGGGGGTAGAAGAAGAGCCAATCAAACAAAAACCACCAGGAAGACCAACAACTAAAATGTCATTTAGAGAAACTGTTAATGATGCCAAGGGTTGCGGAAGAGACCTATCACGTCATGAGCATGTCCAGAAGGAATATGAGGAGTACGAGAAGTCTTTCATTCCTAAGAAAAGGGGTCGACCAAAAAACCAAGTAAACACCCAAAGTGATATAGAAGTGAAACAAAAGGAAGGTATGGATGTTGTTGAGCATGTGGTCGATACCCAACAAAGCCAAACGAGTGGAATGATGACGATAATAGGAAGATATGATAATACGCGCACCCCTAGGAATTCCCAAGGAAGACCGCTTCGTGTTTCTTACACTTTGTATGAAGAGTATATCGAACAACTTCCTTACGTCATCTTAGATCACCTTATATCCACCGACGATGTTGACGGGGATGAAAATTGTGGTTATCATGTTACAACGGAACAGTTATGGCATTTCGATGAGGCCGACGTACTTAAACTAACCCAAATCGAATATGCAAGAACAAAAATGGCCGCTAAACTTATTGAGGACAAGCAACTCTATTTGAAAATGATCATGGAAGGAGAGTTGAAAGAGAAAGAAATAAAGTTCAAAGAGTTGGTTTCTAACGTGAAATGGCGTAAGAGGTCGAAGAAAGCCAGTTATAAGTTTTGGATGCAAATGCCATTTGGTGGCCAACTTTTAGTGGACACATTCACTTGTGTTGTAATTGTATTCAGCAAAGGCTTCCCCAGAGGCTCATGTATGTACGTACCCTCAAGAACTAGGTGCGATGCGGCGCTAAAGAAAAGAAGAATTGTTATGGCACATGTCAACAATAACCATTACTTTTGGCTTGAAGATAGCTGAAGAATGTCCTTTACCACGGGTGGTCTATGGTGATTGGGGAGAGTTCACCAAGGAGTGGACAAACCAGTATGAGTACGACATGAACATGTGGAATGCTTTGGACCCAACACCGATTTACGTTGACAAGGGTGATGAATCGTGAGAGGAGTTGTTTCTTTTGAGCTTTGCATTTTTAAGCTTATTTTTTTAAAATGGTTGTATCCTAACCCCGGATATTTGAATTTTGAAAATGGTTGTATCTTGAACCCAAATATTTGTATTTTTTTTTATCTTGCGGTATAAATGTTTTTCTCTTTTGTTGTTTTCATCTATTTTTTTTTTTAAGTAGAGTCGTTAGTCTTTATCTATTTGTCCCTAACGATTCTAACTGCCATTGGTTGCTCACTTTGGGTCGTTATTTTAGATACCATATTACTGTACGACTCTAACGGTTCATGTTTTTTTAATCTCCTGGATGTTTTTGTCTTTATGGGTCGTTATTGGTCTATTCGTATAACCTAACGACAACAAGCCGTTTTTTTAACTGATTAGGGTCGTGACTAATAACGTCCATATTGGTCGTCATCTGTATATTCATATAAATGAACGACTCAAAACGTCTTGGTCTCCTGGAGGTTTTTAGACAGTTTTGGTCGTTAGTTTTCTAACACTAAAACTTAACGACTCCATACATATATCTTCAACGGCTCTTTCTGAAGATACTATTTCCTAAAAAAAATAGTCATTGGGCTATTTTCTATATAAAGATTCAATCATTAACTAGCAAATAGAACTTAAAATAATCAAAGTAAATCATTTTTTAAATGACAAGTTCTTCATCAACTACCAATTCAATTGAAAGCATACTTAGAAGATGCAAGCGACCAACCAAATCAATATTGGCAATGGAAGAAGAGATACGCAAAAGTAGCATGCGACCTACTAAAAAACCATACACTTTCACGCCATATCCTGCGAAGGAAGAAGAAGAGATGCGCGAGGCCAAAAAACGATCCGAAGAACAATCCCATCTCCGGGAAGTATTCAAGCAAGTCGAGGAAGAGACCGAATGTGTTAAAAATTATTACATCGTCAAAGATCTTCCCGAAGAACATCAACATGATAGTATATTTTGGAGTCAAGTTGGTTGGAGTCCTTTCGTTAATTACAACAAGAAACTACGCTATGATTATCTACCGTCCCACATTCATGATAGGACGATTCATGTTATGAAATTGTGCACCAAGTACAATGAGTTTATCGTGAGGCACAAAAGGGATAGGCGTGCGGCCCAGGCTGCATATACCAAATGGAGAGGAGAGCCATTTTATCACATCGAAGCCGCAGTGGTAATTTAATCTCGCACCAGGAAAATGAATAACATGTAATGGGTTGAAAAGAATTTATTTATATCAACTGTAATGTAGCATAAGAATTTATTTCTATGCTACTATTTCCAAGTTTCAATGAAATGGAGTTTCAATTTATTTTAAGTAAGGGTCGTTAGTCTTTGTATAGGTTGTATAATGTCGACTCTTAACACTCATTTTTTCCCGAGAGGATTAGAGTAGTTAATCTGCAAAAAATGTGTGGACGACTCTAACAACACGCTGACCTATTTTCCAGCTTTTTAATGTGATGGTCCTCATAATTTTAACAATCATATAAGCACAACAACTTCTAAACATCATGCTAAATTGTTAGGAAAGCCAAATAACACAAAATAGTTTTAACAAACAAACAATCCAAACCAAATCGATAGTACGAACTACAGAAAATAGTTGTATCTAAGAAAGACATGAGTTTAAGTCGACAATACCAAAATACATAAGTTTTAGATGTATTCAAACTTTAAAAAATCTCCTCACCCACTACCACCACCTCGACCTCGACCTCAGCCTCGACCTCTCTGACTTCCCTGACTTGATGATGTCCGACTTTTCTTTGAAGGACCCTGTCCAGGACTTCCCCTTGGAGAACCACCTTCTTTTCCACTAGCTTGATCATCATCATCTTCGTTTTCTTCACCCTTTTCAGCACGCTTTTATCTTAGTTGGCTAGCTGTTTTCCTTGTCCTCTTACATTGCTTTGCCAGATCAGCAAGCATTTTCTTCGCTTGTGGATTTTCAATGTGTTGGCAGTACTCAGCGTACATACGACTTTGCTCAGGTTCTATCACTTCTCCTTTGTCGGCTTTGCAACAAAATGACTTCATAAAAATCTTCATCTGTTCCCTCTATTTGCATTCAAATACCGATTAAGATTAACATAATTAAAATTGTATGTAAATAATTAACACAATTCGAAAAATAAGTACTTACCAAAAGATTAAGAATAGTAGAGTGATCTCTAGTGTCGGCTGTAGAAGCAGAGGAAGATGCTTTGTTGCTCCTCCTACCCGTAGTCTGATCAATCCTTATCACCCGACCGTGGGAGAAGCCTTCGTACCATGGCATGTAATCTTCACTTGCCTCGTGACCTTCATTAACATGCTCCCAATAAGAGATGTCCACCTTACTAGTACCCAAATGCCTATTATTCCAATGCTCGGTCTTAGGCTTAGGTTCGTAAAAAACATCCAACGCCTTTCCGTCCGTCTTGCATTTCTTTGATTTATAGTTGAATGGTGGTACATAATCCTCACCGGGTGAATCTTGAATATACCCAAGCTGACGCATTACTCTATTTGGATTGTATTTTGAATATCCATAAGGGTAAAACAGAGGGCCATGGTAATATACGAGATCTTGGATGCCTCCTACTCTATCTTCCTTGTACGGATCAAAGTTTACCTCTTTGGCTGTCTTGTTGTCCAATTTTTGGCGCATGGCTAACAACTTCAACTTCTGTGTTTCCTCCTTATCCTGACTTCCAGTGTACTTGTATCGGGTTCCTCTTGGTTTATTATTGTTCCATGTTAGTTGCAATTGGACGTCTTCGTCGTCTTTGATCAATGAAGGGAAATGCTCGTAAATCCACACTTAAAAAAGCATCAAAACAATAAAAAAAAGTTAAATTTAAAAATATAGAACAACAAATATTATAAACAACGAACAAATTTGATAACTCAAATTACCTGAAGTAAAGCCAAATTCCCGTTCATTTGAGAAGTTCGTTCCCGGGATGCCTTTACTAGCTGAGCGTTCAGATGTGCTACTATGGCAGTCCCTTACGAATACCTACTCACCTCGTCCAAGGGATCCAAAAGTTGAAGAAGGTTGACGCTGACTCTGTTTCCTTTGCTATCGGGAAATATAACCGAAGCAAGGACATACAACAAGTATGCGGCTGCCGTCGCACGAACTTCCAAATCAGAGAGTAGTTCATTGTCTCCGTCTTTCTCAAGTGACCCCGCATACATCTTTTTAATGGTTTTAAGTTTAAACTCTTTCTTTGGGTACTTCTTTCCCTTCACAAAAATGCCAAGCGTCATTTTTTCATCCCATCCAAACAACTTCTGTGTCAATTCATATATTTTTTTCCAATCTAGGTTTTTTGTGAACTTGTCACCCGTGGATTTACCTTCAACCTGCAATCCTAGAATTTGTTCTGCATCTTCGGGAATCAATGCCATCTCGCTAAAAGGGAATTGGAATGCATCGACTTCGCCGTAAAACCTCTCACAAAAACATGATATTGCAGCCTTGTCATACGCAATCACGGAGTTTTGAACGGCAGCATACAAACCTGAGTTTTCAACAATCTCTCTCACTCTTGCACATTCACCTTGTAGGGGCCATTTTTTCATTTTTTTCATAAGAAGATTGGTGTATAAAAAGACGTGTGGCATTCTTATGATCCTACGAAAGACAAACAAATAGAAATAAAACATAAGAAATTAAATATCAACAAATCATATGAAAAGCAAAGTTGAGATTGTTACAATTGTCTCATTGATGGTACAGGCCCAAGAGCTAGCATATCCAAATAGAACTTTGCCGCCATCTTTAGGTTCACCTCTGGCTTTCCCATCGCTAAGACGAGTAAGCTGCAAACGCATGGGTGGAATGTGTCGCACGCTGGGTGCAATTGGGACTTTGACCTTCGCCTGTGGCTGCGCCGCATTCTTATGTTCCTCCTGAATCTCCTCCTTCTCCTCATCCTCCTCCTCACTACTGCCGCCATCATTTCCATCATTACCATCATCCTCATCCTTATCGTCATCCTCATCACCGCTACCACCACCAGTTCCATCCTCCTCCTCATCATCATTACCTTCATCCTCCTCTTCTTCAGTCTCCGGCTCCTCCTCATTACCACGATTACCACCATTGCCACCATTACCATCATTAACGTCATCATCATCATCATAAGCAACATATTCACCTCCTAAAGGAATTTCTTCTTGTTCCGTGACTTCTTCTTCATCACTTCTATTAGCAGACACAATAGGAGAGGATGAAGCCAACGAATCCGACGACTCATTACCTTTGTCTCTTGGTTCGTGGATAGATAAGGCTACCTCACTCGGCCGTCTTCCACGTAATGGACCGGCATTTAAGTATTTGTCGTGGCGGGGAGGTATGGATGGAGGAGTTAGCATGGGAAGCTTATCTTTTTTATTCTTGCTACTGTATGCCAAAATAATAATAAAAAAGTTCAAGGGTCGTCAGAATTTTTTTTTTAGCTAAAACGATCCTTAGAAATAATTAACGACTCTGATTATTCATTGACGATTCTCAAATTACAATTGACGATTCAATTGCTTTCTATTGACGACCCTTACAAATTTTTTTACAGAGGAGTTGTATATGAATGGTATAGAGTCATTAATTTCATAAATTGGTCATCCACATAGGATCGTTTACACATTACTAATTTATTGACGACCCTTTAATTGTTTTCAAACAGAGAGGTGGTTTGGAATAAACACAGAGTCGTTGATTATTAAAAAGGGTCGTCGAAAGAATCGTTTTCACCTACACCTAATGGTTAACAACTTATCATGAATTCCACATGCAGATCAAAAATCGTGAAGCAACAAAACCTCGTGATTAACGACCCTTAGACTGTGACTGCAATTTTGTAGTTGAAAACATAATTTTTCAATCGGAAAATTAAATTAAACGCAAACCCAACTTAGATTAGGGGTTTTTAGTGCAAATACCTTATGATTGGAGCCATTTCTTTCTTAGCCTGATTCGATTTCTTCCTGGTTCTCGAATATACCTTAGCTTTAACGGTATCGACTAGATTAGGGATTTGAACTGCTAGTCTAGCAGTCGTCTTGGTACGTGCCATGTTTGTAGAAGAAGTTAATCGTCGATTAAAGTTTTCGCATCGACGATTTTGACGATGAATCGGATGAAAAGAAATATTTCTCCACAGTCGTTAATGGAGAAAATGGGGACGACAGAGAGAGGGAGGGGAGGAGAAGAAGAAGAGTTTTGGGTTGGAAGGAAAATTTGGGGCCTATCTTAAGTGTTAATAGAATTTTAGGGTTAGTTTTTAGAGAAGGGTAAAATGGTATTTTCACCATCATTTTGGAAGCCCCCTATCTTTTCTGGTGTGGGTATAAATTTGGTGAGGTCCCTAATTATTTTCTAGGGCCCCCAATTAAGCGGTGTTTTAAAGTTATTTCTTTTCATAATTTTATCTTTTAACATAAGAACTTATCTTCTCCACAGAGCAATTGTATTCATCCATCCGCAGTTATCTTCATTTTCTCCATTAAAACCTTTTAACCATTTTCCTATTTTCCCCGAATTTTAATTTAGTTTTAGATCCGGGTCGAATTATTCATTTAATCTCTATGTATATAAAACAAATTGCATCATATATAGCGATTTATATTGAGCATGCTTTTATTTTTGATACACATGGCAAGTTTTTGCCATTAGTGTCTTCGGTTTTGTTCAAATATTTCATTCAACCATTTATGGACATGATGATCTGAGAGTTCAGAATTCGATGTTGAATTCGGTATATTATTTCTTTTATGGAAGCATTATATTTTCTCGTAGAATATCCAACAAAATGGTGATAAACCATTGTGAGATTTCAATTATCCGTGGTTTACATATATTTGAAACAAAGTTTTGTTTCAATTTTTTCGGTTCAAGATTATTGTACTAATAATGAATTTTGATTTACGGATGTAATTGAATATTCTGTAATTATATTTTATTATCAATGACGTAAAAATAAAATAAAATTACCATTATTATATTTTTGACATTTGCATGAGGCAGATCTACAACGGAGAAAAACTAAAAAAATAAAATTGCAATTCTGATGTACTAGGACAGATGCATCTATGAGAATCTAGAGTTTTGGATCCTAAAACCTAATGGTAAGACCCTCCACCGTTCCTTGGCTACTGGGGCTTGTGTTAGAGCACTGCTCGATCGAACTCATAGGTTTTGTTATCTCAAGCTTGTTGCAATGTTAGATGCATAAAACTATATCTTGATAGTGTACTAAAGTCAAGTCTCGGGCTTTGATTAGAATATGGTAGTTGAGTATCATACATCCTCGAAGAATGAAGATCAAACGAAGACATTTGGAGAACTTCATCAACAAATAGGATTGTGAATACTGAACCATCCTATTTACTCATGGCATGTACCGTTTTATCTTATGAGACTGTGTCGTATGATTTTAGTAGATTTAATATTGCAAAGAAAATATTTTGAGTCAATCTTGTCTTGACAAATATCTCGAAATATGATTCAAGCAATGGATGTTCGTAGATGCTTAAAAATCTTGGTTAAGAACAATTTTTGTTTCAAGTCGATCATTTGGAAATTGCCCAAACAATAATATTTATTACCTATGGCGATTAGCAATGTTTCGAATTTCCTAAAGAAAGTTTTCAGAATATACTGAATTATGGACACATGGTAGGTTAGGTACACATACCCGGTACGCTTACCTTAGTGGTCTGAATTATGAAAGTAGGATAAGTACCCATACCTAATACGCATACCCCCATGGTTCTGAGTTTGTGAACGGAAAGAAGGTAAGCATACCCAAATGCATACCCTTAGGATTTGAGTTTGCTAACGGCTTAGGGTATGCATACCCGGTATGGGTACCCCAACAGGATGAGTTTGCAGACTGCTCCATAGGTATACATAGCTACCCAGTTCTGAACTAAGCATATGCTCATAAATTATTTTCACAAATACGTTTGACATTGCAACAACTCTCATGAACTCTTCTAAGACAACTTTGTTCACTAAATCACTTTTAAGACAACTCTCATGAACCACGGTGTAAGTCTTGAGTGTTAATGAAAACCACTTATGTTTGAGTACTCGGTTGGGCTTACATACCCTGGATTGTCAAGTGTGTTATTATATTTTGATTTCCAAAACTAAATCTTTGAAAAGACGAGGGTACCCAAATACACCACAATCTTTTATTTATCAACCCATAAGTCATTTACCAAGTGTGATCTTCTATGGACTGAGTCGAGACAATACAACAACTTCGGTACACACTTTATGCGATCGTCTATGGATACGAGATCGAGACAATACAACAACAAGATCACTTGTGTGATTGACTATGGAATCAAGATCGAGACGATACGACAACGAAGTGATCACTTGATAATAGGTTCGGTAATAACCGAAACTCTATATGATCAATATCAAGTGTTACATATTAACATACAAGTGCAATTTACTTTAATTATAATAAAACAATTATAATGCGGAATAATAAAGTAAATGGCATAGCAAGATTTTGTTAACGAGGAAACCGCAAATGCAGAAAAACCCCGGGACCTAGTCCAGTTTTGAATACTCTCATAATTAAGCCGTTATACAAAATCTAATACCAACTTAATATAGTTGATACCAAGTAGACTACCCCTAATTACTTAGTTTCCTAAGTATCCCTGCGCCTTCGACTTCTAGAGTCATGCACGTGAATCACCAATACTTTAGATAGTATTCCAAATAGTAAAGGATAAATCTGTTTGGTAACCACTCTATTCAATCTTGGTAATAAGATATTATGAGTCGTTGACAAAGGATCTTCTGTTTAATATAACAAACTCCTTTGTCTGGTTAAATCAATCTATCTTTTGATTGCCGAAATAATCAAACTCTAGATTCGCAATGAATCAATATAGATCTCAAAGAGAAACTATAAGGTGATGTCGATCTCACGCAACTAATCAGTCAAGTCTATCATAGATAAACATGATTCTAGTTGGATCCCAGCCGATCAAGGTTTGTGCACACAATTTACAAGATACGAAAACCTTTAAAAAAAGCTTCGTCGCCTTCAAATCTTCGTTTGTCTTCAATAACCTGCACAATACCACTTGAAACCTCTTTTAATCAATCACACACATAACAGAGTCTGTTAACAATGGATTATCATGAGATGTCTTTTGATCCGAAGATGGTTCTAAAGATCTCGTCAATACTGTTAGAGCACTGCTCGGTCGAACTCGCAAGCGTTGCTATCTTAAGCTTGTTGTCAAGTTTAGTTGCCAAAACTATAAGTCTTGATTTCTAGTCTACTTATAGCTAAGTCTTGGACTAGGATAGAAAGTGTAGTTGAGCTCTAGACTCCACGGCGTTCATCATACAAAGTCGAAGAAGTACTCAAGGAACTGGTGGAACTTTATCGAGTAAAAGGTATGTGGAGACTTGAACTTATCTATCACTCAAAAAGTCTATCTACTCTATCTCCTATCTAGAGACAAAAGTCGTATTGCTATATAGACTTCGATTATACACATTTGTTATTTCAAGCCGAGTTTATCTCGCTCTTGAAATATGTGTTGGTAAGCTTTCGTTTTGGCCAAGTTCATCTTTACAAGTGACGAAAGTCATGTTGATTATTTAAATATCTTGAAAATTGCTTTGATGAAAAATAGTGTGTGAATAACCTCTATTTAACATCCTATAAGAATGTTTCAATGATTGAAATAAAGAGTTTAGAACATGTAACCATCTTTGGATATAAGCATATAATGTGTTTGCGCATTAGTGTATAAGTCCAAAATCGGGAACCAAATGTATGCATACTTGTGTGTGTACTAAATGGTTGATGGAGACTGGGTAAGTATGCGTACCCGTACGCATACTGGCAGAAGTTCACGTCCGTGAATTTCTGCTGAGTTTGGAAATCAAAACCAACTAAATCCGGTTACCTAAGTATGCGTACCCGTACGCATACTGGCGGAAAATTCACGTCCGTGAATTTATGCTGAGTTTGGAAACTAAAACAAACTCAAATCCGGTTACTTAAGTACGCATACCCGTACACATACTTAAGTGTGTTACTTTCTAAAATTGGTTTATTCATGAACTTAAATTTATATAAACTAAGGAATGCATATTTGCAAACCATGGCTATAAAGTTCATGAATCGATTCGAGTGAATCAAAACCGATTTTGCTTCGATTGTGTCTTGTATACTTCTATGATATCTAAGCAATTGAACAACTCTTGAACTAGTTCATTTGAGTCATTTGAACTAGTTATGGTGAAGATGAATAAGGTTGATATGAAAGTGCTTATATGGCTAACCATTTGGTTAACTACTGTTGAACCAATGACTTGTACACGTTTAGGTACGGTTACACAAACCTAAATGACATATATTTCATTTGTGTATAACAAGCTAAGTTCGATCTAACAGTTGAAAGATATTAGCTTGAATCTAATCAGGTTTTCATCTAACGATGAATATTGAATGCTTTGTTACCAAGGTAACTTAGATTGCAAACCCTGATTTGGAGACTATATAAAGGAGAACTCTAGCAACTGGGAAAGTTAATCCCACACCTCCTGTGTGATACTAGTTGTATAAGCTAGAGTCGATTCTCCTTTAACCTTAGGTTTCTACCGAGACCCTGTAGGTTAATGACTTGAAGACTTCATTGGGATTGTGAATCCAGACCCAACTATTTTCTCTGTAGTTACGTGATTTGATCTTGCTATTTCTATAGTATTGAGTACAATTGTAAAATTGGATCGAGATTAATTTTTCCGATAGGGAAGATAGAAAAGTAATCACAAACATCTTCGTCTCATCGTTTGTGATTCCACAATATATAGTTTCGCCATCATACGATTTAGATTATTGTGAGGTGATTGATAATTATAGTTTGTTCTTCGGGAATATAAGTCCGGGTTATCGATTGGTTCCTGTTCACCTTGATTAATCAAAAGACGGAACAAAAACTTGTAGGTATTTCTGTGGGAGACAGATTTATTTATTCTTGTAGACTTTTCTGTGTGAGACAGATTTGTTTATTAAAGTCTTCGACTTTGGGTCGTAGCAACTCTTAGTTGTGGGTGAGATCAGCTAAGGGAATCAAGTGCGTAATATCCTGCTGGGATCAGAGACGTAAGGAGCGCAACTGTACCTTGGATTAGTGTGAGATTGATTAGGGTTCAACTACAGTCCAGACCTAAGTTAGTTTGTAGTAGGCTAGTGTCTGTAGCGGCATAATACAGTGTGTGTTCAATCTGGACTAGGTCCCGGGGTTTTTCTGCATTTGCGGTTTCCTCGTTAACAAAACTTATGGTGTCTGTGTTATTTCTTTTCCGCATTATATTTTGTTATATAATTGAAATATCACAGGTTGTGCGTTGAATCAATCAATTGGGAAATCCGACCTTTGGTTGTTGATTGAAATTGATTGATACTTGAACATTGGTCTTTGGTACCGTTTAAGTTAATTTCTCTTGTATTCAATTAGACTCGCAGATTTCTATTTGTTTGAGTAAGGATTGGATCGAGAAATTGAGATATAACTCTTTGATATACTTTTGTTAAGATTGAGTCTGACTGTCTAGTTGAATAAAAATATCTTGGAGTTAGTCCATACAGATTGCTAAGCGAATTATTGGGTGAGGTTGTTGTACCCCCACTTTTTCAATTTGTATCAGAGAAGGCAAACACCTTAAACCTAATAAGCTTGTGTTTGATTGATCCCTAAAGTCTATCCTTAATGGGAAATTTCGTTTGGAAACTTTCTCTTGGCATCTGTAACGCACGCCAGAATTCCGTAAAGATTGTTCAAAGATTATTTATTAGACCTCTGGTCTCTTGTGATAATCTCGCTTCATCTATGTCCTTGGAAAGTCTAGATGATGAGGAACAATTTGAAGGAAAAATTAAAAGTTCTTTTAAGAAGAGTCTATTGAAAAAACGTAGTCGACGCTCAAAGATATGGAATCTCACTAGAGTAACCCTTAATCTTTATGAGGAATACTATCACAATGGATCAATTGACAAAGATCTATTTAGAGCGTTTGAAAGCGTTTTTAAATTCTTAGAAAAGATTAATTCCTTTGAGAATAAGAATTGTTCTGATAAAAGTTTTGTACCTGTCAAATCATGTATTCATGATGTACGAACTAGACCTACTTCTAACTCATGTGAAATTGATAAAAATATTTCTTGTGAGTTCGGTATAGGTTCTAATCTTCGGAAAAAATCTTTTCTTGGGTATAAGAAAATTGATTCAAAAAATTCCGTTGACCCGGTATATAATCATTACCATGATTATACTAATATTCACAAATATCAACCTGAAAAAGTGCATGAGAATTTCTCAGCAAATTTAGTCTCTTGGTAACAAAACTGACTTTACCCCATGTGTATATAACTTGATATGGGGCAAGTAATGGTTGATTTCTTTTTGTGTGTCTAGGTTAGTTTATTTTGAAAAACTTTTCTCTTCCTTCTTCCAAGGTTGCACTGTACTGATCTTCAGTGTACAAACCTTGGATGATGAACGTTTTAAGAAATCCTATTTTTCTTTTGTGGGTCGCGGGTCAAAAACGGGTCCAAGCCCATTTGTGGGTTCATAAAAGAAAGGTACGCATACTTTCTTCTTCCTCCCATCTTGCCCACGTACGTGAACGCTCTAGGGTTCATGTGTTTTCTCCATTAATCCTCCTTGGAGATCAAAAAGCAAAGTGGGGTTTTCAAGATACATATCAAGTAAGTCACCTCTTCCTCTAATCCCTTAATTTCTAGATCTCATGAAGAATTTCAAAGTTTCAAAAGAGGTCTCTAAAAATTTGGGTTCTTCATCTTCCTCTAGCATGAACTTACCTTAGATCAAAGTTCCATTAGAATTAGATTTGTCAATGATTCTTGTGAGAAGGTTTTTGAAAGAATCTCATCTAATGGGTTTATTCTAGAAAAGAAGTTGGATTTTACTAGTGGGCATAAAGAGGATTTGATTTATTTTGAAAAATTCAATCTTGGAAATATCTTTGATGGTCTTGGTGAAGGTTTTGACACTCTTACTAGAATCTTCTATGCTAACATATATGATGTTAATTGTAATGACATGGAATTCAAGACCATGGTAAAGAGAAAAGGATTCTTGTTAATAGAGAGTTGATTTCAAAAATCACTAAAATTCCCTTTGGGAGTTTTCGCCTTCCAAGACCTAGTCATGAAAGACCATCGTATGAAACCATCTCTAATGGTCTCTGTGGTAAGAGTGTTGCTTGGAATGAAGGAAAATTTCCTACCACTCATCTTAGTCATGCCTTGATGTCCTTCGGAAAACTTGGTATATCTAATCTTTGTCCCTCCACGATTGAGAATTCTCGTTGGGTCCGTGAGTTTGCGGAGTTGGTTTATTTCCTTGTATTGGAAACTCAAAGTCTAGACATTTGTGGGTTTATCATATATCAAATGTTGTCGATGACGTCTCCCAACAAGAAGTTAGGCTATCCTTGCTTGATTGAGCAAATTTTTCGCAATTTCTATATTTCTCCGATTGGAAACTCCAATGGAACTCCCAAGCTTGTTCGTCCATGTACTTTCAAATGTATGAAGGAGAATGCTTCCAAGAGACAAAGATATGACACCCCTGATGGCTCATGCGATACTTCCTCCATGAATCTTCTTCACCAAATTCTTAAAGGTGTTTGTAAAATTAATGCCAAGGTAAGGTGTGTACAATAACAATTACTTGTGATTGCTACTAAGTTCCCTGAAATCAAGGATGACATGAATAAGATTCAAGCCACCCTCATGGTCTCTGATGATAAAGATGATGATTGATTCATGTTTTGGGTTTAAAGTCTTTTTTGATTTTGTCTAGGAAAGCTTCTTATGAGAATTTTATCTTATGTTTTTTAAAAAAATAACTAGAGTTTGGATTAGCCATTATTGTGACTACACATAGCTATGTCCAACGATTTTCATCTTCAATGTTTTTAGATTTATTTGTTTAAATTCTAAATTATTTTTGTTTGGAAGATGATTTTTGCAGTATTAATCTTTATGGTTTTATATATTGCAATTTGTTATGGGATATGTGTGTTTGCGTCCGCGAACTATGATTGTCCCATACGTTGTCAAAAGTTAAGTCCTTCGTATGTCGATATGCAAGTATTGATAAAAGAATGAATGAACTTTTGCCAAAAACAAAAGTTAAGCCTTTTATGTCATTATGCAAATATTGATGGAAGAAAGGATGAGCTTTTGTTTACAAAGATTAAGGATGAGCTTTTGTTTACAAAGATTAAGTCTATTGTATGTCATTGTGCAAATAGTGATGGAAGATAGAATGAATCTTTGTCTATTCCGCAGTATTGATCTTCCCTGATCCATATATTTTATGTATATACTCTGTGGCTCCGTAAGTTCTCTTATGTTGAGCATTTCCAATTGGATTAATCATGGGATCTCTTGTGGTTAATTTAGTTGAGTATTCCGGTTGAATTAATCATGCGTTCACTTGTGGTTAATTCAATTGAGTATTTTGGATACAATTTCTTATTCTTATATGATTTGTTGTTTTCCAAAGAAATCCTTCTTTTCTTGTGAAAGTAAGGTCGCTCTTGTTGTTCTTTCGGGAATGACATTATATGGGGGAGAGTTCTTATTTGAACTTGTGCTTTATTGCCAAATCTTTGTGGGGAGTGCGGCTGTGGAATATTATAGGGGTTATCTTGTATCTTTATAAACTCATTGATGAATGCATTTAGTTTCGGCTATATGATTGCATCTAAAAAGTTGATATGTGTTGTCTTTTGGTCATGAAATGTCTCTATGGAAATTTCATTAGGATCCCACTAGTTTTCGTACGTTTGCCAATTTTATTGACAAAAAGGGGGAGAATTAATGTGTAGTTCACACTATAAATACATATGGTTTTCGGATCATTATGTAAGGGGGAGTGGTTTCCATGTGAGATGGAGTATTGACTAAGGGGGAGTGATACATATCACCATAGTATTGTTGTCAAGGTTGTGATACAATTGAACTTTGATGATGTGTAATAATACTATGACACTGTGTAACAATGATTGAGAGATTTTGTTTTCTCATTGTTATGGTTACGGATTTTCAACAACGATGATGCTGAACTTACAACCTTTGGAATCATAGGAGTACTTGGAAGTCACAAAGATTTCGAGTAATGTTGAAGAACCAAGGAGATCATGCATGTGGAAGAGAAGCTGCAAAGTTTATTTTTTGTATTCCATATGTATTGATAGTTTTGTCACTAAAATTGACAAAGGGGGAGATTGTTAGAGCACTGCTCGGTCGAACTCGCAAGCGTTTCTATCTCAAGCTTGTTGTCAAGTTTAGTTGCCAAAACCATAAGTCTTGATTTCTAGTCTACTTATAGCTAAGTCTCGGACTAGGATAGAAAGTGTAGTTGAGCTCTAGACTCCACGGCGTTCATCATACAAAGACGAAGAACTACTCAAGGAACCTGTGGAACTTCATCGACTAAAAGGTATGTGGAGGCTTGTACTTATCTATCACTCAAAAAGTCTATCTACTCTATCTCCTATCTTGAGACAAAAGTCGTATTGCTATATAGACTTCGATTATACACATTTGCTATTTCAAGCCGAGTTTATCTCGCTCTTGAAATATTTGTTGGTAAGCTTTCGCTTTGGCCAAGTGACGAAAGTCATGTTGATTATTTCAATATCTTGAAAATTGCTTTGATGAAAAGTATGTGAATAACCTCTATTTAACATCCTCTAAGAATGTTTCAATGATTGAAATAAAGAGTTTAGAACATGTAACCATCTTTGGATATAAGCATATAATGTGTTTGCGCATTAGTGTATAAGTCCAAAATCGGGAACCAAATGTATGCATACTTGTGTGTGTACTAAATGGTTGATGGAAACTGGGTAAGTATGCGTACCCGTATGCATACTGGCGGAAGTTCACGTCCGTTAATTTCTGATGAGTTTGGAAATCAAAACCAACTTAATCCGGTTACCTAAGTATGCGTACCCGTACGCATACTGGCGAAAAGTTCACGTCCGTGAATTTTTGCTTAGTTTGGAAATTAAAAAAAACTCAAATCCGGTTACTTAAGTACGCATACCCGTACGCATACTTAAGTGTGTTACTTTCTAAAATTGGTTTATTTGTGAACCTAAATTTATATAAACTAAGGAATGCATATTTTCAAACCATGACTATAAAGTTCATGAATCGATTCGAGTGAATCAAAACCGATTTTGCTTCGATTGTGTCTTGTATATGATAGACGCATTTATGTGTCTATTTTCATCTCTTTTGTGTATACTGTTAGTACCCATTTCTGTACTAATTTTGGTATTTTATCCATTTGTAGGTGTTTTTGGAGGAATAGGCTTTTGCGGCAAAATTGGCTAGAAAAGTTGTCAAAGGTACCTGGGAGGACATTTGCTATTCGGACTCTCATTTTAGATAAGGGGTAACCCATTTCCAAGCAGCTGCTAAGCACAGACCGGGACTGGATAGGGGGAGGTCATCCCCTTCATTTGAACTCAAGTTTTGGCGGGAAAACCAAATTACACCTGCGCAACTCTCTGGCGAGACTTTGGGTGAGATTTTCTCGGTGATTTCTTAGCTTTTGGGTCTGCATGAAGTTGTGGGATTAAAAACAGAGCCGGTAAATGAGTTCTTAACGTGAGAAAAGCAAGTTTCCATTTTTATTTTTCTCAAAACAGGAAAAAAATATTACGGTGAAGTATTGGTTCTATATTTGGATAAGAGAAGATATTCTCACAGGTTTTTGTTACCAAGCTTGAAGAGATATCAATTAGAGAAGTTTTGAGTTGAAAAAGGAAGAAGAATATGCGTGAAGATTAAACAGGGAAGAAAAAAAACCGTATCGTGCTGTGGAGGAAAAAAAAGATTTTTCGGACGGATTTAGAGAGCCTGTGGTGTATATATAGGGTGGTCCTAATAAGGGTTATGAACACTTGGAGAGAAGTTAGGGGAAGTTTAGAGCCTTAGAGAGACGAAAAAATCAACTTGCAGAAACTCGCCTGCTGCAGCTAAAGAAGAAGAAGACGAAGAACATAAGACCCATAGAGTCAGTCGCAGAGGCAGACTTATTTTCAGTGATAACGAGATACGGTCGCTCCTTCCTGCAGTCACCGAAGTCTTTCAGCAACGATTCCGTCTTCTGTATTAGACTTTCAGCGACTACAGTATACTCTTTTCTCTCTTTTAATCAATTTTTGAGCCATAAACATGTATTTTGAGAACACGATTAATATGAGGAGCTAAACCCCTTAGCCGAGGCGACGGAGGAAGCCATTGTTCCATGAAAAGTGGTATAGTTCTATTTTAATTATTTATTGCAATTATTTTACATGATTATTTGCATAGAACTTAAAAGAAAAATTGGTTTTTATTGAGTAGTTTTGAAGTGTTTTGATGGAACATGCTAGGTTTTTAAACTTCTGATGTTTCATGCTTTATGGTTACAATTATTACTTCAAAAATCTATTAGAGGCAGAATATTAGAATCACTTTAAAAGAAAAAATTGCATGAATATTGATTAGAGTTTATCACTTAATTAGTTAATGGTGGAATCCAGAGTCTCAGTGTTTTCTTATTATTGTTGAAACAACTTTGTTTAATTTTCGAAAATCCTTCACAAGCCCGAGTTGAACGAACTCTACTTTTCACTTTTTACAACAACTACAAAACTCATCAATTTTTGGCGCCGCTGCCGGGGAATGCATATTTTCAAACCATGGCTATAAAGTTCATGAATAGATTCGAGTGAATCAAAACCGATTTTGCTTCGATTGTGTCTTGTATACTTCTATGAGATCAAAGCAATTGAACAACTCTTGAACTAGTTCATTTGAGTCATTTGAACTAGTTATGGTGAAGATGAATAAGGTTGATATGAAAGTGCACATATGGCTAACCATTTGGTTAACTATTGTTGAACCAACGACTTGTACACGTTTAGGTACGGTTATACAAACCTAAATGACGTATATTTCATTTGTGTATAACAAGCTAAGTTCGATCTAACGGTTGAAAGATATTAGCTTGAATCTAATCAGGTTTTCATCTAACGGTGAATATTGAATGCTTTGTTACCAAGGTAACTTAGATTGCAAACCATGATTTGGAGACTATATAAAGGAGAACTCTAGCAACTGGGAAAGTTAATCCCCACACTTCCTGTGTGATACTATTTGTATAAGCTAGAGTCGATTCTCCTTTAACCTTAGGTTTCTACCGAGACCCTATAGGTTAACGACTTGAAGACTTCATTGGGATTGTGAAGCCAGACCCAACTATTTTCTCTGTAGTTGCGTGATCTGATCTTGCTATTTCGATCGTATTGAGTACAATTGTAAAATTGGCTCGAGATTAATTTCTCCGATAGGGAAGATAGAAAAGTAATCACAAACATCTTCGTCTCATCGTTTGAGATTCCACACTATCTAGTTTCGCCATCATACGATTTAGATTATTGTGAGGTGATTGATAATTCTAGGCTGTTCTTCGGGAATATAAGTACGGGTTATCGATTGGTTCCTGTTCACCTTGATTTATCAAAAGATGGAACAAAAACTTGTAGGTATTTCTGTGGGAGACAGATTTATCTATTCTTGTAGACTTTTCTGTGTGAGACATATTTGTTTATTAAGTCTCCGACTTTGGGTCGTAGCAACTCTTAGTTGTTGGTGAGATCATCTAAGGGAATCAAGTGCGTAGTATCCTGCTGGGATCAGAGTCATAAGGAGCGCAACTATACCTTGGATCAGTGTGAGATTGATTGGGGTTCAACTACAGTCCAGACGAAGTTAGTTTGTATTAGGCTAGTGTCTGTAGAGGCTTAATACAGAGTGTGTTCAATCTGGACTAGGTCCCGGGGTTTTTCTGCATTTGCGGTTTCCTCGTTAACAAAACTTATGGTGTCTGTGTTATTTCTTTTCCGCATTATATTTTGTTATATAATTGAAATATCACAGGTTGTGCGTTGAATCAATCAATTGGGAAATCCGACCTTTGGTTGTTGATTGAAAATGATTGATACTTGAACATTGGTCTTTGGTACCGTTCAAGTTAATTTCACTTGTATTCAATTAGACTCGCAGATTTCTATTTGTTTGAGTAAGGATTGAATCGAGAAATTGAGATATAACTCTTTGATATACTTTTGTTAAGATTGAGTGTGACTGTCTAGTTGATTCTCTTAAAAGTATCTTGGAGTTAGTCTATACAGATTGCTAAGCGAATTATTGGGTGAGGTTGTTGTACCCCCACTTTTTCAAATACTCTTATCTAGTTTGAGTGAGCCTTATATCAAAAGAGAAGGTTCCCAAGAATAAGAAAACTAGGTGCAATCAAAGTTTCAACAACCGTTAGTCAATTAAATCAATAATCGAAAACTAAAATAATAATGCAATTATCTAGTTTCCCACCAACGATACTCGTAGAGCTTTTTGATCCCACAGAAGTCTTTAAACGAGCAGTCATAAAAGATTTCGCCTAATTAGGGTACTTTCTTCTCTAGATAGACGGCTCCACCAGAAACAACAAGAATGAAGTTTTACTGGCTCTTAGGATAGTTTGCAAGAAATGAAAACTCAAGTATTTATACACCAAGGTTGTTTGGACAACAAGGAAATTCCAAAACCGAAAATATTCCCAAGATATTCTCGTTAAAGTACCTAATTTCGGTTTTCCTACTTTTACTTAAATTCCAAACCATATTCTCTCATATAAAACTTCTATTATTAGTCTAGCACATTAACTAATAATATTTTCCAGAGAATATGCTTTAATTGATGGTAATTAAAACATATATGATGAAAATCATAATTAAATGTTTTTCACTTTTTCGGACAAGGGATCACCTTGAGTATCAAGGAATATCTTTGAACAATTAATAATAAGAGTTATGTACATGTTCAAATAATGTCGACATCTAGAAGATTCTCATCTTAGCAAACTCGAAACCCTAATTCACGTACATCATGATGAAATATGTGAATCATGAAAGCTTGGTTTTGCTCATGGAACCGATTATACCATCACTCCAAAATATGTTGTGACCAGTTATAACATGATTCCCAAGATAGGTTGTAATCGATTACACCTTGCTCCACAAAGTAGCTTGTGACCGGTTACACCTTGCTTCCCGAAGCAGCCTGTGATCGTTTTCACCTTGCTTCCCAAAGGTAGCTTGTGACAGATTACAACTAACTCCCCAATTCATCTTGTGACCGGTTATACCTTGGATCCCAAAGTAACTTGTGACCGGTTACAACTTGCATTCCAATATAGCTTGTGATCAGTTACACCTTGATTTCTAATGTAAATTATGACCGTTTATAACTAGCTATATTATATAGGCGATGACCGGTTATACCATAAATCTCAACAAGTTAAGATAGGTTCTACCTTGTCGTCTTATTTTGGTCATTCAAAAGATATTCAATAAAGAACCTGACCAATCATGATTTCCTTTCGGTTATGAAACAAGTTCATATATGTACTTCCTTTAAACGAATGTCATAAAACATTGTTTCCTAGGGTGAAATCATACCTATATAATGCACACATAATAAAACAACTATATACAATAGATTATGTCGATGTCGTATTTACGAAGTTCAAAAGATAGGCGCTAATTATACTTCGTAATTCAATAAATTCCTTGACACTTTGATCATAATGTCATGACGAAGTCTAACTAATAGAGTATTATTTATATACATCTTTGCATGTTATGTTTTCAGTATAAATCCGACTTGAAAGATACATAAGGAATGAAAACAAGATCAAGTTAATATTACTAACCTCAAGAGAAAAGATGATGTCGCCATTGTAGTCGTTACTTATACACATTTTTCAGGTCTTTGGAGTAATACTTGTACGTCTCAACATTCTTAGACTTTCTAGTCTAACCTAAACGAAGTTGACTCTAGTATTTAATCAAGCGACTCTGGATGAGTTTTGATACTAAAATATGAAAACCAAACTTGACATACCAACGCTTGGTGGGTTCAATCGAGCTATGCTCTAACAATCTTGATTTAGTCTACTAAAGTCAACTTCGGGATATATTAGGTAGTAAAGTCTTAGGATTTTCCAAGTTACTCAAGGCGAATGAAGAATTAAACATCACACAAAAACATCAATTTGAAAAAGCTTCATCAAGGTAAGTAACAAAGATTATTTTTTCTTTAGTAACTTCTATCTATCTATCGTAGCAAAAGTTGAGGACTTTATTAGTTAATCGTAGTTCAAAGAAGATCATGTCACGACTTAGCTTCTTGCTAAGTGTAGTGATGTTTTGACTTCCAAGCACTTGCTTGTTTAGAACTCGAAACCAATTTTAAGAGGAAAAAACAAGTGTTAGTGAAAATTTCAAGGTTTGCAAATTTATTCTTGAGTTTGTAAGGTTTTGTTTTGGTAGTTTAATACTAATGATTTCAATCACTTGGGTTCATATACTCATGAATAAAGTTTGTGAAACAAGAAGCTCTTATTATTTAAAATTAAGGCAGATAAAGTTTTTGAGTTTAGAAATCTAAATACGGTGAGTTCGTAACCCTATTCTAGAGAAATTATATGAGAACTTATGTCTTTTGAGTTCGCGAACCCATAGAAGAAAAACTTCTCTTGAGTTATGTAGTCATTTAACTTCGCGAACCTAAAGAAAAGTGAATTCATGAATTTGTTCTCTTGGGTTCGTGAACCTACCTATTTGATTCTGTGAACCTACACACGTTCTACATTTTCTCTCCTTTGCTTCACAAACTTAGCACTTGTTGGACATGAACCTAAAGCTTAATGAACCAGACCATAACTCTATTATATCTGGGCTCATTCTTCTTCTTTGGATTTCATGGCGAACTTTCGACACACTTACAAATTTTTATTCTCTAGCTAATTCGTTTTATTAAAGTCTTGTTCATTCCTTAAAAGTTTGAAGTTATCTTTCGTAGTAATACTTTTCATAGAATTCACTTGAGTTAACAATGTTTATAAACTTTAAACCATGGAAAGAACCTCTTTGTTAGTTTAGTTCTTTCCAAAAACACAATTGTATATCTTAGGAAACGACTTTGATTTAGAAATTGAAAATCATCATGGGTTGCAAGAAACTCATGGTTTACATCCTAAGAAACTCAGCCTTGATTGATAACTATAAATTAGAGACACTAGCAAAAAAAAAAAAAAAAAAAAAAAAACTCAAATCCTACAGTCATGTATATCTTGTATTCTTGTTGCAATCCTCCAAAACCTAATGATCTTTGAGATATAAGGTTCAACTTTGAAAGACTTCACTTGGGATTCATGAAATACAAGTTCAACTATCTTGAAAGAAACATAGTTTCGTAACATGTGTATGTATTTGTGATGCTTATATATTTCTTGTTTATTTTAAGATCCCTCTCTTCTGATATAATGACATTCAAGAATTGCAGATCAAATCTAGATTTGATAAAAAAAACTCTAAAAATTATTGAGTATAACTCTTGTCAATTGAAATCGTGTCTGTGAATGTCTCACAAGAATATATCTTAGATTAAGTTTTAGTTGTTATTCTTGTGTAGATAGAAGATTATGTATCTCTATAAGTTTTGAAGAGTATAAACCTTAATCTTGGATTTAGGCTCATCAAAATTCAGGTAACTGATTTCTATGATTGATCTTGAAACCGAAAGGAAATCACTAGCCGTCATGTTGGTAAAAGATGGAACTAGTCTTCACGATGGACTGTGGTGCAACTCCTAGTGATGTAAAGGACATCAACTTGGGGAATCAAGTGCATATATTCTTGCGATAATTAACAAAACCATGAGCACAACTACAATAGAGCATCTTGGAGAGGTTATTCTTTCTCAACTACATTCCATATCGATGTCTTGTAGTAGGCTAGTGTTTGTAGCGGCTAATGCAATATGTATTCAAACTGGACGAGGTCCGAGTTTTGATTACTGTTAGATTACAGGTTTTCTCGTTAACAAAATTTCATGTGTCCTGATTTACTTTGATTTTCCACATTATATTGATTTTATCCTTATTTCTAAAAGTACAAGAAAGTTGTACTTTAATCAATCCTTGTGATTCAAGAATCTCTTTTAAGAGATTATCAGGGGATATTTTGTTGTCTGCTTTGATCTTGAATTGAATTCTCGTAAGAAAATATTGTATAGGTTCTGTAACAAAAAAGTTGCTGGTGTACTTGGTACTTTTCCCTTTTCATGAATATCCACAACGATCAATTATGTGTTGATATTCTTCGTGGTTTAAGAACATCAAGAATATTTAGTCGATGTGCAAATTAATACAGGAATTGGTCGTTGTTGATATTCACATCGATGGATTCTGGTTAAATACAAAAAACCTAGTTTTTTTGTTTTTTTTTTAATTTTTGAGTGTGTGCATGAACCTAACTAAGAGTTATGAGTTGATAGAAAAGTACATGATTCTTGTCATTCGTATCGTGTTGAGAGTTTGTCATTCTTCTGATTCACTTTTTTGTAACTTGATTCGATTGTTCAAATTCAATTGCTTTCGCAATTTCTGGATTAGTTCCACTAGGTTCGCAATTTATGGATTAGTTCCACTAGGTTTTTATGTGGTTTGCGTAACTCGTTTAACTACCATCGTTATATAGAAAAATTGATTGATTAATTACTTTTTGGATCGATAATATTTAAGTTTTGAAAATGAAAAACGAATGAATGAGAAGAGAATAAGGAATTCACCTATATGAAGATGGTTTGAGTGAAATTATGTTTAGATAGGTTTAAGTTTTTAGGTTTTAATAGCGAGAGTAGTTTAGTAGGTTTTAGACATCCCATAATTGATGTGTGAAAAGTGAAAACGATTTGCTGGTTTTTGAGAAAAAGTGGAGAGACGAGCGGTTCCTCAATCGAGCAAATTTCCTAAACCTTTAGCAAATAGATGCACTGCACGGGAGTGCTTTGAGTTTGAGAGATCAATCTGTAATACTCCGTCCTAAACCAAGACAACGACCGTTCCAGAGTCAATTCAGTCACAAAGAGGGATGAGTATCGATCTGTAGGAGGGGAGCTGAAATGTGTGTGAGATCAATGAGTATTTAAGGATTGTGGATGTGTTAGAGACTTCTACAAGTTTGGTGAACTGTTGAGTTCAGATAAGATAAGTTTTGTTCTCTTCTGTTGTTCAATCGTGGATTGAGGAACTTATTTATATTGCAGAAACAATAAACACATTGATCTCCAGTAAGTGTGACGATTATATAGGAGTGAAAGAGTGGGAAAGTGGGAAATCGTGGATAAACCAGTTCCACGTGCGTGGTAGAATTGGTTGATTGTCCATCCATTACCTTGCTAACTCCTTCAACTGCTTGCACGACTTACTCACATTTCCCATTGTGGGTGTACACACGTGTCATAGGCCGCCAGACCAAAACCCTAGTGAATATCCCCTCATGTGACATGATTGATGTCTCATGAATATAGAGTATGCAAGGCAGACGTGTATTTAATTGGTCGATTGTTGACTTGACTAGACCATGAGTCTTAGCCTTGATGAGTCGAGCATAATGGACGAGTGTGGCATCATCTGGGACTCATGGATTGAGCATAAGATGTCTGCTGGGACAGAATAATGCACGAACGTTGAGTCTTGATGAATTGTGATATATTACTTTACCAGTTGAGGCAATAATGATGTCCTGATAATTTGGATCGACGAGCGTCCGATGAGATTGCTCAATCATGGATTTATTCTGATATGTCGAGCATTTGACAGGAAATCAGATATTACTGAGTTATGAGTTATGTAGAGTGCTCATTCCTGATCTACTATGTCATGAATTTTTGAATGACAAAGTAGGGATTAAAGTATTTGTGAATATTAGACGGTCGGACGTCCAATTGGACGATCGATGGACGTCCAATGAAATATTGGATGATCGGCCAAGTAGATAGCCATCCAAATGATGGTGCTCTCATGCGGTCGAGCAATCATAATGTTGGTAGCAGGACCGAACATTAAAACTAATTGAAAATATTAATTGCTGGATCAATATAAAAGTTATCGACGTTTATCGAATTATCGTAAATTCGAAACCCTAATTTTGGAGAACTCTGAATCCTGAAAATGGAGAGTTGTCCAATGCGGGTCAAGGAATATCGACCAACCAATGGGCATGAGAGCCGGCTATTAGTGGTGGATGGACGTCCGAGCATGTGGATAAATGTCCATGAACGAGGATTCATTATTGGAGAATTATGAAAGATATAAATTATTATTTAAATAATAATAATAAGAGACGTGGGACAGGCCATCCATGATGGCCAAGGGATCGGACAGGTCCAATCATGGTGGTGCAGGGCCACCATGTCCCTCGCGCGTCCATTCCTGAAAGTTTTAGGTGTTTTGTTGGACGTTTGTGCAATATTTCTGTATTAACAGAAGAGTTTGATCTTAACTTAAATTCTTGATTTTTGCTTGAATGAGCAAGTAGGACTTTGCATAGTCAGGGAACATTTGTGACATCCTGAAGACGTTATTGTTCTATACTATTGGCCAATCCATCTAGGAGCCGTCCAATCATTCTCGATTCTATACATAACTTAAATTGTTCAGTATTGATGATATATGCAAAATACTGAAAGCTCAGCTGAGAGGCTTTAATGAGTGCGTATTTATGCATGTTCTGAGAAGCTATACACTCAGTCAAAGATTATCGTGACACGAGCTTTCATGTCTAAGTTCTAAAATATGAATTTCACATACTCGTCTGATTGCTGGATCAGAAATATGCAAAATTATGATTTTTTGATTTTAGCCTTTGTTAAAAATCCACCATCAACACCTATATTCCCTCTTCTAGGAGGAACAAAATCAGTAGGCCTCAATTTATCTAGGAGATGAGGAGACTATAATACACGAGTACCTTTTTTAAAATTATTTTTTGAAGAAGAAGGATCAACTCACAAGCTTATTCTCACACTATCAAACATTTTCGAGGCTGATTTTTTTTATTTAAGAAATCTTAAATGACAACGGGTTTAAAATATTTTTGCTAATATGTTCTTCTTGCATAGCTCTACATTCATACAAAAAAATAACACAACTTGAGACGTATAACACTGTCACGAAAATCAGCCATTCAAAGTTAATGCTTTTCAACAGCTGCTTTTCAAAGTAGTTGATTGGGGGGTTTGAATTCTCAAAATGGACTTATTTTTTAGTATGAGTATAGAGCTTTGTAAAGAGAACACGTTCGCAGAATATTAGCTTTAAACCCGTTATCATTTGGGATTTATAAAACAATTAACGTCGAAAATTTAAATAAACTAGTGATCATGCTTGGATGGCAAAAGCAGAAATCAATCTCAAAAATTATAAACAAAACTATTTTGCTTAAATTTTTTCGCTTTAAAAGTCAATGTAAAATTGTACTCCTCTATTACCCAAAAGTCCAAAACTAATTTTCTACTTTTGGATTTTCGTAAGTGGAAAAGTAACTTCTGAAATCGTTGTGCCCAAACACGTTATAAATTTTAACTACTCTGGTCATAAAGGCAGTAAGAAATTATAGATCCCTCTAGAGTCCCGCCGGACTAGGACCTCGACCCTCTCACTCTCCTCTTGGCTTCTCAATAATGGCTAGAAATCGGTGGAGTCATGGATATACAGTGTCATTGATCTGGTTATCTTCTTTCATTCTCTTTTACTCAGGCTTTCAAATGGCCATTCAAAATTCCTCTAAAAGAATTCTATTCATGGATTCAGGTAAGTTCTGTTAATTATTTTTTCTTCTCCATTTTACATTAATAAAGCCCTAGTTGATTTAAAAATTCTATTCTATTGAGTGATATTGCGAAGTGGGAAATGCAATTTGATTTTATTAACCAGAAAGAACTCTATTTCTGATAGCGAGTAGTAATTTGAATTCGGAAAGGCGGTCAAGATTGTATGACAAAATGGAACATGATTTGGAAGAACATGGAGCTGTTTTCCTACAAGGTGGTGAAACTTCTCAGTCACTGTCTCTTTCAGATATTTTCGCTGCAAAGGATGGGATTGTTAAACCTATACTTAAGGTAACTAAAGAACATTCGTTTGGCAAGTTTATGTTAATAATCCTTACCACTCCATTTCTTGATATGCTGGCGATATACTTAATAATCCTTATTTTTGATGTATTTCTAGGCTGTGAATCCTCCTTTTCGTGCAAATGTTCTGTATCTCAGTACCAATTTCTCAATTCCTATCTCGTAAGTGTTTGTTTACTTTTATCTTCTTTCGCTCTTTTGGATTTACAGCGAATCATTGTTTCTCGACATAGACTAATAGTTAAGTTTTGATCTTTTCATTTTGAATTTTCATTTTGAAAAGAACATTGTGTAAAACTTTCCCACTCGTTGGCGTAAATGACAGTATATTATTCATGAAATTCAATGTGGGTAGCTTCCCTTTCTAATACATTAAGTGTACTTTGTGGCAGGCAGGCTGTAAAGGGTATATTTCAGCCCTACTTCGATAAAGGTAACTAAGATTTTTCATTTTTTTTTTCCAGCTTTTGGTGTTCTGGTGTTATTGTCGTTTTACATGTCAAATTCGAAGAACATCACTCCTTGTGTTTGGTAATCCTTGTCCTTGTACATATATGAGAACTCATGGTATGCCTTGTAGCTGACATGTTGAAATTGTCCTCTTGTTTCTGAGGGCAGCAATCTGGTTCCAGAACTCCAGCTTATATCACTTCAGTATGTTTCACGCCTCACATCATATAGTTGCTGTCCCTGCTACAGAAGATGAGGTGATTAATTCTGGAGTCAATCTCTGTATATTTTAAATGTGGGGCTTAGTCCCTGCAAAACGCTATTAGGTTCGTAAAGATATCTGTCTTCTTTGTTAGATTGAGGCTGAAGCAACTGCAGTTAAGGCTGTCGCGGGGACTCTCTGCCCACTGAAAATTGTACTGGACAGAGTGGTTTTGACTTCAACAGGAGTGCTTCTTGGTTGCTGGCAGGTGTCTTCTACTTACTTTCAGTTTGCTACATTTGTTCGTCTCGTATATGCACTTTTTAAAGCTTTGGGGCATATAGTGGAAATATCATAGTAGATTAAATGTATGTTTGTCAATAAATATAGTTGTGTCAACACTGGCATCTTTCAGCTTTTCACCTGGTGAAGCCATTTTTTTAAGTGTAGGTGACATCAGGGACAGATCCTGTATATATTCGCGAGAGGCTGAGAAATGTTCTTCCGAATGCACCTGAAAAGCAACTTGTAAGAACAGAATTATTCAGTATATCTTTCTAGAATATGCATGTTACTATAATTTTTAGGAGGTACCCAGAATATCTTTCTCGAACACTAATTAGGTACACCAGGACGATAATAATGTACCGCGTACTATGAGTTGTGATTTATGCAGAACACACTCTTGGAATCTGGTATTGAGAGACAGCATGTGTTTAAATATGTAATTTCGAAATATAATGGATGATGGAACATTTACTTTTATCACTGTGTTGTAGTATGATCCTGCTATGCTTCACACTTCATTTGCTAGACTTTTGGGGCACCCTAAACTTTCTGTGGAGGTAATTCTTTTCATTCCAAGCATCTCTTCTTGTTGTTGTATATTTGGAAGATAAATGATAAACTGTATAGAATGGAGCATGGAATGGAATTTTATCGGATTGCTTATAGTTACTTTGTAATTTAACTATGTTCAGGAGCTGCATAAGCAACCTAATCAACTCCAATTCTTCCAGGAGCTTGTCATGCACCTAAACAACAAAATACGTGGATTTGAGGTATTTTCTGTTCCAAGAAATTTGATGATGAGAATTAGCTTTATTGTAAAATATGATGGGTTTTCGAGGCTCACGACTGCACATGATAAAAGTAGCTTGCTCCCACTCTATATGCTAGTTGATGAATCCATAATTCCCTTAAGAAAGTAGACCCAGGGTCCCAGACACTCTAATCCTTATTAGCAACCTTGATGTTGCCGCTCACAATCGAGGGGAAAAACACTCTTAAAACAAATCAGAAAACAGATTCACCCCACTGAGTCTGTTTTGATTCCAGCTGGAAAGGAGTTGGCAAACTGAGCTAGTGATTAGCAGGTTTTAGCCATGATTTTGAAGACAAGCGTCTATTTAATCAACAAATGAAGTTAACTGAGATTGAGTTCAATGCCAAGATATGCTTGTGCTTCTAAGAGGGATATCGTGTTTGCCTTCACTCACAAGCATGGGTATCTTGATTGCAGGCTGAAGTGTCTGAGCTTTGGTATGTAGAGGAATTTGATATGTTGGCGCTTGCCTTGAATGGAAGAATAAAACCACGGAAGTTTCACCTCGGGTGTTCAAATAATTGAGGATACTTGTTTAAGAAATGGGAATGTCAGTGGAAGAAGTGAGAAAGAAAACCCGAAGTACTGTGCAGATGTATAGTTGGAGTTGTCATAATTGAGAAATCTAGCTTCAATATTACCCCTATCATTTGTAATGCCAATAGTTATATCAAGTTTTTCTCCATTGAAAACAATGAAGCTTCCGTCTCGTCTTCAGGTAACAATCAAAATCATCATCATCATTTTCCTGTCTGGAAGCCAGCCTCCTTTTGAGCATATGTAAATGGGAGCATCATCTAAAAAAATTCCTTTGTAAAAATACCCACAGGGTGACGAGTAGATATTAAATTTTACAGCCAGTTATTCTTGACTCTGGAGCTTGAGTTGTAGTAATGTTTTTATGTAAAACCAAAAACTGACCGTAAAACTTAAACAGGTGTTTTTGAAAATCCTGAAATGAGTATATATTTCTGTTACTCTTTAGTGGATAGTGGTAATGTTGTTGCTTATGATGAGCATGATGTTTCTAGGGGTTGTGGTGCAGCTTATTCTTACACTATGCCATTAAAGCTGACGCAAATGCTATTCTTAAAATAATTGATGTTGGACCTAAGCTAGGTGGTAACAAATTTACGGGTTGTTTTTCAGATGTACAAGGCCTTGTTTTCTTTTTTTCTTTTTAGGAGATTAAGGTTTGGGCTTTGGTTTGGTTTGTTTTGTTCGAAAGTTGTTTAAGGATTTTGAAAATGTTTCTTATCATGACGTAATGGTAAACTGAAAAGGCTTGTGCTTCCAAGTTCCAACCACCTTGGAGTTTTTTCGTTCTTTTTATTTTATCTATCGACTGTAAATATCATTTATTAAAAGAATCTATTAAAAAAAAATCCGTAGATATCTTGCCGGATTACCGGAGTATTTAATAAAATTTAAGCCTTCTTTTTTATTGAATTCAGTCGGATTTGCCGGGAGTTAAAAATACAGGGAAAACGGTCCACTTGTCACAGTCATTTAATGGATATAAAATTCGTACGCAACAGTGTGCCGATAGTGTGCCTACCACGTGGTCTGCACACACCCTAAGCCTTCTCGCTCTCTCCCAGACCGTACTCTACCTGAAAAGGACTCCTTGTTGAATGCCAACGTCAGTTAATTGAACAATTATCTATTGAAGAGAGATTTTATAGAGTGTGCACAACACCTTCAAATAACAATGTTTAAGAAAACCCAAAACACACGTGGAAAGCTCGAGTTGTTAACAAAGGCGGGTGGACGCCACACGCTACTTGTGGAGACGATACTTCCCTTCCTCCTGCTATCATTTTTCACCCGCCAGATCCCCACCTAATAAATTCATATCACTTTCTTTAGGGTTTTCCTTTCTCAATTCTAATTCCCCTCTTTCCTTCTTCGTCAAGTGCAAATCCTGTAATTCCTTGATCAGAGAATGGTTTCGGAAGTATCAGGTCCAACGGCTACCCAAGTCAATCTAGGGCCAGAGAAAACTGGTGGCAGGTTAGTGGATTTAAGCTATGTTCTGATGAATTGTATTGTAGAAGAACTTAACGATTAGTACTTCTTCATTTGCGATTACTGTTGCGTTGATTCATAATGTTTTAGATTTCATTGCAAAAATGTACAGTGGATAAGAATGTTGTTATGTTTGATTAAACTTTACATTTCATCTCTTTGGTCTAGATCCTTGGCTGCTGCAATAGACTCCTTTGGTTTTAAATATTGGATGAAATTGCTGGGTTGGTGTGGGAATGGCATGTTGTTAATTGAAATTTGTAAACTTTGCAGGTCCTTTCGTAATAAAAAGAACACTCTGAAAGTTCCTAAGAAGATTCATAAAGCTGAAAGGGAGAAACTGAAACGTGATTATATGAATGAGCTCTTCCTTGAGCTAGGCAATGTTCTTGGTAATCTCTTTATTCTGTGGATTTCATCTTGCTATGTGTTTTGTAAAATACCTTCTTAATGTCTTATTTGTCCCAAGGCTCATCATGGATTGCGAATGCTGTTTTTTTGTTCACTGAACTTCTTTATGTTTGTTTTCTTTTCTTTTTTTCTTTATATGAATTTTGAGGTTCATAATTCATACAACTCTTTTACAGAGCCAACTCGACAGAATAACGGTAAGGCCTCTATATTGGATGATGCCACTCGATTATTGCGGGATCTTCTTACTCAGGTCAAATCTCTCAAGAAGGAGAATGTGGCACTTTTATCCGAATCTCATTATGTAAGTTTCTTAAAGACGTTGCATTTTTTTCTTTGTTTCTGATCTACTGATATAAGTTGCATTACTTTCAGCATAAGCTATTCCATAACTATCATTTGCATGAGCTTGATGTAATATATCTGATGTTGATAACATCTTGAGTCTTATATTAACATCCGTGCGATCCCATTGAACTCCTGTAATTTTTACCTAATGCTAGTATCTGGAGTTAGATTTACCCTCCAATTCCACCAGTTAGAGCGGTCCTCATTTCTACATCAAGAGACCATGTTTGCAGGGGTCAAAAAGACTCGATAGCTTAGCACCTACTCGCTGGTACACCTAAAGATTAGTTGCCTGAACCAAATTACATTATCAATTAAAGTTGTGTATGGTCGGTCTGACTGAGTGACATACTGAACAACTGTATTCTCCTATAACACCTGTTTCGGTCTGTAATTTGATACTTAGATTATTACGAGCACGTACACTATCTAATCAGGGAAAATCACCAAAGAACTCATATTCACATTAACCTTTTGCATCTCCATTTTTTTTTTGTGGATATTGCATTTCTCATATCATGTAGATGTAGGATTCAAGGGAATTTTCATCTGTTTCAATCATTTAGAATCTTACCTTTCTGAGGGATCTGATATGCAAAGTTAACTTTTGTCGAGGTTTTCTCGGGTTAAAGTTATCTTCACTCTGCCTTGATTAATTTGTTTTCCGGTTGTTGAAATACAGGTTACTGCGGAGAAGAATGAGCTAAAGGATGAGAATGCTACCCTGGAATCTCATATTGAAAGCTTACAATCTGAGCTACGGGAGAGGACTTTATTGAAACCAGGTTGGGATGCAGCAGTTCCTGCTCAGTTGCCAATCAGTAATGTACTACCAGCATTTTCGAAGGATCACTTAACCATCCCTGTTGTGGAAACTACCTTGCAATCTCAGCCTATCTTGGGTCCCGTCCTTGTAATCCCCCTATGTCATGATGTTCAAGCTTCTCCAGAAACTGAAGCTATACAAACTCCGAACAAGATATTGTCAAACGTGAGTAGACCGCATGCTCGATATCCTACTCCGGCAGACTCCTGGCCATCCCAACTCCTCGGTGAGAAACAAAAAGCAGCATAGGAAGGTGAACTTACAGGGGTCGGGGGATGACTAAGCTATATCTAGGGTATATTAGGTAAAAATTGTAGAGTGTGGATGATGATTTCTTTTTGTCTTGCAATATTTCTCACCCCTTTCAGTGTACAAATGCAAAATAGTATTTAGTAGGAGCACCATATATATATGTAATTACATGTTGATGGTGAACCATGAAAGGGCCAGTGTAGGTAATGGTTATAGTTCCTGTGAATTTGCAAGATATTGGTGGTGAAGATTCTTTAACTGAGCTCCACGCTATGGTCCTCTATTGTTTTTGGGTCTTCCTTTATATTCCCCCTAAAAACACTAATGGTACCCCTTTATCTATGTACCCACAATCCTTATCTTGCTACCCCATCAGAGCAGTTAAAATTGTATACCCTATAAATATATCAAGATACGATTCATATATCATGATGATACAATTCCTTCATATGAAGTTCATGGAACAATTGAGAAAACCATTAAAGAAAACTACATATATATACATAAGAGAAAATTCATGTTGAGGCTTTTGATTAATTTGGAAGCGGACAAAGGGAAGCCTTTCTATCGCACAAGTTGGCTCGATCGAGCTTGAGTTTTGATTTCTAACATGATTCATTTCCATTTTATCCTGAGGTAATCTCTAACAAACTTTGCTGATATAGTAATATCAGCCGAGAAGCCAAATACCTTAACATTATGCTAAGCATATACCAACCCTCACCAAATCACCATCCAAATGTCAACTTTTTTCTTTTCTTTTCAGTTTTGGCTTAATTACTAGTAAAAAAACTTCTCATCTACGGTGAGAGATTCATTGATTAATGTTGGTGCTACGAAGGGTTTCACTTATGATTTGTGGATCAATGCGGACCCAAATGCAGTAAGGATTATAAAACACATCAACTATAAACTGGTTGGTCTTTTTCGAATAATTGAGCGTAAATTCTCATCGTGCTTCAACTTTCTATTGTGTCGCGAGAGTTCTTCAATTATCATTTTTTTTTTGATTCAAAGAGAGGTCTTCAGTAATGAATTGACCTATTGATGTAAACGAATAACTAGAAATGTATTGAATTACTTTAAGATTTCAATGAGATCATGATTTTTAAGAAATACACTTGTCGCTGATAGGTCTAAGAACATCAATGACAATAAAAAATGATTATGAAAATCCGCCAGAATTAAAGGCTAAAGTAATACCCTGACTTATTTTTGGATAAAAGATCTTGATGGGATTTTATTGTGCACGTATACAGGGACACTTTCATTTTTTACTTCTGAGGGAGGAGGAGGAGGGGTACATAGATAATAAGAAATTAATTTTTTTTATCTTAACAGAATTATAACTACCATAACTAATTATAGAGGGTACCGTTAGTGATTCTAAGGGGTATATAAAAGAAAGCCCTTCTTTTTTTCCCTAGTTCTCTTGGTCAGTGAATTTTCTGCCACACTTCTAATGTCCAGCGTTTACCTGAATTGTTGAAAGTGTACCCAGATTATAATACGCCTTCTCGAGACTGTGGCATGTCCAATAAGAGCTCTTCTTGTGCTCCTCTCTAGTCTCTCTCTATATATATTTTAAACAACGGCCTTCAAGGCTAATGGTCCTTCTCAACATACCAGTACACATTAGAATTGTTTGTTTTAGCCCATTATGCTAAGGCATGAGCAACATAATTACATAACAGAGGTTGAAAAGTGAATAGACAAGCAACTAACAAGAGGAGAAGAATTGAATGTCCTTCAAAAATAACATCCGTTCTTGAGTCACCATCAAACCTCCCAGCTGAAAATTGGTTAATGAGATCCTTTGCATCACTTTCAATGATAATGTGAGTAAGCTTTTGTTCAAGAACTTTCTTTAAAACCGTCCAAATTGCTCTAGCTTTAACAACAGACTCAACATCAAAGGCCATTGCTGCACAATAAGAAGCTTTATTTGAGAATTCCCTCATCACATAGCCTGCACCATTATCCATGGAAATTTCATCAAAGGCACCATCAATATTGCATTCTATCCGTCGGGGGTTGGGGGAGGCACCCATTTATCATGATAACCAATAGTGATACTAGTAGGGATTTATAACTTAGGTTTTCTAGTCAATCGCATAGCTCTAGCTCTACTAATAATTGTAGAATGGGTTACCTTCTGGTTATTGAAGATAAGATTATTTCTGCCACACCAAATAGATCATAAGATGGTAGCAAATTTTTTTTTGACATTCATCAGGCAATCTAGTAATGGGATCCACCAGCCAGAACACAAGCCAATCAATCAAGGATTTATCCAAGAAAACAGAAGTGTCAACATAGAAAGAAGATAGAAACCAAACATGGCTAGCAAAAAGACACATCACAAGAGCACGCATAAAAATTCATGGGCGCCAGAACATGTAAACTAACTCATAAACATTCTTGAATGAACAGTTCTGGCAGGTATATCATTTCTAGCAGCTTCCAAAGAAAGATTTGAATACGGTGTGGAACCCTAAGTTTCCAAATGCACTTCCAAAGTTTACTACAAGAGGAAGACCTAAGCCCTATAAGTCCCAAGTAAGCATATTTATAAGAAAATATGTCATTCTTTGAAAGCTCCTAAGCCTTCCTATCAGGAGTCCACAACTGGCTTAAGGGAATAGTGACAATCTTATAAACAAAAGCATTATGAAAGTGAGTATTCAGTCTACCAATATTCTAAGTTCTAGTCTTGGTTAATGAAGTAAGAGAGTTTAACACTAGGGTCCTGAGGGACCAACGGATTGGGGGAAGCATAACCTAAACTTGGTATCCATTCCAGAATACTCCCCGAACCTCCAATTACAAACAAAGACTGGGGACTTCTTAACACAGTCAATCTCAAAGGAAATGAATTCAAGAGAGCGTTGATCGATGTTGGTACTGCTGTCAATGTTATTCCGTTGAAAACCCTCAGAACAGCAGGTATTACCCGATAAGAAGCCACTCATGCCCCCATCTCAATCAGGGATCATGAAAGGACGCTCAGGGATGCTTACGGCCACATAAATCTCGATGAAAAAAGATTCAACCTGGTCAGAAACCAAGTTTTACATAATCAAGGAGGATCTATGATATGACATGATCCTCGGACGAGCATGGATTCACGCTGAAAAGATGGCTACTGACGAGACGCCTTTAACTGCACATTTCTCAGATGAAGAAAATCCTGATTCAGAAGATTTAGCAGATGTTCCATAACCAAAACAATTAGAGGAATTTCAAAACTATGATAGAGTTGAAACAAGAACCCGAGGAAAAGATGCATTGACATTCCTCAAGAGATTCCCTACTCAGGCAAGTCTCATTCCTTGTATGTATGTATCATCAATTTTCAAACATGCTCTCCTAGCACGAGAACTCAATTTTGCTAACAACTTTGTTGCAAGACGCTATGAATGGATAGTCTCGCCATAACAATATTTTACCAAGTGGTTGAATATGGAACCTCTCCGAATCCAACATCTCACTGAAACATTCACTGCTGAAATGATGGTTAAGCACAAAGAGTATCTTGGGTATTCTCCCTTGCATGAGTGTCCACATGAGCCACAAAATCGGAAAGCTTCGATATATGCACAAGAATGGAATCCTATTGTAAAAGGAATGCCGAACTAGCAGAAGATATTCAGGGCAAGAAGAATCAAGCCTAACAAATTTCATGAAGGGGATTTGGTTCTCAAAGCAACTAAACGCAATCTTCATTTTACAAAGAACTCTAATTGGGAAGGACCTTTTATGATTACCAAGTTTGTTACCGGTGGATACTACAAGTTGGTTGATATGGATGAAAAGGCAAGTGTGGCAGTAATACAAGAAAATTGGCTCAAAGCATTTGACGTCTGAGACATTCGACGTTTGAGGCATTAAATGTTCAAGGCACGAACACCATAAATATCTGAAGTTTTCATTTAGGATTTTCTTTCATTGTATTTTCAATTCCTCCAAAACATATGCAATACTTGCATTCATATTTGAATTCAACAATTAATCAAAGTTCATTTTACTTAAAGAAAATCTCCGTTAAATCCAAAAGAGAAAATCCTCAATTATATACTTATCCAAAATCAAAACCAAAACAAAAACTATCGTCTCTCACAAGTTGGAGTTCAAGAAATCATGGAAGGGAAACTAAAGGAGACCGGAAAAATAAGATTTCTGCTCTTCAGAAAGCGCCAACTTCAAGTCTTTTAGAACCGCCTTCTTCAGTTCCATTTCCTCAGCTAGTCTAGCAATCTTTGCCTCTTTCTCCATCATAGCATTATTGTAAAAAGGTACATTCTTTTTCTTTTGTGTCTCCTTGATGTGATGGCATCAATTAATTATCTGACGAAGCCATTTCACATTGAAACCAAGTGAAAACACTGGGAGTACCAAAATACACCACCAACTTTTTCGTAGGAAATCTGTATGGACAAACTCAACACAACTCTGAGAGTTACAACTCAATCAAGGAAAGTGTCTAGAGTTATATCTCAACCTCTCTTGTGTTTAGAACTTTTACATAATTGAATCTGTGGACCTAACCTCAAAGAGAGTTCTTGGACAGTACCAAAAATCAATATCCAAGGATCAATCAAGTCTTATCCAACAAACGAGATCGTACCTATCTACCGTGATCGATCTACGCATAATCTGTGATATTTCAATTATAAAGATAAACAATATAATGCGGAAAAAGAAATAACACAGACACCGGAAATTTCGTTAACGAGAAAACCGCAAATGCAGAAAAAACCGGGACCTAGTCCAGATTGAACACCAAACTGTATTAAGCCGCTATAGACACTAGTCTACAACCAATTAACTTCGGTCTGGAATGTAGTTGAGCCCGAACTCGGTCTCCCATTGATTCAGGTACAGTCACTCTCCTTACGCCTCTTGAATCCCAGAAGGATTCCGCGCAATTGATTCCCTTAGATGACGTCACACCAACTAAGAGTTGCTTCAACTCAATTGAAGACTTTAAGTCGAATCTTCCTCCCACAGATTAAGCCTATATAATCGATTTCCTGATTTACGATCGAAACGGATGATCGGATCTGAAAAAGCGGGGGTCTAACAACCTCACCCAATATTTCGCTTAGCAATCTGTATGGACTAACTCCAATATACTTTTAAGAGAATCAACGAGACAGTTAGACTTAATCTTAATTAAAAGTAGATCAAAGAGTTATATCTCAATTTCTCGATTCAATCCTTACTCAAGAAAATAGCTATCTGCGAGTCTGATTGAATACAAGAGAAATAAACTTGAACGGTACCAAAGACCAATGTTCAAGGATCAATCAATTTCAATCAACAACCAAAGGTTGAATTTACCAATTGATCGATACAAACGCATAACCCGTGATATTTCAATTATATAACAAAATATAATGCGGAAAAGAAATAACACACACACCATAAGTTTTTTTAACGAGGAAACCGCAAATGCAGAAAAACCCCGGGACCTAGTCAAGATTGAACACCACACTATATTAAGCCGCTACAGACACTAGCCTACTACAAACTAACTTCGGTCTGGACTATAGTTGAACCCCAATCAATCTCACACTGATTAAAGGTACAGTTGCGCTCCTTACGTATCTGATCCCAGCAGGATACTACGCACTTGATTCCCTTAGCTGATCTCACCCACAACTAAGAGTTGCTACGACCCAAAGTCGAAGACTTTAATAAACAAATCTGTATCACACAGAAAAGTCTACATGAATAGATAAATCTGTCTCCCACAGAAATACTTACGAGTTTTGTTCCGTCTTTTGATAAATCAAGGTGAACAGGAACCAATCGATAACCCGGACTTATATTCCCGAAGAACAACCTAGAATTATCAATCACCTCACAATAATCTTAATCGACTAGCGAAACAAGATATTACGGAATCACAAACGATGAGACACAGATGTTTGTGACTACTTTTCTATCTTGCCTATCGGAGAAATTAATCTCAAGCCAATCTTACGATTATACTCAAATACGATAGAAACAGCAAGATCAGATCACGCAACTACAGAGAAAATAGTTGGTCTGGCTTCACAATCCCAATGAAGTCTTCAAGTCGTTAACCTACAGGGTCTCGGTAGAAACCTAAGGCTAAAGGAAAATCGACTCTATCTTATACAACTAGTATCACACAGGAGGTGTGTGGATTAGGTTTCCCAGTTGCTAGAGTTCTCCTTTATATAGTCTCCAAATCAGGGTTTGCAATCTAAATTACCTTGGTAACAAAGCATTCAATATTTACCGTTAGATGAAAACCTGATTAGATTCAAGCTAATATCTTTCAACCGTTAGACCGAACTTAGCTTGTTATACACAAATGAAATATACGTTATTTAGGTTTGAGTAACCATACCTTAACGTGTACACTTAGTTGGTTCAACAGTAGTTAACCAAATGGTTAGCCATATGAGCACTTTCATATCAACCTTATTCATCTTCACCATAACTAGTCCAAATGACTCAAATGAACTAGTTCAAGAGTTGTTCAATTGCTTAGATCTTATAAAAGTATACAAGACACAATCGAAGAAAAATCGGTTTTGATTCACTCGAATCGATTCATGAACATTATAGCCACGGTTTGCAAATTGCATTCCTTAATATATAAATGTTTTAGTTCACGAACAAACCAATTTTAGAAAGTAACACACTTAAGTATGCGTACGGGTATGCGTACTTAAGTAACCGGATTTGAGTTTGTTTTGGCTTCCAAACTCAGCAGAAATTCACAGGCGTGAATTTTCTGCCAGTATGCGTACGGGTACGCATACTTAGGTAACCGGATTGAGTTGGTTTAGATTTCCAACCTCAGCAGAAATTCACGGACGTGAACTTCCGTCAGTATGCGTACGGGTATGCATACTTACACAGTCTCCATCAACCATTTAGTACACACACAAGTATGCATACATTTGGTTCCCGGTTTTGGACTTATACACTAATGCGCGAACACATTATATGCTTATATCCAAAGATGGTTACATGTTCTAAACTCTTTATTTCAATCATTGAAACATTCTTAGAGGATGTTAAATAGAGGTTATTCACACACTATTTTTCATCAAAGCAATTTTCAAGATATTGAAATAATCAACATGACTTTCGTCACTTGTAAAGATGAACTTGGCCAAAGCGAAAGCTTACCAACACATATTTCGAGAAATAGATAAGCGAGATAAACTCGGCTCGAAATAGCAAATGTGTATAATTGAAGTCTATATAGCAATACGACTTTTGTCTCAAGATGGGAGATAGAGTAGATAGACTTTTGAGTGATAGATAAGTTCAAGTCTCCACATACCTTTTTGTCGATGAAGATCCACTAGTTCCTTGAGTAGTTCTCCGTCTTTGCATGATGAACGCCGTGGAGTCTAGAGCTCAACTACACTTTCTATCCTAGTCCGAGACTTAGCTATAAGTAGACTAGAAATCAAGACTTATAGTTTTGGCAACTAAATTTGACAACAAGCTTGAGATAGCAACGCTTGCGAGTTCGACTGAGCAATGCTCTAACAATATCCCCCTTTGTCAATTTTAGTGACAAAACTATCAATACATATGGAATACAAAATAAATAAACTTTGCAGCTTCTCTTCCACATGCATGATCTCCTTGGTTCTTCAACATTACTCTACATCTTCGTCACTTCCAAGTACTCCAATGATTCCAAAGATATTCAAATCAGCATCACCGTTGTTGAAGATCCGTAGCCATAACAATGAGAAAACAAAAGCTCTCAATCATTGTTACACAGTGTCATAGTATTATTACATAGCATCAAAGTTCAATTGTATCACAATTTTAACAACAATACTATGGTGATATGTATCACTCCCCCTTAGTCAATACTTCATCTCACATGAAAACCACCCCCCCTTACATAATGATCCGAAAACCATATGTATTTGTAATGTGAACTACACATTAATTCTCCCCCTTTTTGTCAATAAAAGTGGCAAAGGTATGAAAACTAGTGGGATCCTAATGAAATTTTCATAGAGACACTTCATGACCAAAAGAAAGCACATATCAACTTTTTAGATGCAATCATATAGGCGAAACTAAATGCATTCATCAAGGAGTTTATAAAGATACAAGATAACCCCTATAATATTTCACAGCCGCACTCCCCACAAAGATTTGGCAATTAAGCACAAGTTCAATTAAGAACTCTCCCCCATAAAATGTCATTCCCGAAATAACAACAAGAGCGACCTTACTTTCACAAGAAAAGAAGGATTTCTTTGGACACCAACAAATCACATAAGAATATGAATTTGTATCCCAAAATACTCAATTAAATCAATCACAAGAGAACCCATGATTAATTTAATCGGAAATGCTCAACATAAGAAAACTTACGGAGCCGCACAGTATATACATAAAAATATGGATCAGGAAAGATCAATACTGCGGAATAAACAAAGATTCATTCTATCTTTAATCACTATTTGCACAATGACATACAATAGACTTAATCTTTGTAAACAAAAGCTTATCCTTTCTTCCATTAATATTTGCATAATAACATAAAAGGCTTAACTTTTGTTTGTCAAAAGTTCATTCAATCTTTTATCAATACTTGCATATTGAATTATGAAGGACTTAACTTTTGACAACGTATGGGACAATCATAGTTCACGGACGCAAACACAGATATCCCATAACAAATTTGCAATATATAAAACCATAAAGATTACTACTGCAAAATCATCTTCCAAACAAACTTTAGAGTTTAAATAAATCTAAAAACATTGAAGATGAAAACGTTGGACATAGCTATGTGTAATCACAATAATGGCTATTCCAAACTCTAGTTATTCTTCTTAAAAACACAATAATAAAATTCTCATAAGAAGTTTTCCTAGACATTAAGACCTCTAAAAAATTCTTTATCGTCCCCGAACTCCTTGTCGTCAACAACCATTGGAACATACGGTTCGTGAAGATAGGAGTCAATTCCAACAAACCTTCTAGGTTGATGATGTAGAACCTGGGCCTTCTGAATCTCAAGAGTTCTCATAACGAAAGCCTTTATTTGTTGAATCTTCTTTCTTGCCTATTTCAACTCTTCAAGAACATCGGAAAACTTCTGAGAATTTGAAGGAACAACTCTTGGCTTCCTCACATTCCTTCTTTTTCTTTTCAAAGTTGGAGGTAACGGAGATCTTTCTTTTTTCTTCATGATTGATGGCTTAACAATCATATTAATATCTTTTCCATCATAAGACATGATGCTTTGAGTATTCATATGCGTACGAATTTGTGAGAGGAAATCACAACTTGAGTCTTAACAAGCAGTCTTAAAATAAAAAGAGTTTCAGGGAAGGAAAAAGGAATGTAGGGTTACGTAACCTTTATACACTTAAAGGATCCACGTACGCACAACTCATACCTATAAAAGGCAGAATTGTCAATTTTAACCTTCTTTTATTGATTAAACAGGAAAGTTTTTTCCAATATCAATTAGATATGAAAAGCGGCATGAATTCCATGCTTTCAAAACACAGCAACACTAAGAAAAGAGAGAAAACAAAAACATTATTTTCCTAAAGCCTGAGGTATGCACAATCTTGTCTCTTTTGATCAGGCACATGAGACAAGACGCACCAAACAATACAATCAAGTTGTGCTGCGGTGAATAACAATCTATCCACCATGACTTCTTTGAACGAAATTCATTAAACCCTGTCTATCAAAAGGTTTAGACCATACTCTTTTCTCTAGTGGTCTTGACAAATCCTTGGAAACTAACTTCTCTGACGAAGATAAAATCTTACATACCTCTGCGGTTTTTTGAATAAGTTTGAGCTTGTTTGCTAATCGATTTGCTCTTCGTTGAAGTTTGTTGGCATGCCTCAGTTTGTGTTTATACTTGAAACACTTTTACAGTTTATGGCCCTTGAGCGAACAATATGAGCATGTCAACTTGGAATATGATTCAGGTACCCGAGATGTGCAAGCAGCTAGACACATAGTAGAGCCTGAAAAATTAGACAGAGAGTTTCCAATGGAAATGTCAGTTTTTTCTTCCAGATTGGTTGAGTTCTCTTCTGAAAGAATATCAAGATTGATGTACTTATTGCTACAATTATCAAAATCAATATTTTCACAAAGAAGTGCAACACTTGACTTTTCGTCTTCATTAGAATCATAGTTGTCAGACATTTCATCAAGAGTTGTAGCAAGACCTTTTTTTCTAGTGTACTTCTTTCGATTTGGACACTCATTTGCAAAATGACCAAAACCTTTACACTTAAAGCACTGTGGCATATCCTCGTCATCAGCCTCATCAGCATCTCTGTTTTTAGGAGGAATGCGATTGTGAGGTTTATCTGACGATCTTGGTCTGTTTCTGGAGAACCGTTTACTTTTCTTCAATAGAAGATCTCTAAACTGTCTTGTGATCAACGATACTGACTTGTCAAGATCATCATATGATGAATCAGCCTCAGAAAGATCATCCTCAGAGACGCAAGCACTTTTACTTTTATCAAGTAATTTAGTGTTCTTTTGTGCATTAAAGGCAACATCCTTTCTGGTTTTGGATGTGTGCTCATGATCAAAGATCTTTAGCTTCCCAACCAACGTATTTATGGAGAGAGCATAAGGGTTATTTCCTTTAACGATGGCATGCTTCTTAGAATCGTATCAAGATGGCAGCGATCTGAGAATTTTCATTACAATGTCCTTTTCAGGAATAGTCTTACCCAATGCAAAGGATGCATTAATAATTTCAGACACTTTGTGATTAAACTCATCAAATGAATCTTCATCTTCCATACGAAGGTTTTCCCAATCGGAATTTAGGTTTTGAAGCCTGGCTTCCTTTTCACTGGTATTCCTTTCAAATACGGTTTCTAAGATATCTCAAGCATTTTTAGAACGAGTGCACGTAGTCACATGGTGCTGAAGATCTGGGGTAATGGCATGTATGATGGCATTCAAATGGTTGGAATTTTGCTTTGCAACAAGTATCTCAGCAGCGTCATATGCACCAATATCTTTAGGTACGATTGCATCTCCTACTGCCACAATGGGAGCATCATATCCATTAACTACATAAACCCATGATTGAAAATCACACGCTTGAAGAAATGCACACATAGCAATTTTCCACCACAATTAATTTGAGCCATTGAAGACTGGTGGTACGTTTATAGAGATAACACTTCTGTCCATAGAGTCAGATCGCTACAAACACAGACTTATAAGGTCTTATACGTGTTTGCCTGCTCTTATACCAATTGAAAAAGCGGGGGTCTAACAACCTCACCCAATATTTCGCTTAGCAATCTGTATGGACTAACTCCAATATACTTTTAGGATAATCAACTAGACAGTCAGACTAAATCTTAATTAAAAGTATATCAAAGAGTTATATCTCAATTTCTCGATTCAATCCTTACTCAAGCAAATAGCTATCTGCGAGTCTGATTGAATACAAGAGAAATAAACTTGAACGGTACCAAAGACAAATGTTCAAGGATCAATCAATAACCAAAGGTTGGATTTACCAATTGATTGATACAAACGCACAACCCGTGATATTTCAATTATATTACAAAATATAATGCGGAAAAGAAATAACACAGACACCATAAGTTTTGTTAACGAGGAAACCGCAAATACAGAAAACCCCCGGGACCTAGTCCAAATTGAACACCACACTGTATTAAGCCGCTACAGACACTAGCCTACTACAAACTAACTTCGGTCTGGACTGTAGTTGAACCCCAATCAATCTCACATTGATTCAAGGTACAGTTGCACTCCTTACGTCTCTAATCCCAGCAGGATACTACGCACTTTATTCCCTTAGCTGATCTCACCCACAACTAAGAGTTGCTACGACCCAAAGTCGAAGACTTTAATAAACAAATCTGTATCACACAGAAAAGTCTACATGAATAGATAAATCTGTCTCCCACAGAAATACTTACGAGTTTTGTTCCGTCTTTTGATAAATCAAGGTGAACAGGAACCAATCGATAACCCGGACTTATATTCCCGAAGAACAACCTAGAATTATCAATCACCTCACAATAATCTTAATCGACTAGCGAAACAAGATATTACGGAATCACAAACGATGAGACAAAGATGTTTGTGACTACTTTTCTATCTTGCCTATTGGAGAAATTAATCTTAAGCCAATCTTACGATTGTACTCAAATACGATAGAAACAGCAAGATCAGATCACGCAACTACAGAGAAAATAGTTGGGTCTGGCTTCACAATCCCAATGAAGTCTTCAAGTCGTTAACCTACATGGTCTCGGTAGAAACCTAAGGCTAAAGGAAAATCGACTCTATCTTATACAACTAGTATCACATAGGAGGTGTGGGGATTAGGTTTCTCAGTTGCTAGAGTTCTCCTTTATATAGTATCCAAATCAGGGTTTGCAATCTAAGTTACCTTGGTAACAAAGCATTCAATATTTATCGTTAGATGAAAACCTGATTAGATTCAAGATAATATCTTTTAACCGTTAGATCGAACTTAGCTTGTTATACACAAATGAAATATACGTCATTTTGGTTTGAGTAACCGTACCTAAACGTGTACACTTAGTTGGTTCAACAGTAGTTAACCAAATGGTTAGCCATATGAGCACTTTCATATCAACCTTATTCATCTTCACCATAACTAGTCCAAATGACTCAAATGAACTAGTTCAAGAGTTGTTCAATTGCTTAGATCTTATAGAAGTATACAAGACACAATCGAAGCAAAATCGGTTTTGATTCACTCGAATCGATTCATGAACATTATAGCCACAGTTTGCAAATTGCATTCCTTAATATATAATTTTTTTAGTTCATGAACAAACCAATTTTAGAAAGTAGCACACTTAAGTATGCGTACGGGTATGCGTACTTAAGTAACTGGATTTGAGTTTGTTTTTGTTTCCAAACTCAGCAGAAATTCACGGACGTGAACTTTCCGCCAGTATACTTAGGTAACCGGATTGAGTTGGTTTTGATTTCCAACCTCAGCAGAAATTCACGGACGTGAACTTCCGCCAGTATGCGTACGGGTACGCATACTTACCCAGTCTCCATCAACCATTTAGTACACACACAAGTATGCATACATTTGGTTCCCAGTTTTGGACTTAGACATTAATGCGCGAACACATTATATGCTTATATCAAAAGATGGTTACATGTTCTAAACTATTTATTTCAATCATTGAAACATTCTTAGAGGATGTTAAATAGAGGTTATTCACACACTATTTTTCATCAAAGCAATTTTCAAGATATTGAAATAATCAACATGACTTTCGTCACTTGTAAAGATGAACTTTGCCAAAGCGAAAGCTTACCAACACATATTTCGAGAAATAGATAAGCGAGATAAACTCGGCTCGAAATAACAAATGTGTATAATAGAAATCTATATAGCAATATGACTTTTGTCTTAAGATAGGAGATAGAGTAGATAGACTTTTAGAGTCTAGAGCTCAACTACACTTTCTATCCTAGTCCGAGACTTAGCTATAAGTATACTAGAAATCAAGACTTATAGTTTTGGTAACTAAACTTGACAACAAGCTTGAGATAGCAACACTTGCGAGTTCGACCGAGCAATGCTCTAACAAGATCAAACGTAAGATCCATGTGATGGAAATCAATATCAACTTGACAAAAGTCTGGCTATCTTCAAAATCCGAACTTATGCACCCCGAAGTGCAGCCTAGTTTATTATTCACCTCACAAGTATAAAACTTGTGGAATCACAATGTTGAGATGAAGAGAACTTTATGATTTCTATCTATCTTGTTCAAGTGTAAATCAACAATCAAATAAGATCATGATACTCAAGTTATCAAGATAAAAGATAACTGGACCTGGCTTCACGAATCCCAATGAAATCTTTGATAGTCGCTAAACCCTACAAGGGTTTTTAGAGAGGACGACTCTAGGTGCAACTAGGACACACCAAAAAGTAGTGTCAGGATTCAAATATCCCAGTTACCAAGAGTTCCCCTTATACAGACTTCAAAGCCTAGGTTGCTTTAGGTTTAAGCTAAGATAGATATGGAACCAAGCAAGCAATATCCATCGTTAGATGAAAGCTTTGAATCTTATTCACATAAACAAGATATACACTCTGTTTAGGTAAACCATAACCAAACCTTGTACAAATACTATGTCCAACATGGTTAGCGTAGCCGGTTTGAACTTAAAAGCTTAACACTCGTTTCCATGAACACAAGGAAATTGATCTTGAGTCACAATCGTGTGATCAAATAAGTCTAATGTTAACTAGAGAATTGATCAAATGCAAATTATCTCATAGAAATAATTTTATCGCAATTGAATCATAATCGACATAGTTGGTAAATGCACAAAGTACAAATACTTGAGTAGTTCGTGAATCGGCTGAGTCAAGGTACGCGGACCGGTTTGCAAACTTATAAGCAAAACCGAGTTCCGGAGTTGACATAACTTTTTCAGTTCACGTACCGTTTTGCAAACTTAGGTGCAACACTAAGTTCCGAAGTTGACAAAACTTTTTAAGTTCACGTACCAGTTTGCAAATTTAAGACCTTCAGCAGTTCCGGAGTTTACAAAACCTTTTCAGTTTGCGTACCGATTTGGGTACTAAACTAGTTCTAGAACATAGAACTGTGTTGTTTCGCATATTGGTTTGAGTACTTTAACCCGGTTCCCTTACCACAGTTCCAAAATGGTTTGTATAGAAAATATTTACCTATCCAGATCATGAAATAAACAGATTTTCCCATGATGTGCATACGAATATGCGTATCACACAAATCTGAAAGTCGATATATGGCTACTCCACTACGTGTACGAGTACATGTAATACGGCTTCAGACATGTAACAGTTTTCCCAGTTTGTAAGACTAATAATACTGTCTTGTATTCTGAATATTCTAGTGCTATATTTCTCTAAATCAATTCGAACATTCCTGAATAACATCAATGACACATATCACTGTTCCAGGCTATTTTCGAATGATAAATTTGAATCAATATTTGGTTCCGAACAATAAATTTTTCTCCACCGAAATTGATCAAGCATGAACAAATGTTCATTAAGCTTAGTCATTATATTTCGATAAATTCGTAAACTAAATAATTAGTTCTCGACTCGAAATTCTTGTCTATGCAAGCTAGTCTAATTAGTTATGCGACAATCGTCTTAAGGATAGAAAGGTGAATATAACTTGAGAAATAGGTGGTTCAGTCTTCACTTACCTTTTGTTGATGAAGTTCTCCAAAAGCTTCGGTTGTATTCGCCTTCAAAAGGTAGTTAGAAAATGATGACTGGTTCGTTTCTCAACTACCTCTATCCTAGACCGAGACTTAACTAATTGTATACTATAAATCAAGATATAATTTTGACAACTAAATTTGACAACAAGCTTGATATATTAACACTTATGAGTTTGGAAGAGCAATGCTCTAACACCAAGTCTCTCAGAATTATCCAAGTTGTACTCCGAATCAAAGAGTACATCTTTGGTAATAGTACTTCTAGCCCTGGTTCGTATATCATCTATAACATACAAGATAGGTCCTACTTGCATTATCAAGAATTAAACACGTTCGGGATCCTTGGTGGTGACGATATGACCATACATTTCCTATATTTTCTGGTACAAGTTAGCATATCCGATAGAGACGCTAAATTCACCAACTATTTGATGATACGGGAGTGGCTCGCTGAATGGAGGATCAAACCCGATCCCTGCATTAGGGTATTCGTGCACCACCAGGCGAGTCTCAATCATTTGACCGGTTTCTTCTATCTCTAAAGTGATAACAACTTGAGATTCGGTCACTTCGACTGTCTCAGTAGCGACATCTTCATGACCCTGAAGTACAGAGATGTTTGTGTCACCATTTTGGTTTGCAATATTGCTCGTGCCATCATTATTAGTTCAAGTTTTCTCAACTTTGACATTTTGCACCTAACACGACAATTATATGAGTTAGAGTGCTTCAAGCATGGGATTCAAATGGCAATCACAAAGTTCAGAATATAAGTGAACTAACATAATCAAATTTCTTCATTATACATTCAATACACAAGCAAATAGTGTAAGGTCACAAAAAAGACGTTTTACAGTAAGCTCGTCTGAGGTGGTTTTACACTGCCATGTATAAGACAACTAGCTGGAAGCAATTGGTAAGGAATCTAAGGTCGAGTCATATTTCATTTTATTTGTATGGATTTTCTCCACAACATATCAAAAATTCACAGTAATTGGATAAACAAGCAAAAATATGTGGCTGAAACATCAAACTACATGACAACTGAATATTTTCTGAAGACTTCATGGAAGTTTACTATTTCATCGATTTCGACCTTAAACGTGATCAAAACCCAAAAATATTCTTTGAATAAATCTAGGAAATTTCATGGGAATAATAAAAATGGGGTAGATCGCAAAAATATTATGTCAGATGAAGATTCTATAGTGTTTTTGCTAAAAGACTGAATTCTGATTTTTCAAGTGACGTATTTCGGCAAAACTTTTTATTCACTCATATGGATTCTCATTCATTATCCAAAAATCAACGATTATATACTTCTACGAAGAAAATTCAAGATATATACTTACTTGAGTAATCTATGAACCGTTCGAGGAGTCAGGATTTTTCGGTATCGCCATTAAGAGCATTATTACCTTCATTCGGCTCCGAGTCTTGAGAATTTTCTTCCTCACCATCCTCTGAAGAAGATGAATGAGAATCATTAGTACCCTATTTCACTCAGGAAGTTTCATAAATGGTTGTGCGAAGAGGTACTTACATCAACTTCTTCTTCGTCAGTGGCACTCGATTCGTGAACTGCTGTCCAACAGGAGTGAATCTAAGACCGTCAATAATTTATGGAGAAAAACCCTGAAACAAGGTGTTAGAGCACTGCTCGGTCGAACTGTCAAACGCTGATATCTCAAGCTAATTTGTAAAGTTTAGTTGTCAAAACTATAAGTATTGATTTCAAGTCTACTTATAGCTAAGTCTCGGATTAGGATAGTAAGTGTAGTTGAGCATTAGACTTCACGGCGTTCATCGATTGAAGACGAAGAACTACTAAGGGGAGCTTGTGGAACTTCATCAAAAAAAGGTATGTGGAGACTTTAACTCATCTATCACTCAAAAGTCTATCTACTGTATCTCCTATTTGAGACAAAAGTCGTATAGCTATATAGACTTCGATTATACACATTTGATATTTCGAGCTGAGTTTAACTCGCATATTTTTGGAAATATGTGTTGGTAAGCTTTCGCTTTAACCAAGTTCATCTTATATTCTTGACGAAAGTCAAAAGATGATCATGTGAAACTCGTCTGGTAAAATCTTATATGATTTGTATGAGACAGTCATTTGATGTAGACTCGGAATGTTTCGTATTGATCATCCGATCACTTGAAAATTACTTTGAAGCTAATAATTTGTTTGAGACAGCTATTCCTTGTCTTCCGAGATTGTTTCGATGATTGAATTCGGAGTTTAGAACAAATACCCATGATTGGATATAGCACGGTATGCGTACTTGTATGCTAACTGTTGCAAGTTATTCCAAGTCCGGGAACCATGATATGCACACCCTTGTGAGTACTGATTAGTTTAGTAAATATCCGAGAACTAAGTACGCATACCGGCACGCGTACTGGCGTGATTTTCAAGTTCCATGACTTAATTTAGTTTGGTGGTATGCGTACCCGTTCGCGTACTGGCGAACCCAAACTTAATCCGGCCACTTAGGTATGCGTACCCGTTTGCATACTTGAGTTGGTTATGTTCTAAAATCGGTTTGTTCATGAACTAATACATTTATATAATAAGGAATGCAATCTTTTGCAAACCGTGGCTATAATGTTCAAGAATTGATTCGAGTGAATCAAAATCGATTTTGCTTCAATTGTGTCTTGTATACTTCTACGAGAATATAAATAATTGAACAACTCTAGAACTAGTTTCATTTGAGTCATTTGAACTAGTTATGGTTAAGATGAATATGGTTGATATGAAAGTGTTCATATGGCTAACTTCGGTTAACTATTGTTGAGCCAACAAGGTGTACACTTTTAGGTACGGTTACTCATATCTAAATGAAGTCACTTTTCATTTGTGTGTAACAAGCTAAGTTCGATTTAACGATTGAAAGATATTAGCTTGAATCTAATCAGGGTTTCATTTAACGGTGAATATTGAATGCTTTGTTACCAAGGTAACATTGATTGCAAACCTTGATTTGAAGACTATATAGAGGAGAACTCTAGAAAATGGTAAACTTAATCCCCACACCTCTTGTGATACTAGTTGCGACTAGCCTTAGGTTTTTTCAAAACCCCTATAGGTTAACGACTTGAAGACTTCATTGGGATTGTGAAGCCAGATCCAACTATTTTTAATGTGGTTGCGTGTTCTGATCTTGCTGTTTTCTATCGTGATTGGGTACTATCTTATCTAAGATTTTCTCGGATTTAATCTCCGATAGGCAAGATAAAAAGTAGTCACAAACATCTTCGTCTCATCGTTTGTGATTCCACAATATCTTGTTTTGCTACCATACGATTAAGATTATTGTGAGGTGATTGATATTTCTAGGATATTCTTCGGGAATATAAGTCCGGTATATCAATTGGTTCTTGTTCACCTTGATTTATCAAAATACGGAACAAAACTCATAGGTATATCTGTGGGAGACAGATTTATCTATTCAATAGATTTTTCTGTGTGAGAAAGATTGGTTTATCAAGTCTTCGACTTTGGGTCGTAGAAACTCTTAGTTGTGGGTGAGATCATCTAAGGGAATCAAATGCGCAGAGTCTTGCTGGGATTCAGAGACGTAAGTAGCGCAACTGTACCTTGATCAGTGTGAGATTGGTTAGGGCTCAACTACATTCCAGTCCGAAGTTAACTTGGAGTAGGCTAGTGTCTGTAACGGCTTAATATAGTGTGGTGTTCAAATCTGGACTAGGTCCCGGGGTTTTTCTGCATTTGTGGTTTCCTCGTTAACAAAACTTCTGGTGTCTGTGTTATTTCTTTTCCGCATTATATTTTCTATATAATTTAAATATCACAGATTGTGTGTAAGTTCAATCATTTGTGAATCCAACACCTTTGGTTGTTGATTAAATTGATTGACACTTGGATATTGGTTTTTGATACCGTCCTAGTTATTTCTTATATTCAATCGGGCTCGCAAATTCCTATTTGTTTGATTGCAGATTGAATTGAGAAATAGAGATATAACTCTTTGATATACTTTTCTTAAGATTGAGTCTGACTGTCCATTTGATTCTCTTGAAAGTATATTATAGTTGGTCCATACAGATTGCTAAGCGAAATATTGGGTGTGGTTATTAGACCCCCGTTTTTTCAATTGGTATCAGAGAAGGCAAACACGTTTAAGATCTCATAAGTCTGTGTTTGTAGTGATCTGACTATATGGACGAGTCTATCTCTAATAACGTACTTGTTCAGAAATTACCAGGTTATTTTCAAAGCTTGGATTAACCGGAGATAACTGTCACATCTAAGTCAATATCTAAACATTCTCTTGATGTGGAAACTGTTGATAACTGGGAAACACTCCTAGAAGAACAATTGGATGAACTTTCTGACGAATGTGATTCAGATATTGATAGAGATGCTGATGAGGAAGTCTCAGAGTATGTGAAGGTTTTGAATTCGTTGGAAAAGAATAAGATGACAACTTATCATGTCACACCTCTTCTGACTCCTCTTTGTCGAGAAAACAAAAAATTGAGAAGATGTTACGCAGGTGTTTATGTTTCGAATCGTTCTAACGAATCGATCCTCAAGGATTCTGAGGAAAACCTATGTATGAAGTCACTTGAATGTGATAATCTTTATCAAAAATACTTCTTGTTGGAAGAAAAACTTGCATAAACTGAAGCAAGGCTTAACTCCCAACAAGAAAGTTTCGATGACAAAGAAAGCGCTTATCTCGCGCGAGAAAAACGCCTTGAGCCTGATTTAGCTGCTGCTCTTGATAAAATCAAGATGTTGGAAGATGACTTGAAAAAGTTCAATATTAGTTCAAGAAAATTAACCACTATGCTAGGAGCAAGTAAAAATCATCATGATACACGAGGATTGGGCTATAAGGGAATAACTGCTCCAAGTACTAGCAAAGAGGTAAAATTTGTCAAGGCTAGTGAATCTTTTCAACAAAAGGTTTCCAATGATGGAAAAAGTGAAATACCATCACCGGAAGTTAAGGTTAGAATGAGCAAAGTTTATCAACCTCCAAAGTTAGCACACACGGATCAAGGTAAGAACATTTTTTATGTTTTCCACTATTGCGGAAATAAAGGTCACCTGCAAAGGAGATGTCGTTTCCATATAAGGAATGAGAAACTTCATGATGTTCTTGTTTGGGAATCACAAAAAGTTGTGAAACCAAGATCATATGTTAAGACTAATCCCCTTGACGTTACAGGTTGTAAATGTCCAACCTTTAGGCAAAGGAATCAGTGCTGTGATAAACCTAGATTTTCCTATAAATGTCATACAAATCCTTCTCACAATCGTAATGGTTATCAAAAGCATAAGTTCGTAAAGACGAAGACAAGATCCGATGCTCCCAATTGGAGAAAGACTAACTTGCAAAAGAATAGTCAATCCAATTCTCTTTCAAGAAATCTAGAAGAGAGTAATGGGAAGAAGGTTCCGGTTTTCCCTAAACGCACTCTGAAGTGGATACCAAAGAAAGTCAATGATGCTTTGAGTGTTAAAAGGAATGATCTCCCAGAAAATTCCATGACTATGGAGAAGGCAGTATCCATGTTGTTGGAAGTTGAAAACTTCTTGGGAAAAACGAATTTGGATATGAAAGGTTCTAAAAGTTATCTCTTTCATGATAATTCAAAAGTGGAACACAAGAATTGGTGGAAGAAGAAACGAAATAAGTCAAAAACTATAGATTGTGAAAAATCCATGGTTGCGAAAAAGTCGATTTCAGTCACTTGTGGTGAGCAAGACCTTGTTCACCTAAACACAACTTGATTGTGTTGTAAGTGTATCCTCACCAAGGAATGCCATGCTATGTATACGGTGAGGGAAGCACGAGAATTGGGGCGCACAGATTATGTTCCGTAAGGCTGTAGAATTCGATTGGATTCTTCTAAAAAGGTATGCCTATAAACTTGAGTAAGATTTGTGTTTTTATTTGCTTAGAGTACTTATAATGATCCATGTACCTTGCTTATCGTTCATATCTACCTAACTTGATCTGTGTTTAAGGTTCTTAAATGTTTAGGCTTGAAAATAGTAGTTCGGGATGTTTGGACTTCATGGTACACATACCAGGTATGCATACCATCATTTAAAATCAAATTCATAAGGGTGTGTGTAAGATCAATTCCAAGGTAAAATACATGCAAGAACAATTACGTGTGATTGCCACTAAGTTTCCCGAGATCAACGAAGATATGGATAGTATTCATGCCTCTTGGATGGTTTCTGATGATGAAGATGATGATTAAATTATTTATCTCTTGTTACTTTATCTAGGAAGCTTCTTATGAGAATTTATTCTTGTGTTTTAAGAAGGATAACTAGGGTTTGGAATAGCCATTATTATGAGTACATATAGCTATTTCCAACGATTTTCATCTTGCAATGTTTTTAGATTTATTTATTTAAATTCTAAAGTTTATTTGGAAGATGATTTTGCAGTATTAATCTTTATTGGTTTCATATATTGCAAAAATTATTATGGGATATGTGTGTTTGTGTCCGTGAACTATGATTGTCCCATATATGTTAAAAGTTAAGCATATTATGTCATTATGCAAATATTGATGGAAGACAGGATGAACTTTTGAATTAAAAGATTAAGTCTATTATGTGTCTTTATGCAAATATTGATGAAAAATAGAATGTGAAAATGCGGGGGTCTAACAACATCACCAACCAATTCGTTTGGAAATCTGAGAGGACTTACTCCAATACACTTTCTAGAGAATCAACTAGACAGTCAGACTCAATCTAGAATAAAGTATATCAAAGAGTTTAAATATCTCTAACTCTTAATTCAATCCGCAATAACCAAATAGAAATCTACGATCCCGATTGAATATAAGAGGAGTTACTTGAACGGTACCAAAGACCAATGTTTAAGTGTCAATCAATGTAAATCAACAACCAAAGGTTGGATATTCTAATTGATTGATCTTAACGCACAACCTGTGATATTTCAATTATATAACGAAATATAATGCGGAAAAGAAATAACACAGACACCAGAATTTTGTTAACGAGGAAACCGCAAATGCATAAAATCCCCGGGACCTAGTCCAGATTCAACACCACACTGTATTAAGCCGCTACAGACACTAGCTTACTACAAATTAACTTCGGACTGGACTGTAGTTGAACCCTAATCAATCTCACACTGATTCAAGGTACAGTTGCGCTTCTTACGTCTCTGATCCTAGCAGAATATTAGGCATTTGATTCCCTTAGCTGATTTCACCCATAACCAAGAGTTGCTACGACCCAAAGTCGAAGACTTGATACACAAATCTGTATCACACAGAAAAGTCTATAGGATTGAATAAAGCTGTCTCCCATAGAAATACCCAAGAGTTTTTGTTCCGTCTGGTGATAAATCAATGTGAACATGAACCAATTGATAAACCATACTTATATTCCTGAAGAACAGCATAGTATTATCAATCACCTCACAATAAACTTAATCGACTAGCGAAACAAGTTATTGTGGAATCACAAACGATGAGACGGAGATGTTTGTGACTACTTTTATCTTTCCTATCGGAGATATAAAATCTCGAGTCAATTATTCCAATTGTACTCAACACGATAGAAACAGCAAGATCATATCACGCAACTACAAAGAGAATAGTTGGGTATGGCTTCACAATCCCAATGAAGTCTTCAAGTCGTTAACATACAGGGTCTCGAGAAGAAACCTAAGGTTAAAGGAGAATCGACTCAAGTTATGCAACTAGTTACACACAGGAGGTGTGGGGATTAGGTTTCCCAGTTGCTAGAGTTTTCCCTTATATAGTTTTCAAATCAGGGTTCTCAATCCAAGTTACCTTGGTAACAAAGCATTCAATAATCACCGTTAGATGAAAAACCTGATTCAACCAAGCTAATATCTTTAAACCGTTAGATAAAACTTAGCTTGTTACACACAAATGAAATGTACCCTCATTTAGGTTTATGTAGCCGTACCTAAATGTGTACACCATGTTGGTTCACAAATAGTTAACCGAGGTTAGCCATATGATTACTCTCATATCAACCTTATTCATCTTAACCATAACTAGTTCAAATGACTCAAATGAAACTAGTTAAAGAGTTGTTCAATTGCTATATTCTCATGAATTATACAAGAACACAATTGAAGAATAATCTGTTTGATTCACTTGAATCAATCATGATAATAATAGCCACGGTTTGCAAAGATTGCATTCCTTAAGATTTAAATGTTTAAGTTCATGAACAGACCGATTTGGTAAAAATAACCAGCTTAAGTATGCATACGGGTATGCGTACTTAAGCAACCGGATTTTGAGTTTATTAAGTTTCCAAACTCAGCAGAAATTCTCGGTTCGAAAACTTCCGCCAGTATGTGTACGGGTACGCATACTTAAGGTGACTAGTTTAGGAGTTTGTAATTCCCAAACCCAGCAGATATTTTCGGTTCGAAAACTTCCGCCAGTATGCGTACGGGTACGCATACTTATCTTGTCTCCTTCACCAATTTCGTATACACACATATGTATACACTTGGCTCCCGGTTTATGGATTTATACACTAATGTACGAACACACTATATATGCTTATATCCAAAGATGGTTACATTATCAACTCTACATTCCAATCATTGAAACATTCCTCTATAATGACAATAGCCGTTTTCACACACTATTAGCATCAAAGCAATTTTCAAGTTATTGAAATGTCAACATGACTTTCGTCACGAGTAACGATGAACATGGATAAAGTGAAAGCTTGCTAACACATATTTCGAGAAATATGTAAGCGAGATATACTCAGCTCGAAATCTCAAATGTGTATATTAGAAAACTATATCGTAAAACGACTTATGTCTCAATTATAGGAGATAGAGTAGAAATAGACTTTCCAAGTGATAGATGAGTTTAAGTCTCCACATACCTTTTGTCGAGTAAGTTCCAGAAGCTCCCCTTAGTAGTTCTACGTCTTCAAATGATGAACGCCGAGAAATCTAAGCTCAACTACACTATCTATGTCCTAGTCCGAGACATCTATAAATAGGCTAGAAATCAAGACTTATAGTTTTGATCACTAACATTGACAAACATGCTTGAGTTAGCAACGCATGCGAGTTCGACCGAGCAATGCTCTAACAATCTCCCCCTTTTTCAATTTTAGTGACAAAACTATCAATACATATGGATTACAAAATAAATAAAAATTATAGCTTCTCATCCACATGATTGGTCTCCTTGGAATCTTCAACATGATTTGAAATCTTCGTCACTTCCAAGTACTCCAATGATTCCAAAGGTTGTAAGTTTAGCACCATCGTTAGTTGAAGATCCGTAGCTATAACAATGAGAAAACAAATGCTCTAAATCATTATTATACAGTGTCATAGTATTATTACACAACATCAAAGTTCAATTGTATCACAACTTTGACAATAACACTATGGTGATATTATCACTCCCCCTAAGTCAATACTTCATCTCAACATGAAAACCACTCCCCCTTACATAATGATCCGTAAACCATATGTATTTGTAGTGTGAACTACACATTAATTCTTCCATTTTTTGTCAAAATTTTTGGCAAAGGTACGAAAATTAGCGGGATCCTAATGAAATTTCCACGGAGATACTTCATGACCAAAGGTGTATTAACATACCAACAAATTTAGATGCAATCATATAGCCGCAGCTAAATGCATTCATCAAGGAGTTTATAAAGATACAAGATAACCCCTATAATATTCCACAACCGCACTCCTCACAAAGATATGGAAATTAAGCACAAGTTCAAAAGAAATCTCCCCCATAAAATGTCATTCCCGAAAGAACAACAAAGGCGACCTTACTTTCACAAGAAAAGAAGGATTTCTTTGGACAAACCAAATCACATGTAAACATGAATTTGTATCCAAGGTATTCAATTGAATTAACCACAAGAGAACCCATGACTAATTCAATCAAAAAGCACAACTAAATTAATCACAAGAAAACCCATAATTAATTTAGTCAGTTTACACAACTAAACTAACCACAACGTGATCAATTCAATTGGCCATGCTCGTCATAAGCGAACTTACGGAGCAACAACTAAATTAACCACACGAGTATGATCAATTCAGTTGGTCATGCTCAAACACAAGAAAACTTATGGAGCAACACAGTATATGCACAAAAAATGTGGATCGGAGAAGACCAATACTGCGGAATAGACAAGGATTCATTCTATTTTTCATCACTATTTGCACAATGACATAATAATAGACTTAATCCTTGTAAACAAAAGCTTTATCCTTTCTTCCATCAAAATAATGACATAAAAGGCTTTAACTTTTTTAATATCAAAAGTTCATTCTATCTTCTATCAATACATTCATATCGACATAATAGAGATAACTTTTGAACAAGTATGGGACAGTCAAGGTTCACGGACGTAAACAACATATCCCATAGCAAATTGCAATATACCAAATCATAAAGATTAAAATTGCAAAAATCATCTTCCAAAAATACTTAGAATTTTAAAAAATAAATCTAAAAACATGAAGATGAAAATTGTTTGGACATATCTATGTGTACTCACAATAATGGCTATTCCAAACCCTAGTTATTCTTCTAAGAAACATGAAAAAGAAGATTTACTAGACATACTCCAAAACAACTCTAAAAACAAAGAGAAATCACAAGCAATAATCAGAGTTTCGGTACGGAAGCTTCACTGGTTCCAAGACCTTCAAGCTTGTGACAGACAGAGTTGACAGAAGCTTTAGACACGGTATTGAGACGATCCTTAAGTCGTGTCTTCATTAGAGCAAGGTCGGTGTTGACCTTTATCAAATCAGTTCTTAACCCATCTAGCTCTTTTAGAGTGTTAACAAGCAACAACTTTGCATCAATAAACTTTTGAACAACTTCATTAGAAATCTCTTCATCATCCTCAAAATCTTACACATCATTAGGAGATTGAGAAGACGAGTCATCGATTTCCTCAATAGTTCCTTTTTCCTTTTCCTCGAGTGAGAGACCAAAACCCTTATCAAGAAAACCTCTTGGAAAATAACAAGTTCCTGAAGGTGATGCCATTCTTGACAAAAAGTAGCCTGAAGAATGCGTACTCTTCAAAAGATGGGTTTGGTATTTAAACGTTTTCACAGGAACCCTGAAGATAGGGTTTCCAAAGACGATTTGTGATAAGCCACAAGGATACCCACACGAACACGATCTTGACCCTTAAAAGGCAACTCGAAAAGAGAAGTACTCAAAAATAATACAAAGATGATGTATGCCTATATGAGAAAACTCATAGATTGTTGCTCAATAAAACATTGTATTCTTACAGAAGAGCAATTTTTAGAGCAAGAGTGACACTTTTGAATTAAAACAAAAAATAAAAAACAGTTTTGCCAAAAAAAATACTTATACAAACATGTTTGTGACAGATAATCCGGCTAGAAATTATGAGAAAATAGCCAGAGAATCAGAAAACACTTTGCCATCAAGTATACCTGATTATATCTCACTCAACCAGGGTTTTTTGTGAGTGAGAATTCAACCTTGTTATTAATTAGCACAAGTATGAGCCTTGAGCTCATTAAATGAACGTTGCTTATGGTTAAGCCTCTTTTTCCTGATCTTTGGAGGAAAACCATTATGATGTGAAAAGTTATCATAAAACCTACTATCATCAAAATATGACGCATAGTGATGATTCTTACCTGAAGAATTTTGCCCAGAGGGAATCGTCAGCCTGTTGATAATTTCTTTATATCCTTCAATTATCCTATTTAGGTTGATTTCCATTTTTCCACTGTTTCCTTCTTCTGGTACCTTTTTCACATCATGAACAACATAATCTCCCTTCTTGACAGAAGAATATCCATGAGTCCTTCTTCGTCGAAATGGCTTAGGAAGACTGTTATGTGTTTGAACATTTGAGGAACACATTGAACTGACTTTCCTGGTGGGGTACACAAGGTGAGTACTAAAACCAATTAGTTTAGACATACGAATGTCAGTTACACCTTTGAGAATTAAATCTAAGGTGTGTTGAAGACGAATGATAGAATTGTCATTCAATCTAGAATTCCTCTTATGTTCACCAATCCCTTTCGAATCACAAAAGAGACACACTTTCTGATCACCTGAGTGATTAGACAGAACAATCCTAACACCATTGGGAGAATTCTTCCTTCCGTGTGATGTGGATATACCTTGATTAGAGGAAGATACAAGCACATCTTTTTTAACAGAAGGGGTTTTTGGTTTTGCTTCTGAACCAGAGGTTTTTCCAGTTAAATCAGAAGCAGTTGGTACGGCGGACTCTTTTGAACACTCTTGAAATGAGAGTTTACTTAAGAGATGTTCAATTTTCAAAGTATCCTTTTTGAGATTTTCCTCTTGAAGAATCTTTAAACGAGAGTCACGCTCACTTATCATACAAACTAGGACATTGACTTTGTGTTTCAACCGGTTGACATTATCATCCTGGATTCTAACAAGCTTTAGAATCACTTCACTCTCTTTGGCGCATTCTTTTCAACTTCAGAGTCAGACTCGTCGGTAAGGTAGTCAGGAAAACACTTGTCAATATATGTCTGTTTCCTTTGAACACAAGGTTTTCTATATTCGAGATTGACAAATCTTTCTCTTAAACAGACTTTAAGGAAACTGAACTTTTATTTATGGCGATGCATTTATCAGAGACAATATTGTCCATCCTCAGATCGCAACAAACACAGACTTATGAGGTCTTCAACGTGTTTGCCTGCTTTGATACCAATTGAAAATGCGGGGGCCTAACAACCTCACCCAACAATTCGTTTGGATATCTGAGAGGACTTACTCCAATACACTTTCTAGAGAATCAACTAGACAGTCAGACTCAATCTAGAATAAAGTATATGAAAGAGTTTAAATATCTCTAACTCTTAATTCAATCCGCAATCAGCAAATAGAAATCTGCGAGCCCGATTGAATATAAGAGGAGTTACTTGAACGGTACCAAAGACCAATGTTCAAATGTCAATCAATGTAAATCAACAACCAAAGGTTGGATATTCTAATTGATTGATCTTAACGCACAACCTGTGATATTTCAATTATATAACAAAATATAATGCGTAAAAGAAATAACACAGACACCAGAATTTTGTTAACGAGGAAACCGCAAATGCAGAAAACCCCCGGGACCTAGTTCAGGTTGAGCACCACACTGTATTAAGCCGCTACAGACACTATCCTACTACAAATTAACTTTGGACTCGACTGTAGTTGAACCCTAATCAATCTCACACTGATTCAAGGTACAGTTGCTCCTTACGTCTCTGATCCCAGCAGGATACTACGCACTTGATTCCCTTAGCTGATCTCACCCACAACCAAGAGTTTCTATGACCCAAAGTCGAAGACTTGATAAACAAATCTGTATCACACAGAAAACTCTATAGGATTGAATAAATCTGTCTCCCACAGAAATACCCAAGAGTTTTTGTTCCGTCTTTTGATAAATCAAGGTGAACATGAACCAATTGATAAACCGGACTTATATTCCCGAAGAACAGCCTAGTATTATCAATCACCTCAGAATAAACTTAATCGACTAGCGAAACAAGTTATTGTAACGATGAGATGAAGATGTTTATGACTACTTTTATCTTTCCTATCGGAGATATAAAATCTCGAGTCAATTATTCCAATTGTACTCAACACGATAGAAACATCAAGATCAGATCACGCAACTACAAAGAGAATAGTTGGGTCTGGCTTCATAATCCCAATGAATTCTTCAAGTCGTTAACCTACAGGGTCTCGAGAAGAAACCTAAGGTTAAAGGAGAATCGACTCTAGTAGCCGTACCTAAACGTGTACACCATGTTAGTTCACAAATAGTTAACCGAGGTTAGCCATATGATTACTCTCAAATCAACCTTATTCATTTTAACCATAACTAGTTCAAATGACTCAAATGAAACTAGTTAAAGAGTTGTTGAATTGCTATATTCTCATGAATTATACAAGAACACAATTGAAGCAAAATCGGTTTGATTCACTTGAATCAATCATGATTATTATAGCCACGGTTTGCAAAGATTGCATTCCTTAAGATTTAAATGTTTAAGCTCATAAACAGACCGATTTGATAAAAATTACCGGCTTAAGTATGCGTACGGGTATGCGTACTTAAGCAACCGGATTTTGAGTTTATTAAGTTTCCAAACTCAACAGAAATTATCGGTTCGAAAACTTCCGCCAGTATGCGTACGGGTACGCATACTTAAGGTGACTAGTTTAGGAGTTTGTAATTCCCAAACCCAGCAAATATTTTCGGTTCGAAAACTTCCGCCAGTATGCATACGGGTACGCATACTTATCTTGTCTCCTTCACCAATTTCGTATACACACATATGCATACACTTGGCTCCCGGTTTATGGATTTAAACACTAATGTGCGAACACACTATATAAGCTTATTTCCAAAGATGATTACATTATCAACTCTACATTCCAATCATTGAAACATTCTTCTATAATGACAATAGCCGTTTTCACATACTATTAGCAACAAAGCAATTTTCAAGTTATTGAAATGTCAACATGACTTTCGTCACGAGTAAAGATGAACATGGATAAAGTGAAAGCTTGCCAACACATATTTCGAGAAATATGTAAGAGAGATATACTCAGCTCGAAATCTCAAATATGTATAGTAGAAAACTATATCGTAAAATGACTTATGTCTCAATTATAGGAGATAGAGTAGAAATAGACTTTCCAAGTGATAGATGAGTTTAAGTCTCCACATACCTTTTGTCGATGAAGTTCCAGAAGCTCCCCTTAGTAGTTCTCCGTCTTCAAATGATGAACGCCGAGAAATCTAAGCTCAACTACACCATCTATGTCCTAGTCCGAGACATCTATAAGTAGGCTAGAAATCAAGACTCATAGTTTTGAACACTAACATTGACAAACATGCTTGAGATAGAAACGCATGCGAGTTCGACCGAGCAATGTTCTAACAGAATGAATCTTTGAATATTCCGCAGTATTGTTCTTTCCCTGGTCCACTTCTATGTTAAAGTCTGCGGCTTCATAAGTTCTCTTATGTTTAGCATTTCCGATTAAATTAATCATGGGTTCTTTTGTGGTTAATTTAATTGAGTTCTCTGGATACAAATTCATTTTGTGATTTGTTAATGTCCAAAGAAATCCTTCTTTTCTTGTAAAAGTAAGGTCGCTCTTATTGTTCTTTCGGAAATGACATTTTATGGGGAAAGTACTTAATTGAACTTGTACTTAATTGCCAAATCTTTGTGGGAAGTGCGGCTGTGGAATATTGTAGGAGTTTTCTTGTATCTTTATTAACTCCTTGATGAATGCATTTAGTTTCGACTATATGATTGCATCTAAACAAAGTTGATATGTTTTCTTTTAGTCCTTATGAATCTCTATGAGAATTTAATTATGATCCCACTAGTTTTCGTACCTTTGCCAATTTATATTGACAAAAAGGGGGAGAATTAATGTGTAGTTCACACTACAAATACATATGGTTTACGGATCATTATGTAAGGGGGAGCGGTTTTCATGTGATATGAAGTATTGACTAAGGGGGAGTGATACATATCACCATAGTATTGTTGTCAAAGTTGTGATACAATTGGTCTTTGTGCTGTGTAATAATACTATGACACTGTATAACAATGATTGAGAGCTAATGTTTTCTCAATGTTATAGCTACGGATCTTCAACAACTATGATGCTGAGTTGAACACGTTCAGAATCACTGGAGTACTTGGAACTGACAAAGATTTCGAGTAATGTTGAATAACCAAGGAAATCAAGCATTTGGATGATAAGCTACAAAGTCTATTTATTTTGTAATCCATATGTATTGATAGTATTGTCACTAAAATTGAAAAAGGGGGAGATTGTTAGAGCACTGCTCGGTCGAACTCGCAAGCGTTGTTATCTCAAGCTTGTTTGTCAAGTTTAGTTGTCAAAACTATAAGTCTTGATTTCTAGTCTACTTATAGCTAAGTCTCGGATTAGGATAGTAAATGTACTTGAGCATTAGACTTCACGGTGTTCATCGATTGAAGATGAAGAACTACTAAGGGGAGCTTGTAGAACTTCATCAACAAAAGGTATGTTGAGACTTGAACTCATCTATCACTCAAAAGTCTATCTACTGTATCTCCTATTTGAGACAAAAGTCGTATAGCTATATAGATTTCAATTATACACATTTGATATTTCGATCTGAGTTTAACTCGCTTATATATTTCTCGAAATATGTGTTGGTAAGCTTTCGCTTTAACCAAGTTCATCTTATATTCTTGACGAAAGTCAAAAGATGATCATGTGAAAATCGCTTGGTAACATCTTACATGATTTGTGTGAGACATTCATTTGATGTAGACTCGGATTGTTTCGTATTGATCATTCGATCACTTGAAAATTGCTTTGAAGCTAATAGTTTGTGTGAGAAAGCTATTCCCATCTTTCGAAAATGTTTCAATAATTGAATTGGGATTATAGAAAAAATAACCATGATTGGATATAGCACAGTATGCGTACTTGTATGCTAACTGTTGCAAGTTATTCCAAGTCTGGGAACCATGGTATGCACACCCATATGCATACTGATTGGTTCAGTAGAGGTCCGGGAACAAAGTACGCATATCGGCGTAAGTTTCAAGTTCCGGGACTTAACTAAGTTTTGTGGTATGCGTACCCATTCGCGTACTGGCTAACCCAAACTTAGTCCGGCCACTTAGGTATGCGTACCCGTTTGCATACTTGAGTAGGTTATATTCTAAAATCGGGTTGTTCATGAACTAATAGATTTATAAAATAAGGAATGCAATCTTTTGCAAACCATGGCTATAATGTTCATGAATTGATTCAAGTGAATCAAAATCGATTTTGCTTTAATTTTGTCTTGTATACTTCTATGAGAATATAAACAATTGAACAACTCTAGAACTAGTTTCATTTGAGTGATTTGAACTAGTTATGGTTAAGATGAATATGTTTGATATGAAAGTGTTCATATGGCTAACTTCGGTTAACTATTGTTGAGTCAACAAGGTGTACACGTTTAGGTACGGTTACTTATATCTAAATGAAGTCACTTTTTATTTGTGTGTAACAAGCTAAGTTCGATCTAACGGTTGAAAGATATTAGCTTGAGTCTAATCAAGTTTTCATCTAACGGTGAATATTGAAATGCTTTGTTACCAAGGTAACATTGATTGCAAACCCTGATTTGAAGACTATATAAAGGAGAACTCTAGCAACTGGGAAACCTAATCCCCACACCTCTTGTGTGATACTAGTTGCGACTAGAGTCGATTCTCCTTTAACCTTAGGTTTTTTCCAAAACCCTGTAGTTTAACGACTTGAAGATTTCATTGGGATTGTGAAGCCAGACCAAACTATTTTCTATGTAGTTGCGTGTTCTGATCTTGCTATTTCTATCGTGATTGAGTACTATCTTCTCTAAGATTCTCTCGAGATTTAATCTCCAATAGGCAAGATAAAAAGTAGTCACAAACATCTTCATCTCATCATTTGTGATTCCACAATATCTTGTTTGGATATCATATGATTAAGATTATTTCGAGGTGATTGATATTTCTAGGCTGTTCTTCGGGAATATAAGTCCGGTATATCAATTGGTTCATGTTCACCCTGATTTATCAAAAGACGGAACAAAACTCATAGGTATATCTGTGGGAGACAAATTTATCTATTCAATAGATTTTTCTGTGTGAGACAGATTGGTTTATCAAGTCTTCGAATTTGGTTCATAGCAACTCTTAGTTTTGGGTGAGACCAGCTAAGGGAATAAAGTGCGTAGAGTCCTGCTGGGATTCAGAGACATAAGGAGCGCAACTGTACCTTGAATCAGTGTGAGATTGGTTAGGGCTCAACTAAATTGATTGACACTTGGATATTTGTTTTTGATACTGTCCAAGTTATTTCTTATATTCAATCGGGCTCAGAAATTCCTTTTTTTTTATTGCAGATTGGATGGAGAAATAGAGATATAACTCTTTGATATACATTTCTTAAGATTGAGTCTGACTGTTTAGTTGATTCTCTTGAAAGTATATTAGAGTTAGTCCATACAAATTGCTAAGAGAAATATTGGGTGTGGTTGTTATACCCCCGCTTTTTCACAAGGTAAAAAATATTTGTTTTACTATCCTATTTTTACAGATGAGAAAAGGTCACGGAGGAAGAAGCGTCAATGGCTAACCAAAGAAGTAGGCGGAGAATTCACAACACTTGGTATCATCCTATAAACCTTGCTTTTGGTTTCCCCACTCTGGGGACTTTCCTCAATTTCCATAAAGTCCGCATCGATTCGAGGCCTCACGAAACGCTCGTCCTATGGTCAAACTTAATAGAATAATTAAAGACGCAATTGTCATACTTCTACAAAATGAAAAGAGGAATACTTACTTGTGAACATCCAGGAAGTATTTTCCATTTATCATTAGGGATTGGATTCAATCTTGGATGAGCGGAAATCATCTCAGTAGTGGGAGGTTCTTGGGCCGGAGAGCGAACATCCATCCAAAATCATGGAAACGCTCGAGTTGCTCATTCCATAAGTCTATATAACTCGAGGTTGCATATGTGGCTCGGTCAGAACGAGGAAACATAATCACACCCATTCACAAGTGTGTAGTCAAAACAAGCTATGGGATGCTCAACTGACGGCTTATCAATTCGAACATTCAGGACACATTAATCAAGACCCATCTTTCGTGCTGCTCTGTCGATATTATATTCTTCCACAAGAAAGTATCCTTGTATTACGGATACTAAATGGCCAGGAGTACAACTCAGCATAAAGTATCTTTCACCATAAGGTCTGTATCAGATTTTAAAGTGATATTCTCTCCAGCATTCAAAGTGATCAACTGAGAAACAAAAGGAGGAACGGATACCCATGGACGCAAATTAAATTTAGACTTGTTTTCTAATGAATTGATGAGGCATTCCTTGGAACGATGTTGCTTCGTAGACCACCGCATGATTCTGGCATTGTCCCTCCCAAAAAAAGCATGGAGTGCATCAACATTTGGTCCTTGCAAGAAACTACGCGGGATAGGTGCGTAATTTTTGAAGCGGTCCCATAATAATGCTCGGAGAAACATTGAATTAATATATGATTTAGTTTTCATAAATCCATTAGAGACGCTGGAGTCTACAACCAAATATTCTAAATTAGAGAACAATGAGCCTAAGAACACACTACCAACAGGAAGCCTCTCATCTTTAGCTATTTTAATAGCGAAAGGATCACGAATGGCTTCAACAAATGTCAACTGTCTTAAAGCACATCTCTGGACAACCACAAAGACAAGAAAGCAGGAACGGTCAATGTGCCATCATAAGGTCTATCGGGATCCTAATCTATTGGACATCAATACCTCAACCACTGAGCATAGCATGTTCTGGATGATTTATTAAGGTCATGCATCTTAGATGTCAGAGTTTCAGACATCACAGTTTCTTATGCTGAGAGCTCTTTAGGAAGATGCAACAAGACTGCTACGTCTTCCAAAGTGACAGTGAACTCTCCCCATCTGCATATGAAAATGTGAGTAGGAATACACCAGCGAGCGAGCAAGGCTACTATACCTCGTATGTCATGATAAACAAACAAGTCTCCAGCTGCTCGAACGGTCTCTGTTATCTGTGCACGGTCTAACATGGCTTGAACGTGGTCATGACCTAGCATATGTCTCGTCCATCCAGAAAACTCTGTTAAAGGTTTCTGGGAAAGCTTGAATTCTATGGGAGAAGCAGAATAATGTCCACCTTGCTGACAAAACCGAATTATTGTTGTGGAGACACCAACTTTCTTTGAGTAATATCTTTAGGGTTTATAAGGAGACGGAATGTAGAACCTGGGAGACGTTTTTTGGGTCTATACTGAACTACAAAGAAGTAGTCATCCATATTTGGAGTGTTCTTAATTACCGATTCTTCTTCTTCATCATCATCAAATGAAGTGGCATCATAGCTATCGACTGACATCTCTGCAAAGTAGCTATGACATCCATACAACACTTCTATTTTAGTATATCATTCATACGAGATGCAAATTTCAACAAAGCAATGGAATCACACAACAATAGAATAATAAGGATATTCACATCAGCATCTACGAAAATGATAACAATCCAACTCTTATCTGTTTACAATTTCACTAACAGTATTGATTATAATGACGCTTCAAGGACTCGCTCATTTCTTCAAAACACCTACAAAAACGAGCAAAGTTCGTTATTTAAAAATCAAAACTTTATTTTTATAAAATCGTGAACAACTCACGTAAGTTTTTACCGTGTGAGCATCTACCAACTTTTCAAAATTGGACAGACGTCCATTCTAAAATCGTGAAACCTCATGAAAAGACATTATTTTGCCATGGATAAGTGTCTTTTTTTAACAATTATTTAAAACCAAAACGTGAATAACTCACGTAAAAAAAATGTAAGTGAAGACTGAACCACCTACTCAAAAAACGTGAATAACTCACGTAAATTTTTTTTCGTAAATAAGTCATGTAAATAAAACACCCTTTCTTCGGATAAGCGTCCGCCTTTTGAAAGGAGAGTCCATTCTCGAAAATTTGTGAAAGCTCACATATTAAGAATAAAATTTTGTTTTCTTGAAAGAGCATAGACCAAAAATTTCTTTACTATAATTAGATGCAAGTCTATTAAAAAAAATCTCTCTTATGTAAGGGATAATTTCTCGTTTCTTAAACTAACGGACGTTCATTCCTAAAGCAAAACTTCTGTGAAAGCTCTCTCTCTCTCTCTCTCTCACACACACACACACATATATATATACATAACTTTTTTTAATGGAAACAAATCATGAACATAAAAAAAAAATCGCTTATCTGGTTGGTGTCCCCGGTCGGAACTTGGCCGGACGGTGGTCGGCTACGGGAAGCTCCGGCGTTTTTTTCTTTCTTTTCTTCTTTTCTCTGCTACTCGGACGTGAGAGAGGTTGAAGAAGGTAGGTGCTAAGCCGGTGAAACCAAAAAAATAAAAAATAGAAAGGTGATTATCCCTTTTATACTAATTATTATTTCCAAAACCTAATTAGACAAGGATTTCCTTTCTTGGGCCATGGGTCCGTAAGTGCTAAACAAACCAAGATTGGACGTTTCACCACCAAAATCAGCAGTGCCTCATCACTCCATGCTCGCTGGACGACGCTCTATCATACTGCCAGGATCCTCAATCAAGTTATTGCTTGCACGTGACATCATTTGAGCGAGAATTCTGGTAACCTCTTTTACGACTAAGTTCAATTACTTATTTCGTTTATAACTAGAAAAATCACCATCCAGTGCTTACTACGGAACATGACAGTCCCTCACTAAGCAAGGGACTTGATGTTGATGGTGGATTTTTGATGAAGGCTAAAATCATAAAATCATAATCTTACATATTTCTGACTAGCTTCTGAAAATGCGGGGGTCTAACAACCACACCAAACAATTCGTTTGGCAATCTGAGAGGACTTATTCCAATATACTTTTTAGAGAATAAATTAGACAGTCAGACTCAATCTAGAGAAAAGTATATACGAGAGATTAATATCTTTGCTTCACAATGTAATCAGCAAATAAAACAGATAGAAATCCGCGAGCCTGATTATTATGTGAAATAACTTGAACGGTACCAAAGACCAATGTTCAAGTGTCAATCAAATTAAATCAACAACCAAAGGTTGGATTATCTAATTGATTGATCTTAACGCACAACCTGTGATATTTCAATTATATAACAAAATATAATGCGGAAAAGAAATAGCACAGACACCATAAGTTTTGTTAACGAGGAAACCGCAAATGCAGAAAAACCCCGGGACCTAGTCCAGTTTGAACACTACACTGTATTAAGCCGCTACAGACACTAGCCTACTACCAATGAACTTCGGACTTGACTGTAGTTGAACCCTAATCAATCTCACACTGATTCAAGGTACAGTTGCGTTCCTTACATCTCTGATCCTAGCAGGATACTACGCACTTGATTCCCTTAGATGATCTCACCCACAACTAAGAGTTGCTAGGACCCAAAGTCGAAGACTTGACAAACAAATCTGTCTCACACAGAAAAGTCTATAGATTGAATAAATCTATCTCCCACAGAAATACCCAAGAGTTTTTGTTTCGTCTTTTGATAAATCAAGGTGAACAGGAACCAATTGATAACCCGGACTTATATTTCCGAAGAACAGCCTAGTATTATCAATCACCTCACAATAATCTTAATCGTATGATGGCGAAACTAGATATTGTGGAATCACAAACGATGAGACGAAGGTGTTTGTGATTACTTTTTATCTTACCTATCGGAGATTAAATCTCGAGCAAATCTTAGAGAAGATAGTACTCAAACTATATAATCGGGCAAGATCAGAACACGCTACTACAAAGAAAATAGTTGGGTCTGGCTTCACAATCCCAATGAAGTCTTTGAAGTCGTTAACCTACAGGGTCTCGAAGAAACCTAAGGTTAAAGGAGAATCGACTCTAGTTGATGCAACTAGTATCACTCAGGAGGTGTGGGGATTAGGTTTCCCAGTTGCTAGAGTTCTCCTTTATATAGTTTTAAAATCAGGGTTTGCAATCCAAGTTACCTTGGTAACAAAGCATTAAATATTCACCGTTTGATGAAAAACCTGATTCAACCAAGCTAATATCTTTCAACCGTTAGATCGAACTTAGCTTGTCACACACAAATGAAATGTACCCTCATTTAGTTTTATGTAACCGTACCCAAATGTGTACACCATGTTGGCTCAACAAATAGTTAACCGAAGTTAGCCATATGATTACTCTCATATCAACCTTATTCATCTTAACCATAACTAGTTCAAATGACTCAAATGAAACTAGTTAAAGAGATGTTCAATTGCTATATTCTCATAGAAGTATACAAGAACACAATTGAAGAAAAATCAGTTTGATTCACTTGAATCAATTCATGAACATTATAGCCATGGTTTGCAAAGATTTCATTCCTTATTTTATAAATGTTTAAGTTCATGTACACAACCGATTTTAGAAAGTAACCCACTCAAGTATGCAAACGGGTATGCATACTTAAGTAACCGGACCGAGTTTGGTTATGCCAGTACGCGTATGGGTGCGCATACCAATTTACATTCCAAACTCCAACAGAAATTCATGGACGTGAGACTTCCGCCAGTATGCGTACGGGTATGCATACTTTCCCAAACATCCAATAACCGCCAGTACGCGTACGGGTACGCATACTTCAGGTTCCCGGTTTTGGACTTATACACAAATGCGATAACACACTATGTTTATATCCAAACATGGTTACATGATTCTAAACTCCTTATTTCAATCAATTAAACTTTCTTAGAGGATTACAATAGCCGTTTTCACACACTATTAGCATCAAAGCAATTTTCAAGATATTGAAATAATCATAACGAAACATTCCAAGTCTACACCAAATGATTGTATCACACAAACCATGTAAGATGTTACTCGACAATTTTCATATGATCATATTCTGACATTCGTAAAGAATATAAAATGAACTTGGTTAAAGCGAAAGCTTACCAACACATATTTCGAGAAATATGTAAGCGATATAAACTCAGCTCGAAATCTCAAATGTGTATAATAAAAAACTATATTGTAATACGACTTATGTCTGAATATAGGAGATAGAGTAGAAATAGACTTTCCAAGTGATAGATGAGTTTCAGTCTCCACATACCTTTTGTTGATGAAGTTCCACAAGATCTCCTTAGTAGTTCTTCATCTTCAAATGATGAACGCCGTGAAGTCTAAGCTCAATTACACAATCTATGTCCTAGTCCGGGACATCTATAAATAGGCTAGAAATCAAGACTTATAGTTTTGATCACTAACATTGACAAACATGCTTAAGATAGCAACGCATGCGAGTTCGATCGAGAAGTTCTCTTACAATCTCCCCTTTTGTCAATTTTAGTGACAAAACTATCAATACATATGGATTACAAAATAAATAAAACTTTGTAGCTTCTCATCCAAATGCTTGATCTCCTTGGCATCTTCAACACGACTCGAAATCTTTGTCACTTCCAAGTACTCCATGATTCTAAACGTGTTCAATTCAGCATCATAGTTGTTGAAGATCCGTAGCGATAACAATGAGAAAACAAATGCTCTCGATCATTGTTATACAGTGTCATAGTATTATTACACAGCATCAAAGTTCAATTGTATCACAACTTTGACAACAATACTATGGTGATATGTATCACTCCCCCTTAGTCAATACTTCATCTCGACATGAAAACCACTCCCACTTACATAATGATTTGTAAACCATATGTATTTGTAGTATGAAACTACACATTAATTCTCCCCTTTTTTGTCAATATAAATTGGCAAAGGTACGAAAACTAGTGGGATCCTTATGAAATTTTCATAGAGATACTTCATGACCAAAAGAGAATAACATACCAACTTATTTAGATGCAATCATAAATCCGAAGCTAAATGCATTCATCAAGGAGTTTATAAAGATACAAGATAACCCCTATAATATTCCACAGCCGCACTCCCCACAAAGATTTGGCAATAAAGCACAAGTTCAAAAAGAACTCTCCCCCATAAAATGTCATTCTCGAAAGAATAACAAAGGCGACCTTGCTTTTACAAGAAAAGAAGGATTTCTTTGGATATAACCAAATCACATGAAAACATGGATTTGAATCCGAAAATCTCAATTGAGTCAACCACAAAAATGATCAATTCAATTGGCCATGCTCGACATAAGAGAACTTACGGAGCAACACAGTATGTGCACAAAAATGTGGATCGGAGAAAGATCAATACTGCGGAATAAACAAGGATTCATTCTATTTTTCATCACTATTTGCACAATGACATATAATAGACTTAATCCTTGTAAAAAAAAAGTGCATCCTTTTTCCATCAAAATTTGCATAATGACATAAAAGGCTTTAACTTTTGTTTGTCAAAAGTTCATTTTATCTTTTATCAATACTTTCATACTGACATATAATAGAGATAACTTTTGAACAAGTATGGGACAGTCACAGGTTCACGGACGTAGACAACATATCTCATAACAATTCGCAATATATAAAATCATAAAGATTAAAATTGCAAAAATCATCTTCCAAATAACTTAGAATTTAAATAAATAAATCTAAAAACATTGAAGATGAAAACGTTGGAAATAACTACGTGTACTCACAATAATGGCTATTCCAAACCCTAGTAATCCTTCTAAAAACACAAGAAATAAATTCTCATCAGAAGTTTCCTAGATATTGTAGAGCTTTCTCAGGGAATCTACAGAGAATTCCTTCCCATTATTGAAAAATCCATTGATAATCGGATCATTCAATTCCTCCAAATCTTCAGAAATATCAGTTAACTCACTAAGTTCTCTTTTCAGTTCATGCTGAGTGTTCTTTGTTAGAGACAACATTTGTTCATAGTGAAAAATATCTTCTAAAGATGAAACGATTCGAGATTTTAAATCATTTCTTTTTCCGATGAATTCCTTCACCATAATCCTCAAGTTATTATCAGAATGAATAACATACAATAGGCAGTTGGAGGAAGAACCTGGATCATTAGTCGTATCCTTTACCTTTCTTTTCCTTGAGGACTGAATTCCTTCACACAGATACACATTGATTTCTTCCAAAGCATCTCTTTTTGTGGTACCTCTTATTATAGGAGCCATGAGACTGTATCTTTTGAAGAGAGAGAAGTAAAGGACAATGATGTTCAAAAATGAACATAAATAGACTTCTAGGATAGTAAAACCCTAAAGGAATTTGAAAAAGTCTCCACGGTTCATGATTCATTATCTATTTCAACAATAAAATATTTACTTGCTCAAAATAGAACAGAAAATCAACAAAAGATTTATAAGACTTGAACAACCTTGAAGTAATCCTTATTTTTCAAGTCCGAAATAAGGATACAGCTCATTACTATGATTTAGATAGTAATGGAGTGAACAGAATGTTCACTTCTTGTGTCACAAGGTGACATTTCAAGGTTTGTTGAATAAACAGACTTACCTCGTCTGACTCTTAATCTTTTGGACTTCTTCTTGTACCCAGGCGTCACTGACTGCTTCTCCAGAGTCAGATTCATCTTTTGCATGTCATTTTGAAGTTTGGTAATTCTTTTGTTGTTCCTCTTGAATCTCCAACACTTACTCTGGACATGACTTGTACTTCCACAAAAAGAGCAAAGCAAAGAAGGTTTGCTTTGTAGAGACGACTTCTGTTTATCACAACACACAGGATCGATTGATCCAGAGCCGGCTAGAACAAAAGAGTTCGTTGTGCTCACTGTCTTACTTTTGAACCCTAAACCTTTTGTGTTTCCAAAAGCCTTTTGACCAAATAACATTGCCGAAATTTTGTCTGAGCTTCCTGACAACCTTTGTAGGTCACACTTGAGAGAATTGATCTCTTTTTCTTTTAGAAATAGGGTTCTGATGAATTCATCATTAAGACAGTCAATCTCAAGAGTTTTCACCTGTAGTGATGATTCAAGTTTATTCAACAACTCTTTCAGTTGAATATTTTCCTAGTGAATTTCTTCATACTTATCCAGAAATTCTAGGATCTCAGTCTCAGGCTCGCATTCAGAACTAGAATTTGAGTTACATGGAACTTCTGCCGAGAAGGATGGAACTTCCGTACACACTTCAGCAGTATGTAAGATGTTGGGACACTGAGATATTTTTTATTGACTTAAATCATCAGAAGCAATAGAGAGAGAAGATGATCTCTCGGATCTTTTGCTTTTCTTTACCATATCCTTAATCTTTTGTGTAATCAGTGATCTATTAGGATCGACGTGATTAGAAAAACATTCATCAGCCTATGACAAGCTAGGAGCTTCACTTGCAATGGTCACAACGTTGAACGCAGAAGTTCTGACTGTATTCTGATCAAGATCAAGTAATTTAATCTTTCCCACAAGATTACTTCTGGAAAGAGTATCAAGGTTATTTCCCTCAACGATGGCATGCTTCTTAGAATCGTATCTTGATGGCAGTGATCTGAGAATCTTAATCACAATGTCCTTTTCAGGAATAGTCTTACCCAATGCAAAGGATGCATTAACAATTTCAGACACTTTGTGATTAAACTCATCAAATGAATATTCATCTGCCATACAAAGGTTTTCCAAATCAGAATTTAGGTTTTGAAGCCTAGCTTCCTTCTCGCTGGTATTCCATTCGAATACGGTTTCTAAGATATCCCAAGCATCTTTAGACCGAGTGCACGTAGTCACATGGTGCTGAAGATCTTGGGTAATGGCATGTATGATGGCATTCAAACCGTCGGAGTTTTGCTTTGCGGAAAGTATCTCAGCAGCATCATATGCACCAATATCCATTGGCGCGGTCACATTTCCTACTGCCACAACGGGAGCATCATAGCCATTAACTACATAAACCCATGATTGAAAATCACGCACTTGAAGAAAGGCACGCATAGCAATTTTCCACCACAAGTAATTTGAGCATTCGAAGACAGGTGGTACGTTTATAGAAATAACACTTCTGTCCATATCAGATCGTTACAAACACAGACTTATGAGGTCTTTAATGTGTTTGCCTGCTCTGATACCAATTGAAAATGCGGGGGTCTAAAAACCAGACCCAACAATTCGTTTGGAAATCTGAGAGGACTTACTCAAATATACTTTCTAGAGAATCAACTAGACAGTCAGACTCAATCTAGAGAAAAGTATATACGAGAGTTTAATATCTCTGTTTCACAATGTAATCAGCAAATCAAACAGACAGAAATCCGTGAGCCTGATTATTATGTGAAACAACTTGAACGGTACCAAAGACCAATGTTCAAGTGTCAATCAAATTAAATCAACAACCAAAGGTTGGATTATCTAATTGATTGATCTTAACGCACAACCTGTGATATTTCAATTATATAACAAAATATAATGCGGAAAAGAAATAACACAGACACCATAAGTTTTTTTAACGAGGAAACCGCAAATGCAGAAAAACCCCGGGACCTAGTCCAGTTTGAACACAAAACTGTATTAAGCCGCTACAGACACTAGCCTACTACCAATGAACTTCGGACTGGACTGTTGTCTAACCCTAATAAATCTCACACTGATTCAAGGTACAGTTGCGTTCCTTACGTCTATGATCCCAGCAGGATACTACACACTTGATTCCCTTAGCTGATCTCACCCACAACTAAGAGTTGCTACGACCCAAAGTCGAACACTTGATAAACAAATCTGTCTCACATAGAAAAGTCTATAGATTGAATAAATCTGTCTCCCACAGAAATACCCAAGAGTTTTTCTTCCGTATTTTGATAAATCAAGGTGAACATGAACCAATTGATAACCCGGACTTATATTCTCGAAGAACAACCTAGTATTATCAATCACCTCACAGTAATCTAAATCGTATGATGGTGAAACTAGATATTGTGGAATCACAAACGATGAGACGAAGGTGTTTGTGATTACTTTTTATCTTTCCTATCGGAGATTAAATCTCGAGCAAATCTTAGAGAAGATAGTACTCAAACGATAGAATCGGGCAAGATCAGAACACGCAACTACAAAGAAAATAGTTAGGTCTGGCTTCAAAATCCCAATGAAGTCTTTGAAGTCGTTAACCTACAGGGTCTCGATAGAAACCTAAGGTTAAAGGAGAATCGAATCTAGTTGATGTAACTAGTAACACACAAGAGGTGTGGGGAATAGGTTTCACAGTTACTAGAGTTCTCCTTTATATAGTTTTCAAATCAGGGTTTGCAATCCAAGTTACCTTGGTAACAAAGCATTCAATATTCACCGTTAGATGAAAAACCTGATTCAACCAAGATAATATCTTTCAACCGTTAGATCGAACTTAGCTTGTTACACACAAATGAAATGTACCCTCATTTAGGTTTATGTAACCGTACCCAAACGTGTACACCATGTTGGCTCAACAAATAGTTAACCGAAGTTAGCCATATGATTACTCTCATATCAACCTTATTAATCTTAACCATAACTAGTTCAAATGACTCGAATGAAACTAGTTAAAGAGACGTTCAATTGCTATATTCTCATAGAAGTATACAAGAACATAATTGAAGCAAAATCGATTTGATTCACTCGAATCAATTCATGAACATTATAGCCACGGTTTGCAAAGATTGCATTCCTTATTTTATAAATGTTTAAGTTCATGTACACAACCGATTTTAGAAAGTAACCAACTCAAATATGCAAACGGGTATGCATACTTAAGTAGCCGAACCGAGTTGGGTTACGCCAGTATGCGTACGGGTGCGCATACCAACTTACATTCCAAACTCTAGCAGAAATTCACGGATGTTAGACTTTCGCCAGTATGCGTATGGGTACGCATACTTTCCCAGACATCCAACAACCGCTAGTACGCGTATGGGTACGCATACTTCAGGTTCCCGGTTTTGGACTTATACACAAATGTGATAACACACTATGTTTATATCCAAACATGGTTACATGATTCTAAACTCTTTATTTCAATCATTGAAACTTTCTTAGATGATGACAATTGTCGTTTTCACACACTATTAGCATCATAGCAATTTTCAAGATATTGAAATAATCATAACGAAACATTCAAAGTCTACACCAAATGATTGTATCACACAAACCATGTAAGATGTTACTCGGAAATTTTCACATGATCATATTATGACATTCGTCTAGAATATAAGATGAACTTGGTCGAAGCGAAAGATCACCAACACATATTTCGAGGAATATGTAAGCGAGATAAACTCAACTCGAAATCTCAAATGTGTATAATAGAAAACTATATCATAATACGACTTATGTCTCAATATAGGAGATAGAGTAAAAATACACTTTCCAGTTGATAGATGAGTTTCAGTCTCCATATACCTTTTGTTGATGAAGTTCCACAAGCTCCCCTTAGTAGTTCTTCGTCTTCAAATGATGAACGCCGTGAAGTCTAAGCTCAACTACACAATCTATGTCCTAGTCCGAGACATCTATAAATAGGCTAGAAATCAAGACTTATAGTTTTGATCACTAACATTGACAAACATGTTTGAGATAGCAACGCATGCGAGTTCGACCGAGCAGTGCTCAACTTCGTTTAGGTTAGACTAGAAAATCTAGGAATGTTGAGACATATATACAAGTGTTACTCCGAAGACCTGAAGAATGTGAAGAAGAAGTGAACTGCAACGACAACATCATCCTTCCTCTTGAGGTTAGTAATATTGACTTGAACTGTTTCATTCCTAACGCATCTTTCAAGTCGTGCTATATTGAAAACATAACTGCGAAGCTGTATATATTGTACATACTATATAATTAGGGATGTTCTTTGTCGGTTTTGGCTCGGTTTTCTGTCAAACCAAAACCAAAACCAATACTATTGATTTCTAAATATCTTATCATCACCGAACCATTAACCATCGGTTCGGTTTCTAAATGGGTTTAGCCGGTTTCGGTTTGTTCCATTGGGTTAATAGAAAACCTACTATTTTTTTCAGTCACAGGAATCCGACAATAATCATACATAAAAAACATGGCCTTTCCTCCTCTTCCACACATAAAAAACATGAAGTGACATTTCCTCCTCTTCCATACAGAAAAAATAAAAATAAAAATAAGTATCACAACTTCTCTTGGGATCCTCTGATTCATATTATAAGTCCAAGCTTTGATCTATGAGAGCCGTCTCCCTCCATTAACTTTCTTCCTTCAATTTCTGCCTCACATGAACCTTGTAACAAACATGCAATTACAAACCCTTAGCGACAAAACTAAAATAAAAACATTGAGAAACAATAAAACTCAAATTAAACATAAACCCAATACATATTACTAACTAAATCGATCTTATTAACCTGAAGTTTGAGAAATCCCCGAAAATATTTCAATTTTATTAAACCCTAATTTTCGAATTTGTGAAATTTGAACATATATCATCCAAATCAAAGAAGATTAAGAAGAGAAAATAATATGACATACCTTTTTTACAAAGATTTTGATCGAATTTTATCAAGATTGTTGTCTTGATGCACTGATAATTAGTAGGTGAACTTGTTATGTTGTTAACTGGAAGAAGAAGGAGGAGGAGGAGGAGGAGGAGAAGGACGTGAAGGACGTGGTAAACTGGTCATCTGTGTTGCAGGTTGGTGGTGCAGGCTTAATCGATTATGGTGGTGGTGTTGACTCTGTTAGTAAGAGAGAACTTTGAGAGAGCGAGTTATTTTTCTTCATTTGAAGCAGAGAGAGCGAGTAAAGGAAAGAAGATAGATAACCTTTCCACTTATAAATGTAAAACTAGATGGATTTGATAAGATTCTATAAATTACACGAACAGTTGATACTAATCGGTTTTCCATTGGTTTATTGGTTCGGGTTGTCATCAAACCAAACAAAAACCATTAATCTCGGTTTTTATTTTTTTAAACCAAAACCAAACCATTAATAAATGGTTTGGTCTGGTTTCTCCTAATCGGTTTGGTTTGGTTCGGTTTCATCGATTTTTCGTTACCATGTACAACCCTATGTATAATACTCTAGTGATGTGACATGGTCATATTTGTATGATCATAGTATTAGGGAATTAGACTACGATGTATAACGCTTATCTTTTGAACTTCGTAGATATGACATCGACATAATCTTGTATATACTGTTATGATTATGTGAATGGGTTATGAGGAAGATTTCATCATAGGAAACTATGTTTTACATTTGTTTAAAGGAAGTACATTCATAAACTTGTTTTATGAATCGAAAGGGAAATCATTAGGCATATTGGTACGACTATTCATTGCAAATCTTTGGATTACCAATATGTGTGAGATGGTAGAACCGATCGTAACTTTGCTATGTATCTTGGTATAACTAATCACAATGTCTGACTTATGATTTGGTATGACTAGTTTTTATTAATTGGTGTGACCGATCCTAGTAATTGGTGTGACCGATCACAAAAGAGTTATGTAATCGATCCTTGTAATTGGCATAACCAGTCCTAGTAATTGGTGTAAACGATCCTAGTGACTTGTGTAACCGATCACAAGTAATACCATGAATATATGGTAACCAGTCCTGGTAATTGACGTAACCGATCCTGGTAACTGATGTAACCGGTCCCAGTAACCATATTAAGGTAGAACCGATCCTTGTGTTTGGTAGAACCGTAAACCCATGATTAGTGATTTGATATTTGATCAATCACATAGTTGTCTTGGAATACAGATGAACCAATTTTAAACTTGTTTGGAAGTGTGGTATAATCGTTTCCAAGATTGTAAATATGAAAGAGGATTTACAAAGTAAAGATGTCAACATACTTTGAACATGATCAGTAACTCTTATCTTTTATTGTTCAAAGATATTCCTTAATTACTCAATGAGATCCCGGTCCAAAATAAATTAAGAATCTTTTAATTAAGGTTATTAGTTTTATATGCTTTAATATCCAGCAATTAAATGCATATCTCTAGAAAATAAAAATTGGTAATGTGCATTTACTAATTGGACATTTTCTAGTGAGATTTCGGAATATTGGACAAAGCATTTCAGGAATTATGAAAACCGATTTTTGGCATTTAATGCATATCTTGAGAATATTCGGTTTTGCAAATTCCTTGGTGTCCAAACATCCTTGGTCTATAAATACCCAAGTTTGCATTTCTAGCAAACTATCCTAAGAGCCAGGCAAACTTCATATTTTTGTTGTTTCTGGTGGAGCCGTCTATCCGGAGAGGAAAGTACCCTAATTAGGCGAAATCTCTTACGACCACTCATTTAAAGACTTCTGTGGGATAAAGAAGCTATACGAGTACCGTTGGAGAGAAACTAGATAATTGCAGTTTATTTTAGTTTTCGATTGATTTGATTGATTAACGGTTGTTGAACTTTGATTGCACCTAGTTTGTAGATTCTTGAGAATCTTCTCTTCTGATATAAGATTCACTCAAACTAGATCGAAGTGTCGACGGGATCTTTAGAACTGTTTGTAGATCTAAAGAAATCTTGTGATAATCCATTGTTCACAGACTCCGTTCTGTGTGTGATTGATTACAAGAGATTCAAGTGGTGTTGTGCAGGTGTTTATTGAAGATTAAAGAAGATTTGAAGACAAAGAAGATTTCTGATTTGGTTTCTATATCTTTGGGTGTGCACAAACATTAATCGGCTGGGATCCAACTTGAATCGGATTTATTTAATTGGTTAGTTGTGTAAGATCGGCATCACTTTATAGTTTTGTGTTTGATTTTATATTGATTGATTGCAAATCTAAACTCTACTACTTTGGTAGTTGTTGGATAGATTGATCTGACCAGACAAAGGAGTTTATTTTTTAAACGGAAGATTCTTTGCATATGACTTGAGATATCTTCATCTGAAAGAATCAAGAGAGTTGTTACCAAACATATTTATTGTTCCTTTACTGTTTGGAATACAATCCAAAGGAATTGTTCCAGTGCGTGCACTTATTGAATATCGGAAGCGCAGGGATACTGAAGAAACTAAGTGAACTAGGTTTAGTTGCTTGGTCTCAACTATCGAAGTTGGTTTAGATTTTTTTATAGCGTCTTAATTCTGAGAGTATTCAATTCTGGACTAGGTTCCGGGGGTTTTCTGCATTTGCGGTTTCCTCGTTAACAAAATCTTGCTGTGTCTTTTACTTTTCTATTTCCGCAATTATAATTGTTTATTATAATTAAAAGTAAAATACACAAACGTCAACTCCGTATTACTTGATAGTGATCCTATAAAGTTTGGTTAAGTCCGAACCTATTATCATAGTAATCACACTTTGATTGTTGTATTTTCTCGACTTTGTCCATAGACAATCACTTTTGGTAAGAGGACTTATAGGTGGATAATTTAAAGATTATGGTGTATTTGGGTACCCTCGTCTTTTCAATTGGTATTGGAGCGGGCAAACACGAAAATATCTAACAATCTGTGTTTGGTGCGATCCAACCTATAAATCATGGGTCAAGCAAAGACTAAGCGACTACGAAGAAAGTCTAAAGACTCAGTTAATGTATCACAAGATATGTGCTCAAAAGGAGATAGTTCTTCAATTTCATGTTGCTCAATTGATGATGTCTCTAACGAGATATTCTTGAGTTCTATAATTGAGATTTCTTATGAAAGATCAAGTGTAAAAACATCTGAACTAAAGGAATTAAGCAAACAATTTCTTATTTGTTCTAATGAACTTCTCTCAGCACTTGAAAGAGAACGAGATTTATATTTAAAGTTTGAAAATCTCGATGAAGAGCATAACTTGCTAAAAGAAAAATTCTCACAACAAGTATTATGCTTTGAAGAGAAGCAAGGTAGATATCTCTCACGATAAAATGCCTTGAGGCTGAGCTAGCTGTTGCTCTTAATAAAATCAAGATGTTGGAAGAAGAAAATTTGAACCTGAAAAAGTTCAATGATAGCTCAAACAATTTAACCTCAATGTTATAAGCAAGTAGAAATCATCGTGATACACGAGGATTGGGTTATAAGGGAATAGATGCTTCAAATATTAGCAAAGAGGTAAAATTTGTCGAAGCTACAAATTCTTCTCAACCAGAGGCTTCCACTGATGTCAAAGATGCTCTTATTTCTCGTAAACAAGTAAAGCCAGTCAGGCCTAAGAATCATGTTCAACCATACTCTTCAAGTGCAGCTATCAAAGAAAGCACTTCTGTTAATGGCAAGAAAGCAACAACGTTGAACAAAGATAAGAAAAACTAGAAGAAAAAAAACTCGTCGAGCACCAATACAAGAGGATCCAAAAAAAGGTAACATTAAAACTTAGTCTTAGTATGTTATTAGGCATTGTTATTGTTATGGTAACAAAGGGCATTTGCAATGAGGATGCAAGATTCGTAAGATGCAAGATACACTTTATTTTGTATCAAAAAAATTGGCTAAGTTTGCTCCCCAAAGGAACTCGGATCGATATTGTCCAAAGTTTAGGCAAAAGAATTATTATAATGATAGTTCAAATTTTGCATATCGCTCGACAAGTCCATCTCATAAAAGACCCGAATATAGAAAGAGAAATGACTTTGTAAATTCTAAGACAAGATCTGATATTCCAAATTGGAGAAAAGTTGTTTCGCAAAGTAATCAAAAGGAAAATTGTCCTAATGGTATGAAGGAGAAAGATGCACATGCGAAACCCAACTCTAAATGGGTCCCGAAGTCCTCCATAGCCAAGAAGGGACCAAAAGTTAGTCATAAGAATGACTCTCAGCTGTTAAATATTGATAACAATGTTTACAAGAGTCTTTTTGAAAGACTAAAGAAATACTTCATGCTGTCTAAAGTCTCTTGTACTAGTGAACGTTGTGATAATGACACTCTTCATCACAAGTCAAATAAGAAAAACAAGAGATGGAACAAGAGAAAACAAACCAAGCAAGAGGTCAAGAATGATGATTCTGTCATAGTCACTCATGACGAACAAGACAATGCTCAACTCAACACAACCTAGTTGTGTTAGAATGTGCATGCTCACCTTGGTGCTCAATCTTTTGAAAGGTGAGGAAGCACATGAAAACTGAGCACATGATCTTTCGGTTATTATATGACTAATTAACATTTTTAGGGAGATTTTTTTCTTCTTCTATACTCATACCTTCTCTGTCTATATTTGAGCTTTTGATAGAAACGGTGATTTGGAGTTTATGATGTTGAAATATACTGATCATATATGTGTATCTCTTGTTTTTACGGTTAAAACGAGCCAAAAATCACTGAATTCGGACATTGTGTGCAAAAGTTATAACTAAAACAGTTTCGTATGTGATCCATATGATTGGTGTGATCGGTCCCTGTGATTGCTGTAATCGGTCCCTGTGATTGCTGTAACCGATCCCTGTGATTGGTGTGACCGATCCCTGTGATTGGTGTGATCCATGTGATTGGTGTAATCAGTCCATACGAAGGAGTGTAAAACTGTTTTGCCCATAACTTGTTCGTCGGAACTCGGAATGACCTCATTCTTTTTGCGTTGTTTTTGTAATTCAATTTCCTACAAGATTGAGGTAATTTAAATATTGATTCTTTGTTGAATACTTGTGGAGTATTTCATTTGAGTTTATGGGATGTCTGATTTCGGATTTCATAACCTTAATATTCGATCTTTTTTTCTCTCGATCAATAATAGATTTTATTAATAACAAAAGAAAGAATACAAAAACCCAAGGTCAAGAGTTCTTAAACCATTACAAAGGAAAAAAACAGAAAAAAGCCCATTTACATAAGGCCCAAAAAAATCAGTGGAATCTGTAATATGTTATTCCTGGGAATTCTAAAGCTTTTAAGAAAGCTGGCTTTGGCCAAAACTGCTGAATCTCTCCTCTGTTCATCCCAGCTACTCTTTTTGCCAATGAATCAGCTATAAAGTTTATTTCTCTATAACAATGTACAAATTCGATCTCATATGATGTGAACCCTTATGGTTTGTGTGGCTTTTTGATTTAGCGGGATTAAGTTCTAGCCCATGTTGGTAGGCTTTATCAAAGGATCATAAGGTGTTCCGATTGAGATTCATATGTCACAAGTCACAATGTGTTGAATCAATTTGTGTTGTTAGAGCATAGCTCGGTTGAACCCACCAAGCGTTGGTTTTCATATTTTAGTGAATCAAAACTCATTTAAAGAGTCGCTTGATTATTTACTAGAGTCAACTTCGTATAGGTTAGCTAGAAAGTTACTAGGATATAAGACTTACAAGTATTACGTGAAGATTTGAAGAATGTGAAGAAGTAAAGAGCTACATCGACGACATCATCCTTCCTCTTGAGGTTAGTAATATTTGACTTGAACTGTTTCATTCCTAACGTATCTTTCAAGTCGTGCATATTGAAAACATAACTGTGAAGCTGTGAATGATTATACTCTAGTTAGACATAGTATTAAGGAATTACAATACGAAGTATAACGTCTATCTTTTGAACTTCGTATATAAGACATCGACATAATCGTATGAATGCTATTGTGATTATGTATGGGTATGGGTGAAGATTTTGTCCTAGGAAACAATGTTTTACATTTGTTTAAAGGAAGTACAATTCATAAACTTGTTTTGTGAATCGAAAGGGAAATCGCTAGGCTTATTGGTATTGTTATTCATTGTAAATCTTTGGATTACCAATATGTGTGTTTAGTATAACCGCTCATAACTTGTTTATGTATCTTGGTAAAACTATTCACAATGCCTGACTTTTGTATTGGTATGACTTTTATTAGTGAAACCGATATTGAGTAATCACTTGAGATGGTATGATCGATATTTTTTAATTGGTATGACCAACTCTAGACATTAGGGAACCGATCCTAGTAAGAGGTGCAACCAATCACAAGTATGTGGAATTGATCCTTGTAAGAGGTACAACAAGTCTTAGTAATTGGTAACCGATCTTATGACTTTTGCAACCGATCACAAGTAAAATACCATAATTATGTGGTAACCGATCCTAGTACCCAGTCAACCAATTTTTGGAAAGCTAGTATGACAGATCCTAGTACCCACATGGAGGTAGAACCGAAGCTTTGTGTTTTGGTAGAACCTTGAAACCCATTAATGGTGATTTGATAGGATAATCAATCACATAGTTCTTGGAAGTCAGATGAACCAATTCTAAACTTGTTTGGAAGTGTGGAAAATCGGTTCCAAGATTGTAAATATGAAAAAGGATTTACAAAGTAAAGATGTCGACATACTTTGAACATGTGAAGTAACTCTTATCTTTTATTTTCCAAAGATATTCCTTAACTAAAGGAGAATCCCGGATCGAAATAAATTGAGAATCTTTTAATTAAGGTTTTTAGTTTTATATGCTTTTAATTTCCAGCAATTAAATGCATATATTTAGAAAATAAAAAACTGGTAATGTGCATTTACTAATTGGAGATTTTCTACTGAGATTTCGGTCAATATTTGGACAGTGCATTTCTATGAATTATGAAAACCGATTTTGGCTTTATTGCATATCTTTGAGAATATTCGGTTTTGGAAATTCCTTGGTCTATAAATATTGAAGTTTGCATTTCGAGCAAACTAATCCTCAGAGCCAGCAAAACTACCTAGTTATGTTGTTACTGGTGGAACCGTCTATTCGTAGAGGAAATGTACCCTAATTAGGCGAAATCTCTTACGACCGCTCGTTTTAAAGACTTCTTTGGGATTGATAAGATCTACGAGTACCGTTGGTGGGAAACTAGATAATTGCAGTTTATTATTAGTTTTCGATTGATTTGATTGACTAACGGTTGTTGAACTTTGATTGCACCTAGTTTGTTTATGCTTGAGAATATTCTCTTCTGATATAAGTTACACTCAAACTAGATTGAAGTGTCGACGGGGATCTTTAGAACTGTTTGTAGATCTAAAGACGTCTTGTGATAATCCATCGTTAACAGACTCCATTCTATGTGTGATTGATCACAAGAGATTCAAGTTGTTTGTGTGCAGGTGTTTATTGAAGATCTAAGAAGATTTGAAGACAAAGAAGATTTCTTATTTGAGTTCATAATCTTTGGTATGCATAAAACTTGATCAGCTGGGGATCCAACTATAATCGGTTTATCTTTGTGATATCCTTGATTGATTAAGTTAGTAGATCGGCATCAATACATTTCTTTGTGATTAAGAGTATTGATTGCATAGTCTAAACAATTACTTTGGTAGTTGTTGAATAGATTGATCTAAGAACCTGACAAAGGGGTTTATTGGGATAAACGGGAGAGCCTTTTGTTAAACTCATATCACGTTGTTTGAAAAGAGTTATTACCGAACAGATTTGTTGTTCCTTTACTGTTTGGAATACGAACCAAAGGAATTGTTCCAAGTGCGTGACTTATTACAAGTTGGAGGCGCAGGGATACTGAGGGAACTAGGTGAACTATAGGTTTAGTTGCTTGGTCTCAACTATACGAAGTTAGTTTAGATTTTGTATAGCGGTTTAATTCTGAGAGTATTCAATTCTGGACAAGGTCCCGGGGTTTTTCCGCATTTGCGATTTCCTCGTTAACAAAATCTTGATGTGTCTTTTACTTTTCTAATTCCGAAATTATAATTGTTTTATTATAATTAGAAGTAAAATACACAAACGTTAATTCCTAATTACTTGATAGCAATCCTATAGTGTTTGGTTAAGTCCGAACCTATTATCAAGTAATCATACTTCGTTGTTGTATTGTCTCGATCTTGTACCCATAGTCAATCACACAAGTTATCTTGTTGTCGTATTGTCTCGATCTCGTATCCATAGACGATCACATGAAGTGTGAACCGATTCGTTGTATTGTCTCGACTCAGTCCATAGACAATCACTTTCGGAGAAAGGACTTATAGGTGGAAAAGTTTTAGATTGAGGTATATTTGGGTACCTTCGTCTTTTCATGTGTTTACATGAGTCGTGTTTAACATAAACATATGTGTTTCGGGTTTTCAACTTTTGCTATTGGCATGCATTAGTTAAAACTGATTTAACCTTTCTCTGGTAAAGGTTTCTCTTGTTGTTGTTCTTTTGTTCTTGCGAGAGAATGACAACATAATGGGGGAGAGTTCTAACTTGAACTTGTGCTTAATGATATATCTTTCTGGGGAGAAAAGGATGCGGAATTTGAGGTAACGAATTTGTTAGTTAATCGTTTTCCTGTTTAAGAAAAGCTTGATTTTATTGCATATATTTTGTTTTTGCTTAACAAAATTTCGGTACAATTGATTTTTATTCCATTATGTGTGTATGAATGTGTGTGTGTGTGTGTGTGATTTAATTGTTTCCGGTTAAGAAAAACTATTGTTTGATATCTTCTTTATTGTTTGGTATCAAGTGTTTTTGGCTTAACGAAATTTCGGTGCAATTGCGGTACTATAAAGTATATGTTTGTTTCAATTGCTTCCGGTTAAGAGAAATAATTGCGCAAGTCAATTTATTTGGTTTGTATGTATTGTTTATGGCTTAACAAAATACGGGATCATTTTTTTAGTCCAATTCGATTCCGGACAAGAGAAACTAAGTTAATTCTGATCTTAGTTAGACTTATCAAAGTGAAGGATTCGGTTATTCAAATCTAATCGAATGCCTTGACAAGAAATACTAGTTAACTAACCTAGTACCTGCCTTATCTAAAGTGAAAGGTCTAAGTTATTATCTGAATAATTAGAACCTGATGAGAAAAATAAAGTTATTTCTGATCTTTATTTTGGTCTTATCAAAATAAGCGATTGTATTTGTGCAATCGGTTTAGCAAGGGAACTAAGTTTCTTAGTCAATTTGTTAAACTATTAGGGAAAATTGCTTCGGACAATTGTTTCATTGATAACATATTAAAACCAAATTACTTGTAGTTTCGGTTTTGATATTGGTTATCTAAAATGGTATGTGAAACCTTCGTGCTTAAATCTTATAGGTTGTACAAGTCTTTTAGATTTATAAGATCCTTTCGGTTTGACCTTTATTTGCTCGAAACTTTGTCATTTTGTGACTAAAAGGGGGAGAAATATATGGAGTAAGCAAGTGATTTGTAATCACTAAGGAAAGGATAATTGTTCTTAAACATTATATCTAACGAAAGAGTTAAGAATTGACTAAGGGGGAGCAACATATCATATTGCTATTATAGTTATTTTGACTACAAAAGGGGAATAACAAAGATGTTCGGATTGAAAATCTACCTATCTTGCCTTTAGGGGGAGTATTAGCTTTGTTATTCAAATGTCAACAACGGCATTTATGGATTGAATATATGCATGTTATTGTGCTATTGAAACTTGGAATCAAGCGTATGTGTAATGAATTCTTGTAATTTTTTTATACATATGTATTAAGAGTTTTGTCACTAAAATTGACAAAGGGGGAGATTGTTAGAGCATAGCTCGGTTGAACCCACCAAGCGTTGGTATGTCAAGTTTGGTTGTCATATTTTAGTGAATCAAAACTCATCTAAGAGTCGCTTGATTATGTACTAGAGACAACTTCGTATAAGTTAGACTAGAAAGTCTAGGATTATAAGACATACAAGTATTACTCGAAGACTTGAAGAATGTGAAGAAGTAACAAGCTACAACGACGACATCATCCTTCCTCTTGAGGTTAATAATATTGACTTGAACTGTTTCATTCCTAACGTATCTTTCAAGTCGTGCTATATTGAAAACATAACTGCGAAGCTGTGAATGATTATACTCTAGTAGTAAGACATGATCACATGATCATAGTGTTAAGGAATTAGGATACGAAGTATAACGTTTATATTTTGAACTTCGTATATATAACATCGACAAAATCGTATGAATGCTATTGTGATTATGTGTATGGGTAAAGGTGAAGATTTCATCCTAGGAAACAATGTTTACATTTGTTTAAAGGAAGTACATTAATGAAATTGTTTTATGAATCGAAAGGGAAATCGCTAGGTTTATTGGTATTGTTATTCATTGCATATCTTTGGATTACCTATATGTGTGAGTTAGTAGAACCGATCATAACTTGTTATGTATCTTGGTAAAACTAGTCATTGTGCCTGACTTATGATTTGGTATGACTTTTATTAGTGTAACGGATCCTAAGTAATCACCTAAGATGGTATGATCGATATTTGTAATCGGTGTGACCGATCCTAGTAATTGGTGTGACCGATCACAAAAGAGTTGTGTAATCGATCCTTGTAATTGGCGTAATCGGTCCTAGTAATTGGTGTAACCGATCCTAGTGACTTGTGTAACCGATCACAAGTAATACCATGAGTATATGGTAATCGGTCCTGGTAATTGACATAACCGATCCTGGTAACTGATATAACCGGTCCCAGTAACCATATTAAGGTAGAACCGATCCTTGTGTTTGGTAAAACCGTAAACCCATGATTAGTGATTTGATATTTGATCAATCACAAAGTATTCTTGGAATATAGATGAACCGATTCTAAACTTGTTTGGAAGTGTGGTATAATCGATTCCAAGATTGTAAATATGAAAGAGGATTTACAAAGTAAAGATGTCAACATACTTTGAACATGATCAGTAACTCTTATCTTTTATTGTTCAAAGATATTCCTTAATTACTCAAGGAGATCCCGGTCCGAAATAAATTAAGAATCTTTTAATTAAGGTTGTTAGTTTTATATGCTTTAATCACCAGCAATTAAATGCATATCTCTAGAAAATAAAAATTGGTAATGTGCATTTACTAATTGGAAATTTTCTAGTGAGATTTCGGATATATTGGACAAAGCATTTCAGGAATTATGAAAACCGATTTTAGGCATTTAATGCATATCTTGAGAATATTAGGTTTTGGAAATTCCTTGGTGTCCAAACATCCTTGGTCTATAAATACCCAAGTTTGCATTTCTAGCAAACTATCCTAAGAGCCAGGCAAACTTCATATTTTTGTTGTTTCTGGTGGAGCCGTCTATCCGGAGAGGAAAGTACCCTAATTAGGCGAAATCTCTTACGACCGCTCGTTTAAAGACTTCTATGGGATCAAGAAGTTCTACGAGTACCGTTGGTGGGAAACTAGATAATTGTAGTTTATTTTAGTTTTCGATTGATTTGATTGACTAACGGTTGTTGAACTTTGATTGCACCTAGTTTGTTTATTCTTGAGAATCTTCTCTTCTGATATAAGATTCACTCAAACTAGATCGAATTGTCAACAGGATCCTTAGAAATGTATGTAGATCTAAAGATATCTTGTGATAATCCGTTGTTAACAGACTCCGTTCTGTATGTGATTGATCACAAGATATTCAAGTGGTGTTGTGCAGGTGTTTATTGAAGATTAAAGAAGATTTGACGACAAAGAAGATTTCTGATTTTGTTTCTATATCTTTGGGTGTGCACAAACCTTGATCGGCTGGGATCAAACTAGAATCAGATTTATACGATTGATTAGTTGTGTAAGATCGGAATCACTTTATAGTTTCTTGTTTGATTCTATATTGATTGATTGCAAATCTAAATTCTGCTACTTTGGTAGTTATTGGATAGATTGATCTGACCAGGGAAAGGAGTTTATTTGTTAAATGGAAGAGCCTTTGCATATGACTTGAGATATCTTCATCTGAAAGAATCAAGAGAGTTGTTACCAAACATATTTGTTGTTCCTTTACCGTTTGGAATACAATCCAAAGGAATTGTTCCAGTGCGTGCACTTATTGAATGTCGGAAGCGCAGGGATATTGAAGAAACTAAGTGAACTAGGTTTAGTTGCTTGGTCTCAACTATACGAAGTTGGTTTATATTTTGTATAGCGGCTTAATTATGAGAGTATTCAATTCTGGACTAGGTCCCGGGGGTTTTCTGCATTTGCGGTTTCCTCGTCAACAAAATCTTGCTGTGTCTTTTACTTTTCTATTTTCGGAATTATAATTGTTTATTATAATTAAAAGTAAAATACACAAATGTTAACTCTGTATTACTTGATAGTGATCCTATAGAGTTTGGTTAAGTCCGAACCTATTATCAAGTAATCACACTTTGATTTTTGTATTGTCTCGATCTCGTATCCATAGACGATCACACAAAGTGTGAATACCGATTTGTAGTATTGTCTCGACTTTGTCTATAGACAATCAATTTTGGTAAGAGGACTTTTAGGTGGATAATTTAAAAATTGTGGTGTATTTGGGTACCCTCGTCTTTTCAGAAAGTATCCTAATTAGGTGAAATCTCTTATGGCCGCTCGTTTAAAGAATTATGTGGGATCAAGAAGATCTACGAGTATCGTTGGTGGGAAATTAGATAATTGTAGTTTTATTAGTTTTCGATTGATTTGATTGACTAACTGTTGTTGAAACTTTGATTGCACCTAGTTTGTTTATTCTTGAGAATCTTCTCTCATGATATAAGATTCACTCAAACTAGATCGAAGTATCGACGAGATCTTTAGAACTGTTTGTAGATCTAAAGACATCTTGTGATAATCCATTGTTAACAGACCCCGTTCTGTGTGTGATTGATCACAAGAGATTCAAGTGGTGTTGTGCATGTTTTTATTAAAGATTAAAGAAGATTTGAAGACGAAGAAGATTCCTTATTAGTTCTCATATCTTTGTGTGCACAAACCTTGATCGTCTGGGATCCACTAGAATGGGATTCATTCGATTGATTAGTTATGTGAGATCGGCATCACTTTATAGTTTCTTGTTGGAATCTATATTGATTTATTGCGAATCTAAACTTGACTACTTTGGTAGTCATTGCATAGATTGATCTAACCAGGCAAAGGAGTTTATTAGATTAAACGAAAGAACCTTTGCGTATGGCTTAGGATCTCATTATCTTGAAAGAATCAAAAGAGTTGTTACCAAACAGATTTGTTGTTCCTTTACTGTTTGGAATACGATCCAAAGGAATTGTACCAGTGCGTGTACTCATTGAAGTCGGAAGCGCATGGATACTGAGGAAACTAAGTGAACTAGGGGTAGTTGCTTAGTCTCAATATAGGAAGTTGGTGTAGATTTTGTATATCGGCTTAATTATGAGAGTATTTAATTCTGGACTAGGTTCAGGGGGTTTTCTGCATTTGAAGTTTCCTCGTTAACAAAATCTTTCTATGTCTTTTACTTTTCTATTTACGCAATTATAATTATTTATTATAATTAGAAGTAAAATGCACAAACGTTAACTCCCCATTATTTGATAGTGATCCTATAGAGTTTGGTTTAAGTCCGGCCCTATATCAAGTAACATACTTCGTTGTCGTATTGTCTCGATCTTGTATCCATAGTCAATCACACAAGTTATCTTATTATTGTATTATCTCGATCTCGTATCCATAGACAATCACACGAAGTTTGAACCAATTAGTTGCATTGTCTAGACTCTGTCCATAGACGATCACTTTCGGTAGAGGACTTATAGGTTGAAACTAAAATATTGTGGTGTATTTGGGTACCCTCGTCTTTTCAGAAATTAATATTTTAGGATTCAAACTAAGCGTACAAACCTCATGTCATGGTCTCTGATTGAGCATACAAACCTCTCAGAGCACACATGAATATGCAATCATTAAAGTCTCTCAACTGAGATTTCAACATATTTCATTAACTAAGCAATTTCAGTATTCACTACTGTATAGAGTCGATAGTGATTGGACGGCTCTTAGACAGATTACCTGCTAGTATATGATGGCTGTCGTAAGTGCAATCAAATTAATAACTTATTTCCACACAATTAACTGGTCATATAATGGAAGTAAGGATCGTTCCCACGAAGAGCAGTGAGTTTTATTTTTCAAAGTGTCACAAAGGGGTTTTTTCGTTTTAGATTTTAAAAAAAGTAAATTAAAGCAATAGAAAATATTAAGTTGTAAGCAATAGAGAGAGATATGATCGAGGAATCCTTTTTCGTTAATAAACTGTCAATGTGTTAATATATTCATCTATTCGTCATTTATCATAGATTATCACCAACCGTAGAAAAGCAGTTAGAGCAGTGTTATTCTCTAAAGTCCTTTGGTCATTGGATACCGAAGCGCTCGAATACCAGATTCTATTCGTCCAAACCACCAAGTAGTAGTGCATTCAAGGTGTAGCTTGGTTGAAAGCTTTATGTTTTGTGACTTAGGTTAATCCTAGTAGTTAGACTCTTAGTACAAGGTCCACTTTATAGTTTTGTTTCTACACGTGATTGCTCCATAGAATCCCTCTGCAAGGTTTCACGTTTTCTACTTGTGTAGGGGTTATTCAACAATTACACGGATATCCTAACCCTTTACTAGATTTAGATTAATCAATAAACTTACTTAGTTGGCCACCTAGAACAATCAATCAATCAATCATAATATTTACTCATAGTAAAACAATAATAATCATATGAAGAAATCAAAATAGATTCATATATTAAATAAAATCAAGTTTACAACTTAGAATTCATCCTCAATCAAGAATGGATTTATCTACTCATGGATGTAGTAGCATCGATGATATACATATAAAAAAAGTTAAGAGATATCATTACGATTGAAGAACCGCTCTGAAAACCTAGCTTTCGCTCCATGTGTAGTTTCTTCTCTCCAAGACTTACAACTTCGTGATCTCTTGATATATGATCTAATACCCATTTATATATGTTTACATTGCTTGGCCCTCAAGTATCTAAGTCAGTTAAGGAACCCGACCCGAAGTTACGAAAGAAAGACCCTAAAAATAGTTCGTGAAATTTGGATTTCACGGTTTGTGCTGTAATTTTTAATAGTGGTAAGAATGAGTTCGTAAGACTTGTGAAAGCTAGATTAATTTAAACTAAAAGTAGAGAAAATTTTAATCCAAATTTGTTTTTGTTTTTTTTAGAGTGAAAATAACCAAGACACTAGATTCCACTATTACACATGAATAAATGATGATAAAGATTCCAAAACTCTAATTATTTTTAAAATTTCTTTTTCTTAATTCACAAATTATCAAGCATATTCTCAAACATTAATTGTATCCCTTAAGCATAGATTATCTAATCAAAGCATAACCTATCTAATTGAATCACAACTAATTAGGAAAATTATGCAAACAATTAAAATTCTTCAAAGTAGTGATTGAGTGAATTATAAAATACAAATTAGAGAAAAATAGAATAGTTACCAATTATTCATGCATAAATAGCTTCCTCCATGCCTTGGTTACGCGAGAATTAGCTCATCATTATCATGGAAATATGCTCAAAATTCATCTTTATTAATGCTCAAAAATGGTTCTCAAATGATGAAATAGGAGAAAAATTGATAAAAACCGGGTTTGTAACACTTTTGTTCGTTACAAACCGAGCTGTTACAGAGAACGATAAAAATGAAGTGTTGTTGACACTGTTGCAATACGACCCACAAACAGTTGTCGTTGTCACTGTTGAAAAACGACGTTCTGCGTGCGTCCAATGTTCTTCGTGTTCTTCACAGCAGCAGAAAATGGAGTTTTCCTGCAACTTGATTTCTCGACTCTCTGGTTCTTCCTAACTGCTCCCAACTCTCTCTATAAACTCCCCTCCTTCAGTGAGACCCCAATCAACCTATTTATATCAATCAACACGTAAAAATCTTGCTAATAAATCCAAAATATTTTCTTTTACTCGGGGATTATATTTACGTGATTCTTCCCCTGTTTATCTCCTCCACGCATCTGTTTGATCTCCACACACTTATTGCACGCTGAAAATGTGTTAAACTCGTTCTAAACTCCACAAAATCTTCCACAAAATCATCTCAACACGTGAAATATTCGTTTCTCCCTGTTTTCTTCTTGCGGATTACTCAGCCAAATTTGGTCGAACCTAAAGCCCAAAACATGTTTATTAGGTCATATCACAACTACCCATAAGAAATCAGCCCTTTAATCTCTTCATAACATCATCAAAAATCGATCGAAACACTGCCAGTGAAATAAAAAAAATTTCCCGCCAAAAATCCATTTTCAAATGATGAAGGTGAAGTGCCCTGAATCCAAAACTCGGGTGCCTTTAACAGCTCGGCTGCCTTGGGGGCGCCCTTATCCAATTTTAGGGTGTCTTTAGTAATTTTTGTGGGTGCCTTTAACACTTTTTCTGGGGTGTTTCCAACATTTTTTTCGGGGTTCCTCCGGTGTATTTCTGGGGTGCTTCCGGTGCATTTCTGGGGTGCCTTTAGTACTTCATCCTGAGGTGTAAAACACCACTTTACGAGCCAATTCCGTCGCAAGAGCTTATTTCTCTAAAAATACCTACAAAGACATAAAACACCATAATAAGTACAAAAATGGGTACTAAAAATATATAAAATAGAGAAGAAAATAGACACATAAATGCGTCTATCAGTTTGCGAACTATTTTTCAATATAGGTTAAGGTATTATTTTTCCTTAACCTATTTTATTATTTTTACTCATCTCTCGAAAACTCCTTTGTTTGAGCAAAACTCCTAGTTTCCATATTTTTTCACACAAGTGTTGATGGTGATTTTTAGTTTAGGGCGAAAACTGTAAAAGTCTATCTAGCTGACCCGATGTCAGGAATAGTAGACCTTGATATGTCCATATTCCGCAAGGAGTCTGAAGAATATATTAAATCTGATGAGTGCCTATGCCGCTCTTCATATTGTATTGAAATTCAAGCTCATAGATGAATTGTTCACTAGTATAGAGCCTAATGAGTATTTAATCTCCCGCCTGCATTAGTCACAAATGTATGGCTTGATGAGTATTTTTCCTATGTTATGTTCCCCGGCTGAACTCTTAATATTGGTATGACATGACAATTAGTGTTCACTCGCAGCTGAGTAGCATGAATTTCCCGAAGTATCAAGATTAAGGTCTGCATGAAAGTACTCAGTCAGAAGACGCGCTAACTGCTCTCTGAGAATAAAATTAAATAATTTTGTGTCAACACACAGAATTTATCAAATTTGATAAATTTTTTGATAGCTCACAAGATTCAAATTTTGGCCTAATTAATTTGCAAAAATTAGGTTTTTTGCGCCCTGCGCAATATCTCGAACCTTAATGGTCGAGACAAAACCTAGGTAAGCTAGGAAATTAATCCGCCATGGAGCTAGTAGGAGCAAAGTCCTACCAGAAATCAGAAAACAAGAAATAAAGAGGAGTTGCGGCGAATAGGAGAAACAGCAAGAAGAGGCGTGGCCGCGCCACTTGGCCAACCAATTTGCCTCATCAGACGCCACTTGTGGCCAGCTGGCCACGCTCCATGTTGCGGCTTGCCAGGGCCCTTTCCCATCGACCAATCATATAGCTTTAAACCCGCCACATGCACTTTAAATAAAGTTGGAAGTTGGTTGGTCGACGTGCCTAATTCCTTAAAGAATTTAATATAGTCTGCCCATGTCAGTCTTAAAATGATCACGGTCGTACGTTTTGGCCAGTCGATTTATCAAGTCTAGCCATTTCTTGACATGGTCGGACAAACACCACTATACACACCGGTGGGCCCACTAATTCCTTGGCCAATCGGAATCCTTACAACTCGCAAGCGGAGCCACCAAACGTTTACCCAAAGTAGGTTGGCCGTGCGAGTTATAAAACCCTAATTTATGTTAGCAGCAGCATATTGCTTCCGCAAAACGATCTTGGCCTCCCAACTTCGCCAGCCGAATTGACCGGCCTAGATTTAATCTCAATTAATGGGCAAAGTGCAGATACGCTCACCAGCGGCCATGCTATTGTGCTGGCCGGACGAACAGCTCCCAACATGCACCAACACCAAAAAACGTTGGCCCAGAATAGGTTGGCCACACGGTTTTAAAAACCTAAATTGAATCAACGACAGCCATTAACTGCCGCAAATCATCTCGGCCGCCCAACTTCGCCATACGAATTGGCCGACCTAACTCCTATTTTGAGAAGCCAACAAGATGTGGCCATGATCAACGGCCACTCCCCTTCCATAAGCTGCAATCGTCAAGCCATGGCTTGCCCATATGGCTTCCAAACGATCGTCCAAAAGGGGCTGGTCGCGCTGCTTACATGAATTTTAAGGCAGTCATTAACTGCCGCAAATCATCTCGGCCGTCCAACTTCGCCATCCGAATTGACCGGCCTATATTAAATCTTAGGCGACCAATAAGATGTCACCATAGTCGCCAGCAATCAATCTCCCATAGGGACCGACCGACCAACCTTTGGCATATATAAATAACTCCCAGCAGCTTCCTAAAAATGGCCGGTCATGCTCTTTTTAAGACATTAGGTTCCGCGACCAACCAAGACAGGATCAATATAACGATGCTTCACATGCATTGATTATTTTGAGATGCTTGCTTAAAAGTGATGCTTTACATGCATCGAATACATACGATATTTTATGAGTATCGGTTTCACAAATAACTTAGTTATTTAACCTAGTAGAGTTACATGCTATTCTTTGCGGCAAGTCTCATGAATTGACTCGTCAAACATGATTACCCGCCGCCTAGCTTGCGCGTGATTGGTCAGAATAACTTGGTTTTACACACAAGACCCACTCAGCAACCTGCTGCATATTTTTCCACAAAAATACTCGAGACATCAAACATGTCACAAACTGGGGGATGTTCATCAGGGTATTGGTCTGGCGGTTTACAGCGTGCGGCGTGCAACACGCCCATTATAAGAGAGTGTCAGGAAAGGCGGACAGTTAGTGGCAGCAGAGAAGTAGTGGATGTAAACCAATCGGTCTTCTCTCATAGCAAGACGTGGTTTTCAACATTTTTACACGATCCCCACTTCTCCATCACTCAACTACTTCCACTTTCTATGAGATCAGGGTGTGTTCAACTATGACTTATATAAATAAATTTTCAACCTATTTAAACCAACAACAGTTTTGGTTATCAACACAGTATCCAGAAGAAAACACCAAAGAAATGATATCTTACAATCCACAAGCCAGTTCCATATTCTTATACAAGTCATAAAATAACCACACCTTCAAAGTTAACCATTCTGATCTCAACACCTTCTTCGCTTCCCTCCCTAAGATCAACCCTTCTCCTTCATTTTGTGACCGAAGCAAGACTGGAACGGCCATTTCTTGGTTTAGGCAAGAATTGTATAGATTGATATCTCGAATCTAAAGTATTCCCGTGCAGTGCATTTGTTTTAGGGTTTAGATTCGTTTCTCGGCGGCATACCCAAATTTACCAAAACTAGTAGAATCAGTTTTTACCCCAAAACAACTGGCGACCACAGTGGGAGATTGATCTCTCGGTTGCAAAGTTAATTTCTCGATTTTCATTTCAATCTTCCCAATTTCAAGATGGTGGATCTTAGGTATGGATCAGCAAAAAATCCCGATGTTACTGGTGCTGACAACACCCTTGGCGTCAACATTCCTGCTGGTGACACCAATGTACCGCCTACCAGCACGATTAACGCATCTCGTGGCAATACATCCTCTACCACCAACACCAGCGGTGCAGGAAACATTCACAATGTTTCTTCGAGCGTAACACCCCCAACCATTACCAGAGCTACTTCCACTCCTTCATCAGGACGAGAGGATGGAGGAGGCCAACCCCCTATTACCATTGTTGATTTGATGAAAAGACAAGAAGTTCTCGCTAAGGCTCAGACAGACATGGCTACAACCCAGAAAGAGGTACTTACTTTCCTCAAGACACTAACGGAGCGGCTACCACAAGAACCACACCAATCCCAAATTGAGCCAATAAGGAGTACTTTTAATACTCCCGGTGCAAGCACCTCAGCAGGGCGCCGCCTTCATAGAGGAAGAGGCTCGTTTTGCTCCTGAACGTTCATTGGAAAGAAATAAGCCATCCAATTTCGTCACGCGTGAGGATCTGGAATGACTTCTCCAAAATTGAAGCAAAGAAAACCCGGTAGACATGCTTCAGCATTAACCTCCCTATCCTCCCGATGTGCAAAGAGTTCCTCTCCCGAGAGGATACTCTTCTCCTCAATTTTCCCTTTATAATGGTACTGGTAACGTTCGTGAAAACATCTCTCGTTTTCTAGAATATTTGGGAGAGCACGAATACAATCATGTCCTTCGCCTGAAAGAATTTTCAAGTCACTTACCGAAAGAGCGTACACCTGGTACAACAACATCCCACCAAACAACATATCCAACTGGTGTAAGATGGTTACCGCTTTCTACAAGAAATATTTCTTCGTGTCTGAGCAAATCACCTTCTCATACTTGGGAAGAAAGTTTCAACGAAACAATGAGCATCCAAATGATTATGTCAAGAGATTCAGGATTCAGGCACTAGATTGTCATGATCCAAATGTGACTGAACAACAGTAGGTGGAGTCGTGCATTAATGGTATGGTTCCTATCTATCGCGCTTTACTGGAGAACCTGCGGTTCCAGACATTCTCTGAACTCCATGAAGTTATAAAGCGGTCGGCTACAACAGCACCAACACTGTTGGAAGTAACCAGACCATCCAGGAGTAAAGATGCACACGAAACTCGAGGAAACAGGCACCTCATCAATAAGCAATATAATACCGGTCCCTCTGTAAGCGTAGTGGGTGAAGGAGGAAAGAGGAAAGCTCCAGCAGCGGAACAATAACCCAAATGTGCGGCACCAGCGCATCAGACAACTCCACCCCGGAAGGCCGCGGCTAAGACCCATGCACAACAACAAGAAACTGGAAATGCTGCTCCAAACTTCCCATTTCCAATTGAGGAAGTAATTGAACTCCTGGAAGCATGGATTCAAGATGACGCCATCAAGCTACCTCCTCTCAGACGTCCACCAACCGAGGAAGAAATGGAAAATCCCAAATATTGTCGTTATCATAGGTTCGTCAATCACCCAACCAGTGACTGCAACAAATTGAAACGCATTTTCAAGGAGAAGGTAGATACAGGAGAACTTCAATCAGGCACCGAAGGAGTTCACAGAGACCCTCTTCCCGTCAGGAGTCGCATGATTTCTGGGGACTCCATCTACAAAACCGTACAGTCTATGATGGAGCATTTATGTGAGATTCTGTACTTCTCCAAGGCGCAGCGTCAAGACATATTTGTAGCCCTCAACTGTGTTGTATCAGGCAAGCGTCTGTTTCCAATTAGGGAAACCATTCCCAAACCCAAACCTCTCCTGGAAAGCATGACTGATAAATGAACCTAGGGACTCCTAACCAATGCTCACTTGAAGGATATCAAGTTTGAAAGCACACTAATTGACGCGGCCTATGACTTCAACATTGTTACCATCAAGACACTGAGAGCCGCAGGAATTTCAAAGCAAGAAGCTGTGCATTGCCCATCTGTGATCAAAAACCCATAAGGAGAATCAAAAAATGCTTACGGGTACATTAATCTCGAAATCAAGGTGGGAGATGCTCTAACGCATACCAAATTTCATATTGTTAAAGAATTCCCAAATTATAATATGGTTCTGGAGCTCATTGGTGCATAGCAACAAAGCAAAGCTAGGAGTATGTCCTTCGCCAGTGTCTATACCTAAAAGGATTTCCAACAAGCTATCCAACCCTGAAGATTATTTGTTGCCGTATCAACAACTTGCCAATGTGACCCAATTGCCTGGAGAGAGCCCGGCGACATTTGTTCGTAGATTCCGAACACAAGTAAGTCTCATTGAACAACCCTTTTTGCAACCAGTCACTCCTCCCTTCGTCAAAGCCTGGGGACTCGATCAAGGTATCAACCCAGCTGTCACTAGGAGGTGTGAATGGGATGCTGGTCCTTTCAAATATTTTATCAAATGTTGAGAAGCTGTCTCGCTCAAAGATGATGAGTCTAAGAGCCAAGTTACTAAGCAACGCCCAAAACCATTCCAAGTTGGAGATATGGTTGTAAGGATTGCTGCTCAACCTCCACCCGATTCCGCAGAATGAAAAGATGACCCGTACCTAGTGGCAGAAGTTATCTTAGGAGGTTAATGCAAGCTAATCAATGCCGACAAACTAGAAGGCATGGTAATGCACTCACGATGTCTCAAGCCTTTCAATACCTAAGATGTCGTGCTGCCCTTTTCCTCCAGCTTTCTCTTTAGTATTTTCTTTAGCAATTTCCCCTTTCATGCAATATTTGTAATTCCTCCAAAATGATTGCACTGCTTGCATTCACAATTAGGGTTTCGATTTGTCAGTTAATCAAGTATCATTTCCCTTTTATAAATCTCTTTACTCCTAAATCATCTCAAGGAAAAGTCTCGAGTAAACCTAAACCCTCACAAAATCATTACCCATTAATTCGGAACCAGAAAAATCAAACCATGCAAGAGATGTCTCATATCTTTCAAAAATACTGAAGAGGGGAATATGTAAAGGAAAAGAAAGCACAAGATCATCAAGCAGCGGCACATTCTTTCTGGATCAAGCATCTTTCGTATCCGAAGAGCAGCCTGCTTCAACCTTCGCCTGACGAGATTCCTAGAAGAAGTTTTGTTGTCTGCAGTTTTCTGGATTTTGGGAATCCCCTTCACGGAACCAAGAAGCAATGAATTTGAAGTCAGCACACATAACACTCCCGGGTTGCAACTGCTTCTTCAGAAATGGCGCATCGAATCACATGACACGCCATTAATTGGAGATGAAGCCTCTTCACCTAAAAAGCATGGATTTTAGATTTCTTAGTCCATGGCAATGAGTACATGCTTATACACACCTGGCTTTTGGATTTCTTAGTTCGTGGCAATGCGTCCATGCTTCTACATACCTAGCCAGCACGCCACAAATATTCAAGAAGCATGTAGTCTGCATCGGGGATTATCAAACAAAAGAATGGGAAGAACTCGTTTTTCGAAATCAAGGGTTAATGGCGCCCTCACTGGAGTTCTCTCCAGAATCCGCTTCAATGTTCTCTCAAGAAGTCGCTTCAACGTTCTCTCTAGAAGCCGCTTCAATGTTCTCTCCAGAAGCCGAAGCCGCTTCAACGCCTCAGCAAGCCACACAGACCAACTGCATCATGTCTGCCACATCACCGATAAAGTCAGATTCAGTGTTTCTAGATTTCCAATTTTCTATGGAAGGAGTGCATGAGCTGCCAAAAGTTTGGATACAATACGGATTTATCAAATATGACTCCCTCTCATTGATCAACAAATGACGAATCCAAAAGATTGCAGCCTTCATCAATTCGTCAACCACCTTACCAGCAAATGCAATAGAAGTACATCTTTCAGGAGAAAATAGGCTCAGGATAATTACACTTGGGGACTGCCAGCACGGGATGTCTTCATGTCCCTCCACCAGGTTACTTTTGATATCAGTATCATCACTGTCAAATCTTTACGAGCCGCAGTAATTCCTCAACATGAAGTTGTACACGTGCATCAAAGATTCCAAAAGTACGCCGTAGAGACATTTTCACATATCCGACCACGCCATCGGATTTTAAGTGTAACTGGGGACTGCTCAATCACATTCCATTCCATACAACAATCCAAGATTCAGAAGATGGTTCGAAGGATGTCGCTTGGAAACGAAGTCCTTGAAAACTTGATAGCAGCACGTCGGCAACAGAACGCCTCTCAGCTCGTTTACTTCACTCAAAGGCTCCGAAAGATTTTTCCCATACAAGCATTCCAAGCATATCATCATCGCAATCAGAAGGGCAAGAATAGGCTTATGAACTAATGAGTCAGAATAAATACAATTTCTTTCTAGTCAATGCTTAGGAGTTTAAAGAACATTTTTATTACGACTCAGCAGTCCAGACACCAAACAACTTAAAGTCAAGGCTTCTTGCAATTGAGCGCAATGGAGTTTGGAAAATTTTCAAATCCACTGGAGAGGCTAGATACTTATTTTTTGGAGACATGACCTTATTACACATTCCGGAGAGGATAGATGGTACAGTTTCTACACCCTCTGGTCCAGGAAGAAGAACCGTCACATGATTAAGATGAGTCCTAACAGTCGTATAGGACACTTCGAAGAAGTCATCATCTATATTTGGCATGTCTTCGGAATCATTAATGCCTCCTGGCTTAGCAGCGGGAAAATCTTCAGGTGACATCTTATCAAAGATATATAATTTATGCTCATAGTTACTGTTGGGTGGCTACATGTGCAAAATAGAAAAGATCACTTGGATTCTCCTTACTCGCATTGCTGCTGATCATAATTATTGGAGATTGCTTTGTTGCCATTGATACTCGCTCTATCGCCGCTAACAAAGAAAGTCATTCACAATGAGCTAAATATTCAAGTTTAATCAACTACTCGTGGATATTACACTCAAAGCCAAAATACGAAGACGAGATGAACTTACCTTGCCGCTGGTTGGCGTACAAGAAAATGGGGAGAACTTGGATGATACCAAAGGCCTTGACCGGACATGCTCGCTTTCTTTTCCTACCGTTGATGTTCGATGAGCAGTAATTTGTTAACAACCCCTGATCGATAGCTGCTTCACCAGTACAACTTCCAAGGAAGTTCAAACCAGCTGATATATCTCCGGTAACATCTACCTACTTTATCTTATTAATTTTATTTTTGTCTGTCACCATCTAGTGCTTATCCCGCAACAATGTCACTGTTACGTGCTAAGCAGGTGACTTAATGTTGATGGTGGTTTTTAGTTTAGGGCGAAAACTGTAAAATTCTATCTAGCTGACCCGATGTCAGGAATAGTAGACCTTGATATATCCATATTCCGCAAGGAGTCTGAAGAATATATTAAATCTGATGAGTGCCTATGTCGCTCTTCGTATTGTATTGAAACTCAAGCTCCTAGATGAATTGTTCACTAGTATAGAGCCTTATGAGTACTTAATCTCCCGCCTGCATTAGTCACTAATGTATGGCTTGCTGAGTATTTTTCCTATGCTATGTTCCCCGGCTGAACTCTTAATATTGGTATGACATGCAATTAGTGTTCACTTGCAGCTGAGTAGCATGAATTTCCCGAAGTATAAAGATTAAGGTCTGCATGAAAGTACTCAGTCAGAAGACGCGCTAGCTGCTCTCTGAGAATAAAATTAAAAAAAATTGTGTCAACACACAGAATTTATCAAATTTGATCAATTTTGTTGTAGCTCACATGATTCAAATTTTGGCCTAATTAATTTGCAAAAATTAGGTTTTTTGCGCCCTGCGCAATATCTCGAACCCTATTGGTCGAGACCAAACCTAGGTAGGCTAGGAAATTAATCCGCCATGGAGCTAGTAGGAGCAAAGTCCTACCATAAATCAGAAAACAAGAAATAAAGAGGAGCTGCGGCGAATAGGAGCAGCAGCAAGAGGAGGCGTGGCCGCGCCACTTGGCCGACCAATTTGCCTCAGCAGGCGCCACCTGTGGCTGGCTGGCCACCCTCCATGTTGCTGCTTGCCGGCCCCTTTCCCATCGACCAATCAGATTGCTTTAAACCCGCCACACGCACTTTTAAATAAAGTTGGAAGTTAGTTGGTCGACGTGCCTATTCCTTAAGGAATTTAACATAGGCTGCCCATGTCAGTCTTAAAACGATCACGGCCGTACGTTTTGGCCAGTCGATTTATAAAGTCTAGCCATTTCTTGACATGGTCGGACAAACACCACCATACACATCGGCGGGCCCACTAATGCCTTGGCCAATCGGAATCCTTCCAACTCGCAAGCGGAGCCACCAAACGTTTCCCAAAGTAGGTTGGCCGCGCGAGTTATAAAACCCTAATTTATGTTAGCAGCAGCATATTGTTGCCGCAAAATGATCTTGGCCACCCAACTTCGCCAGCTGAATTGACCGACCTAGATTTAATCTCAATTAATGGGCAAAGTGCAGATACGCTCACCAGCGGCCATGCTATTGTGCTGGCCGGACGAACAGCTCCCAACATGCACCAACACCAAAAAACGTTGGCCCAGAATAGGTTGGCCACACGGTTTTAAAAACCTAAATTGAATCAACGACAGCCATTAACTGCCAAAAATCATCTCGGCCGCCCAACTTCGCCAGACGAATTGGCTGGCCTAACTCCTATTTTGAGCAGCCAACAAGATGTGGCCATGATCAACGGCCACTACCCTTCCATAAGCTGCAATCATCAAGCCATGGCTTGCCCATATGGCTTCAAAACGATCGTCCAAAAGGGGCTGGTCACGCTGCTTACATGAATTTTAAGGCAGCCATTAACTGCCGCAAATCATCTCGGCCGTCCAACTTTGCCAGTCGAATTGACCTGCCTGGATTAAATCTTAGGCGACCAATAAGATGTCACCATAGTCGCCAGCCATCACTCTCCCATAGGGACCGACCGGCCAACCTTTGGCATGTATAAATAGCTCCCAGCAGCTTCCTGAAAATGGCCGGTCATGCTCTTTTTAAGACATTAGGTTCCGCGACCAACTAAGACAGGCTCAATACAACGATGCTTCACATGAATCAATTATTTTGAGCTGCTTGCTTAAAAGCGATGCTTTACATGCATCTAATACATACGATATTTTATGAGTATCGGTTTCACAAATAACTTAGTTATATAACCTAATAGCGTTACATGCTATTCTTTGCAGAAAGTCTCATGAATTGACTCGTCACACATGATTACCCGCCGCCTAGCTTGCGCGTGATTGGTCAGAATAACTTGGTCTTACACACAAGACCCACTCAGCAACCTGCTGCATATTTTTCCATGAAAATACTCGAGACATCAAACATGTCACAAACTGGGGGATGTTCATCAGGGTATTGGTATGGCGGTTTACAGCGTGCGGCGTGCAACACGCCCATTATAAGAGAATGTCAGGAAAGGCGTATATTTAGTGGCAGCAGAGAAGTAGTGGGTGTAAACCAACCGATCTTCTCTCATAGCAAGACGTGGTTTTCAACATTTTTACACGATCCCCACTTCTCTATCACTCAACTACTTCCACTTCCTATGAGATCAGGGTGCGTTCAACTATGACTTATATAAATAGGTTTTCAACCTATTTCAACCAACAACATTTTTGGTTATGTGGTTATTGATTATTGTCCCTCCTTTTGATGGGCCTTCACAAATATCCCTAGAAAACTTTACAAATACCCCTGATGGTATAATTGTAAATTTTTCCAAAAAAATAATTATGATATTACCTTATTTAACCTTCCTCTCTTTCTTTCATTCTTCTTCGTTTTACACAGAAACTTCATTCTTCTTCGTTTCACCATCTTCATCGCCGCCACCACAACAAGCACCACAATCTCTGTCACGTCCGCCACTAGCATCAACAGAGATATCACGATTTGTGTTCGATTTCAATGATTTCTAAACCAGAATCTGAAATTGATTTTTTTTATTGGTTTTCGATTTGGAGTTGTAGAATCGGATTTGTTTTTTTAGTTTCGATTTCAACAAATTTCTAAACCAGATTCAAAGATTGATTTCAAGTTGCAGATTCAGATTCATATTTCAGAGATCGAGATTTGTTGGTTCAGAAAATGGTATGATTCAACTTTCTTTTAGGTTTTGTTATAATGGTGGTTGCTGCTATGTTTTTGGTGGTGGTGGTGGCGGCGGCGGTGAAGATTAAGTGTGATTTTGTTTCCTTTTGAGACGGTGGTGGTGCTTGTCTAGGTTTGGGAACTTTTCAGAGAGACACAACGGTGGTGAAGCTACAGGTGATGATCATTTGTTATTGTTTATATGTTTTTATCGGATCAATTGTTGCTGTTGATCCCATTTATGGGATTAACTACAGTTGTTGACCCATTTTTTTATGGATCAACTATGGTTGTTGATCCCATTTACGGGATGAACTCCTGTTGTTGACCCAATTTTTTATGGGATCAACTACTGTTGTTGATAAAATTGGAGATAGAGATAGTGGTGGTTCTGATTGTTTTTGGTGGTGGTGGTGGCGACGGCGGTGAAGATTAAGTGTGATTTTGTTGCCTTTTGAGACGGTGGTGGTGCTTGTCTAGGTTTGGGAACTTTTCAGAGAGACACAACGGTGGTGAGGCTACAAGTGATAATCATTTGTTATTGTTTGTATGTTTTTATCGGATCAATTGTTGATGTTGATCCCATTTATGGGATCAACTACGGTTGTTGACCTAATTTTTATGGATCAACTACGGTTGTTGATCCCATTTATGGGATGAACTCGTGTTGTTGACCCAATTTTTTATGGGATCAACTACTATTGTTGATCCAATCAACTCCTATTGTTGACAACATTTTCTTGGATTAGTATAATCATGCTTGTAGTTTAAATCATGTAAATTTCTCCCAATGTTGAACTTATGGTGCAATGGTAGCATGACTGACTCCATGTCAGATGATGCGTGTTCGAATCACGCCAAGTTCACTCCATTTACATGGATCAACTTTCATTGTTGATCCAATTTAGTGGATCAACTACCATTGTTGATCTACTAAATTGGATCAACTTCTACTGTTGATCCTTTTTTTTTTGATCAACTACCGTTGTGGATCCCCTAAACTGGATCAACTTCTACTGTTGGTTCTATTTTTATTTGGATAAACTACTATTGTTGATACAAAAATATCTGAACCAGTGGTGGTGGCGGCGGCGGACTAGTGGTGGTGGCGGCGATGGACTAGTGGTGGTGGAGGACTGGTGGTGGTGTAATGGTGGTGGTGAAGGAGTGGTGGTGGCGGTTGGTAGGTGGTGGTTGTTGAACGGTGGTGGTGGAATGGTTGTTGAATGTTGGTGGTGGGGGTGCTAGTGGTGGTGGTGAAGTGGTAGAGGAAGAAATTTGTTCCATTTTGAAGTAAAGAAAAATATTATATGGGTGAGGGTATTAAGGTAATCTAATTTTAAGGATAAGGTTATTAAAAAGTAGGGACATATTTATTGTTGTATAAGGACATATTTATTGGGGTTCAAAAGTAAGGACATATAAATAATGTACCCTTTGGTTATCAACACAGTATCCAGAAGAAAACACCAAAAAACTGATAGCTTACAATCCGCAAGCCAATTCCATATTCTGATACAAGTCATAAAATAGCCACACCTTCAGAGTTAACCATTGTGATCTAAACACCTTCTTCGCTTCCCTCCCTAAGATCAACCCTTCTCCTTCATTTTGTGACCGAAGCAAGACTGGAACGACCATTTCTTGGTTTAGGAAAGGATTGTACAGATTGATCTCTCGAATCTAAAGTACTCCCGTGCAGTGCATTTTTTTAGGGTTTAGATTCGTTTCTCGATGGCACACCCAAATTTACCAAAACCAGTAGAATCGGTTTTTACCTCAAAACAACAAGTTAAAAAATAATAATAAAAAATAGGGAAGAGCGTCACATGACCGGGCCTACCAGCCGGTCGGCCATGCCATGGCAATGGCCGGTCCCATGCCTCTCAAATTCCTTATTTTATTATTATTTCTTATCCCATCTCATGAAACTCCGTCGTTTGAGCAAATTTCTCCAATATTGCTCAAATCTCCAAAAAGCCAAAACTTAAATGGTCCCACGACCGTCCGGGATTCTCATGAAAAATATTAAAATATCATTATTTTAATATTCTTAAAATATTGGTCACACGAGCGAAATCCTACTTGCTCATTCGTGCAAAATTGAGAGTTTCAGTCAAGATCAAACTCTTTTGAAAATCCAGAATATTGTTCAAACGAGCAACAAAATACCTAAAATTTTCAGGAATGCGCGTGTGAGTGTCATGGTGGCCCATGCACTACCATGACCGAACCTGGACGGTCCCTTGGCCATCATGGCCGTCTGGTCCCACGTCTCTTCATTATTATTCAATAATAATACATATTTTAATGATTCTCCAATAATGAATCCTCGTTCATGGATATTTCCGCACACTCGGGCGTCCATTCATCATGAATGGCCGGCTCTCATGCCGTTCGATATTTTTTCACCCACATTGGACAACTCTCCATATCCAGGATCAAGAGTTCTCCGAAATTAGGTTTCGAATTTACGATAATTCGACAACTTTTATATTGATCCAGTAATCAATATTTTAATTTATATTTAATGTTCGGTCCTGCTACCAACATTTTTGCTCGATTGAGCAACATGGTTCGAACAGACGACCATTCCATATTTACATCGAATTCAATACTCTGATTCCTACTTTGTCATTCGACCATTCATGACATATTAGATCAGGAATGAGCACTCTGCATAATTCAACAATATCTCTGATATCCTATCGAATACTCGACATATAAGAATAAGTCCATGATCGAGCAATCTCATTGGGCGCTCGTCGATCCAAATTATCAAAATATCATTATTACCTCAACTGGTAAAATGATATATCACAATTCATCAAGACTCAACGTCTTTCTATTATTCTGTCTCAATAAACACCTTATGCTCAATCCATGAGTCTCAGAGCATACCACATTCGTTCATTATGGTTGACTCATCAAGGATAAGACTCATGTCTATTCAAGTCAACAATTGACCAATTAAATATATGTCTGCCTTGTAGACTCCGCATTCATGAGACATCAATCATGTCATATGGGGGAATATTCACTAGGGTTTTGGTCTAGCGACCTACGGCACGTGTGTACACCCACGAAGAGAAATGTGAGTAAGTCGTGCAATAAGTTGAAGGAGTTAGCAAAGTAGTGGATGGACAATCAACCAAATCTCTGCACGATGAGGAACTGGTTCAAACACGATTTAAATTTCCCCACACTTTCACTCCAGCAACCGTCACACTTACTGGGGATCAATGTGTCTACAATTCTTGCAACATAAATAAGTTTCTGAATCCACGATTGAACAATAATAATTCTCATCTGAACAAGAACTATCAACATAACATAATTCAATCAATCAAAACTTATCTTGTTCGAACTCAACAGTTCACAAAACTTGCAAAGTCTACAACACATCCAGAATCCTTGATCATCATTGATCTCACACACTTCTCAGCTTCTCTCCTACAAATCGACCCTCATCCCTCTTTGTGACCGAATTTACTCTGGAATGACAATTGTCTTGGTTTAGGTCGGTATCTTACAGATTGATCTCTCAAACTCAAAGCACTCCCGTGCAGTGCATCTGTTTTCAAAAGGTTGAATAAATTTACTCGTTCGAGGAATCATTTGTCTCTCCACTTTTCCTCAAAAACCAGTGAATCTTTTTTACCCATCTGCTTTGGGGTAAAAATTGATTCTGTGGAAATGGTAAATTTGGGTGTGCCGCCGAGAAACGAATCTAAACCTTAAACAAATGCACTGTACGGGAGTACTTTAGATTCGAGAGATCAATCTGTACAATCCTAGCCTAAACCAAGAAATGGTCGTTCCAGTCTTGCTTCGGTCATAAAATGAAGGAGAAGGGTTGATCTTAGGGAGGGAAGCGAAGAAGGTGTTGAGATCAGAATGGTTAACTATGAAGGTGTGGCTATTTTATGACCTGTATAAGAATATGGAACTGGCTTGCGGATTGTAAGCTATCAGTTCTTAGTGTTTTCTGGATACTTGTGTTGATAACACTTGTTTGTTGTTGAAATAGGTTGAAAACCTATTTATACAAGTCATAGTCGAACGCACCCTGATCTCATAGGAAGTGGAAGTGTAATGACCCGTCCCTCTACCGATATTGTCCCCACTTATCAACTGCGGATATCCGGCAGTGTGGAGTTTTCAACGGGCATCACTGCGGTAATCCAACAGAAACTTCCCAGATGGTCACCCATCCCTGGATTACTCCTTCCCGAGCACGCTTAACTGCAGAGTTTTCTGCCAACTCTGGAGCCAATTGTGCTGAAAAGGCCTCGGTGTTAGGAAAAGACAAATTATTACTTATATTCCAATCGGCCAACCACTGCCGAATATCGGGGTATTACAATACCACCACCTTAAATTGGAGTCGTCCTTGGCTCCAGAATATATTCTCAATCCCAGATCTCCGACGTTCCCTGCCCCTCATGAGAAGCACCTGGACGAACCCCGTCCAGTGTACCTTCCCACCCTCGGCAGGTGACCCATCGTCGGCTCTGATACCATTTGTAATGACCCGTCCCATTGTAATACCCCGATATTCGGCAGTGGTTGGCCGAATGGAATATAAGTAATGATTTGTCCTTTCCTAACACCGAGGCTTTTTCAGCACAATTGGCTCCAAAGTTGCCAGAAAACTCTGCAGTTAAGCGTGCTCGGGCGGGAGAAATCCTGGGATGGGTGACCTCCCGGGAAGTTGTTGCTGGATTACCGCAGCGATGGCCGTTGAAAACCCCACACTGTCGGATATCCGCAGTGGCTAAGTGGGGACAGTATCGGTGGATGGACGGGTCATTACAAATGGTATCAGAGCCGATGACGGATCACCTACCGAGGGTGGGAAGGTACGCTGGACGGGGTTGGTCCAGGTGCTTCTCATGAGGGGCAGGGAACGTCGGAGATCTGGGCTTGTGAATATATTCTGGAGACGAGGACGACTCCAATTTAAAGTGGTGGTATTGTAATACCCCGATATTCGACAGTGGTTGGCCGAATGGAATATAAGTAATGATTTGTCCTTTCCTAACACCGAGGTCTTTTCAGCACAATTGGCTCCAGAGTTGCCAGAAAACTCTGCAGTTAAGCGTGCTCGGGCGGGAGCAATCCTGGGATGGGTGACCTTCTGGGAAGTTGTTGCTGGATTACCGCAGCGATGCCCGTTGAAAACCCCACACTGCCGGATATCCGCAGTGGCTAAGTGAGGACAGTATCTGTGGAGGGACGGGTCATTACAAGAAGTAGTTGAGTGATGGAGAAGTGGGGATCGTTTAAAATGTTGAAAATCACGTCCCTACTATGAGGGGAAGAATGGTCGGTTACACCCACTACTTCTCTGCTGCCACTAACTGTTCATCTTTCTTGACACTTTGTCATAATGGGCGTGTTGCACGCCGCACGCTGTAAACCGCCAGACCAATACCCTGATGAACATCCCCCAGTTTGTGACATATTTGATGTCTCGAGTATTTTGTAGAAAAATATGCAGCATGCTGCTGAGTGGGTCTTTCTTGCAAGACCTAATTATTCTGACCAATCACGCGCAAGCTAGGCGGCGGGCGGTCATTTGTTACAAGTCAAGCCATGAGACTTGTGGCCGGTCATCTTGGATCAGCTGCCAGGAGCTATCCATGTACATAAAATATGTGGTGGTCGGTTCCTATAGGAGAATGATGTCTGGTATCCATTTTGACATCCTATTGGTTGGCCCAGATTAAATCTAAACCGGTTAAATTGGCTAGCCAAGTTGGATGGATTAGATGATTTGCGGCAGTTATTGGTTTCCGCTAATTTATTTAAGACCCTTGTAGGCAGCATGACTAGCCTACTTTGACTAGCAATTGTGAATGTTGGCCGCGGGTTAGGAGAATTCTGATTGGTTGAAATAACATAGGGCCCGTACCAAAACTGCTGTAGAATTTTTCATACGAACTCGGATTTTGATGATCCGCCCCTTCATTCTTATCAGAAAAGAATTTCCTATCTTCCCATGCGGGTGAAAACAGCCCGACAGTAAAACTCAGGAAGAATTCAGGAGGAATTCTGTCAGTTTTTAGCCATACCTTGCTCGCCTTTTAAGATGTATCTTTTAGCTCGTTAATCCGATTGATGTGATTTTTTAGTATGTTATACTAGACATCCATACGAAACTTTTGGCATATAGCTCATGTCCATATTATTTAGGAGTTTCTCCCAGATGTTCGGCCAACCTTGGGTGACTTTTTGGATGTCGTTCAACCTAGTTAAATCGACCAACAGGGATCAAGCTATTGCGCAGCGCAAAAAAAAACTTCCAACTTTAATTTAAAAGTGTAGGCTGCGCATTTAGAGCATCTTGATTGGTCGATGGGAAAGAGGGGCCGACAGTTATACGGGGCGGGCCGGTCGGCCATGGGCGGCGCCGACTAGGACACGTCGTCCGGTCAAGCGGCGTGGCCGCGCCTCCTTGCGCTGCTGCCTTTATTTGACGTAGCTTCCCTTTATTTCTTTTTTCTAATTTTGGTAGGGTTTTGTTCCTACTAGCCCATGGCGGATCAATTTCCTAGCTTTCCTAGGTTCAGTTTCGACCAATGGGGTTCGATACATTGCGCAGGCCGCAAAAGACCTAATTTTTGTAAATAAATAAAATTAGGTTATAAATATCGAATTTTGTGGGCTGACACAAAATCAATCAATTTCTGGAGAATTTTGTGCGTTCGTACAAAATCACTAATTATGTTTCAGAGGGCAGCATAACTTTGCGTGCCTTTAATTAAGTACTTACATGCATATCTTAATCCTGACACTTCGGGAAATTCATGCTACTCAGCTGTGAGCGAACATTAATTGTCATGTAATGTCAATATTAAGAGTTTGGCTGGGGAACATGGCGTAGAATGAGTACTCGACAGGCCATGCATTAGTGAGTAATGTAGGCAGGAGATAAAATTTATAGAATATTTGGGATTGTTGCTGCACGCAGCATTCTGGATAAATTTTATATAAATATACTGAATTGCCCAATACATATGTGAGTAAAGAGGCCTAGGCACTCATTACTTTTAAATAACTCTGTTTCTTTGAAGAACGACATCACATTAAATACAGGGTCTTACAATTTTATCCCTGAACTAAAAACCACCATCAACACCATCAACAAGTTCGTAATTCGAGCTTATGATGGATGAATCATGAAGCGTATGCTGAGACAACAACATGCTTTGTTGAGCATAGACGTTGAGTCTTATAAGTCACTGATGATTGTGGCATATCATTGTACTAGCTGAAGCAACGATGATAATTGAATGAATTTGAATTGATAAACTGTTATGGTATGTAAAGCATGTGACAGGAATTCATATGAAAAGAATCATCGTTGAATGACCAAAGAATGTTCATCCTCGATCCACATGTCATAAGTGTTAGAGCATTGCTCAGTCGAACTCACAAGTGTTGCTATCTCAAGCTTGTTGTCAAATTATTTGTCAAAACTATATCTTGATTTCTAGTCTACAATTAGTTAAGTCTCGGACTAGGATAGAAGCGTAGTTGAGAAATAGAGGATTACAACAGTCATCATTGCGTTCTACCGTTTGAAGGCGAAGATCAACCGAAGCTTTTGGAGAACTTCATCAATAAAAGGTAAGTGAAGATTGAACCACCTATTTCTCAAGTTATACTCACTTTCTATCATTTGAGACGATGTCGCATAACTAATTAGACTAGTTTCCATAGGCAAAAATTTCGAGTCAAGTTTATCTTGATAATTTCTCGAAATATAATGACTAAGCTTAATGAACATTTGTTCATACTTGATGAATTTCAGTTAAGGACAATTTATTGTTCAGAATCAAAATCGTGATTCAAGTTTATCATTCGTAAATAGCCTAGAACAGCGATATGTGTCATTGATGTTATTCAGGAATGTTTTGAATTGATTTAGAGAGATATAGAACTACTATATTCGGAATACAAGACAGTGTTATCAGTCTTACAAACAAAGATAACTGTTATAAGTCTGAAACTGTATTACATGTACTCGTACACGTAGCGTAGTAGCTATATATCGACTTACGTATTGTGTGATACACATATTCGTATGCACATCATGGGAAATCTGTTTGATTCGCGATACGGATCGATATGCATACTCGTATGCAAACCATTCTTGAACTATGGTTACGGAACCGTGGGTGAGTATCCAAAACATACCAAAACAATTATGTGTTCCAGAACTCGATAGCGTTTCCAAACCGGTATGCAAACCGATTTAGTTATGTGAACTCCGGAACCGATAACAATTTTTAAATTTCCAAACCGGTACGCAAACTTAAAAAGTTATGTGAACTCCGGAAAATTGGTTTGGTGGAAAGTTTGCAAACTGGTATGCAAACCTAAAAAGTTATGTGAACTCTGGAACTCGATATTGGTTATAAGTTTCCAAACCAGTATGCGTACTGTGACTGAACTGACTCACGAACTGCTATGTATTTGTACCTTGTACATATACTAATCATGTCAAATATATTTTCAAGTGTGTTTAAATTATTTCTATGAGATAATTAGCATTTGATTAATTCTCTATAAACACTAGATTTAATTAATCACATGTTTGTGACTCATAATTTCTTATGTGTTCATTAAAATAAAGGTTAAACTTTTAAGTTCAAAGCGGCTAGTTTCAGCTAACCATGTTGAACATAATCTTTGTACACGGTTCGGTTACGGTCTCACCTAACCAGAGCATATATCTTGCTTATGTAAATCATATTCAAAGATTTATCTAACGGTAGATATTGTTTGCTTGGTTCCAAAGCTATCTTAGCTTAAACCTAAGGCAACCTATGCTTTAAATATCTATAAAAGGGGAACTCCAAGCAACAAGGATTTTTGAATCCCGACACTACTTTTTGGTGTGTCCTAGTTGTATCTAGAGTCTTCCTCTCCAGAAACCCTTTTAGGGTTTAGCGCCTATAAAGACTTCATTGGGATTCGTGAAGCCAGGTACAGTTATCTTTCCTTGATAACTAGAGTATCATGATCTTAATTGTTTGTAGAGCTTGCTCTAACGATCAAGATAGGTGGTGATCATTAAAGTTCTTTTAGTCTCAGACTTTGTTGATTCTACAAGTTTTATACTTGGGAGGTGAGTAATAATCTAGGCAGACTTTGTTACAAAACTTGAATAATAGTTTTATTACCTAACTGTTTTTCTTTTTTCTTTGTTTGACTTCCTAATTTTTTTCTAAAAGTATAATGGTTAAGGGGATTTGGAGGGGGCAGGTTTTAAAGTAAATTAGGTGTCAAAGAATAAAAAGGGGCCACATATAAAATGTATGTGGCTCGACCACATCGTAGCCGGGGCGTTAGAGCACTGCTCGGTCGAACTCGCAAGCGTTGCTATCTCAAGCTTGTTTGTCAAATTTAGTTGATCAAAACTATATACTTGATTTCTAGTCTACTTATAGCTATGTCTCGGATTAAGATAGAAGTGTGTAGTTGTTATTTAGACTTCACGGCATTCACCAATTGAAGACGAAGATCAACAGAAGAGCTTGGAGGAACTTCATCAACAAAAGGTATGTGGAGACTAAAACCTATCTATCACTCAGAAGTCTATTTTATTCTATCTTCTAATGAGACTAAGTTGTGTAGCTATATAGACTTTTACATTATACACATTTTATATTTTGATCCAAGTTTATCTCGTATATATATTTCTCGTAATACGTGTTGGAAGCTTTTAGCTTTAACTAAGTTCATCATATTCTTGATGAGTTTAGTTGGAGACAATTTAATTGTTGGAAACTAAATATTAAGTCAAAGATGATCATGTGAAAATTACCTTGAACATCTTATATGATTTTTGTGAGACAATCATTTGATGTCAACTTGGGAAGTTTCATGTTGATCGATTAATCACTTGAAAATTACTTGAAGCTAGTGGTATGTGTAAGATTACCATTGTTGTCTTCCAAGGATGTTTCAATGGTTAAATGAGAGCTTTAGAACGACTACCATGTCTGGATAACACAGGTTGTATATTTTGTATGCTAATTGTGCAAGTCTAGTTCAGGTCCGGAATTATTATTTGCAAACTTTGTTTGCGAACAGGTTTACCTGTGAAAAGGTCCGGAGCTTTTGTTCGCGTACCCTGTTTGCGAACGGCTAAACAAGGCCAATTCAAGGACTGTTGTTCGTGTATGTTGTTTGTGAACGGATGGACAAAGCCAAAGACCGGAACTACTGTTCATGTACTCAGTTTGCGAACACAGTGGTCAAGTTCTAAAATCGACAAGTATGGATTTTCATACTCATGAACTCAGGTTCATTTACGAACTCAGTTTGCGAACTAAAGTTCATGGAACTTTAATGATATAAGGTATGTGAACTTGTTTTACAAAACGTGGCATTATGTTCATGGATTGGTTCTTGTATAAGTACTTTGTACAATTACAAACCAAACAGATTTTGTTTCAAATGGTTCATATATATATTTCTATAAGATGTTGAACATTTGAACAAATCTCGTGAAACACATTTAGATTCATTTGATTATCTATCATGATTTATTGATCATCATATTTGATCTAGAAGTGTTAGATGAATATGGCTAGACTATAAGTGTTAATATGGCTAACTTCGGTTATCTATAATTAAACCAACAAGGTATACACGTTTGGGTATGGTTCATCCATATCTAAATATAGGTATATTTCATTTGTGTGTATAAAGCGAATACCATCTAACGGTGGAAATTGATTGCGTAGTTTCTAAGCAGACTTAGCTTGAATCTTAAATCAGGAGTACATCAAATGGTGAATATCAATTGCTTTGTTACTAAGCTGAAAAATCGGGGGTCTAACAACCACACCCAATATTTCGCTTACCAATAGGTATGGACTAACTCCAATATACTTTCAAGAGAATCAACTAGACAGTCAGACTCAATCTTTAGAAAAGTATATCCAAGAGTTATATCTCAATTTCTCAATTCAATCTGCAATCAAACAAATAGGAATTTGCGAGCCCGATTGAATATAAGAAATAAATTGGACGGTATCAAAAACCAATATCCAAGTGTCAATTAATTTAATCAACAACCAAAGGTTGGATTCATAATTGATTGAACTTACGCACAACCTGTGATATTTAAATTATATAAACAAATATAATGCGGAAAAGAAATAACACAGACACCAGAAGTTTTGTTAACGAGGAAACCACAAATGCAGAAAACCCCCAAGACCTAGTCCAGATTTGAAAAACACATTGTATTAAGTCGCTACAGACACTAGCCTACTCCAAGTTAACTTCGTACTGGAATGTAGTTGATCCCTAACCGATCTCACACTGATCAAAGTACAGTCGCGTTCCTTATGCCTCTGAATCCTAGCAGGACTCTGCGCACTTGATTCCCTTAGCTGATGTTACCCACAACAAAGAGTTGCTACGACCCAAAGTCGAAGACTTGATAAACCAATTTGTCTCACACAGAAAAGTCTATTGAATATATAAATATGTCTCCCACAGAAATACCTAAGAGTTTTGTTCCGTCTTTTGATAAATCAAGGTGAACAAGAACCAATTGATACACCAGACTTATATTCCCGAAGAACAGCCTAGTAATATTAATCACCTCACAATAATCTTAATCGTATGGTAGCGAAACAAGATATTGTGGAATCACAAACGATGAGACGAAGATGTTTGTGACTATTTTTTATCTTGCATATCGGAGATTATATCTCGAGCAAATCTTAGAGAAGATAGTACTTAATACGATAGAAAACAACAAGATCAGAACACGCAACTACAGAGAAGTAGTTGGGTATGGCTTCACAATCCCAATGAAGTTTTCAAGTCGTTAACCTACAAGGTTTTGGAAAACACCTAAGGTTAAAGGAGAATCGACTCTAATCGCAACTAGTATCACACATGAGATGTGGGGATTAGGTTTCCTAATTGCTAGAGTTCTCCCTTATATAATCTTCAAATCAGGGTTTGCAATCAATATTACCTTGGTAACAAAGCATTTCAATATTCACCGTTAGTTGAAAACCTGATTAGACTCAAGCTAATATCTTTCAACCGTTAGATCGAACTTAGCTTGTTACACACAAATAAAAAGTGACTTCATTTAGATATAAGTAACCGTACCTAAACGTGTACACCTTGTTGACTCAACAATAGTTAACCGAAGTTAGCCATATGAACACTTTCATATCAAACATATTCATCTTAACCATAACTAGTTCAAATGACTCAAATGAAACTAGTTCTAGAGTTGTTCAATTGTTTATATTCTCATAGAAGTATACAAGACAAAATTGAAGCAAAATCGATTTTGATTCACTTGAATCAATTCATGAACATTATAGCCACGGTTTGCGAAAGATTGCATTCCTTATTATATAAATGTATTAGGTCATGAACAAACCGATTTTAGAATATAACCTACTCAAGTATGCAAACGGGTACGCATACCTAAGTGGCCGGACTAAGTTTGGGTTAGCCAGTACGCGAACGGGTACGCATACCACAAAACTTAGTTAAGTCCCGGAACTTGAAATTCACGCCGATATGCGTACTTAGTTCCCGGACCTCTACTAAACCAATCAGTATGCATATGGGTGTGCATACCATGGTTCCCAGACTTGGAATAACTTGCAACAGTTAGCATATAAGTACGCATACTGTGCTATATACAATCATGGTTATTTGTTCTAAAATCTCAATTCAATCATTGAAACATTTTCGAAAGACGGGAATAGCTTTCTCACACAAACTATTAGCTTCAAAGCAATTTTCAAGTGATCGAATGATCAATACGAAACATTCCGAGTCTACATCAAATGACTGTCTCACACAAATCATGTAAGATGTTACAAGGCGATTTTCACATGATCATCTTTTGACTTTCGTCAAGAATATAAGATAAACTTGGTTAAATCGAAAGCTTACCAACACATATTTCGAGAAATATGTAAGCGAGATAAACTCAGCTCGAAATATCAAATTTGTATAATCGAAGTCTATAAGGATATATGACTTTTTTCTCAAATAGGAGATATAGTAGATAGACTTTTGAGTGATAGATGAGTTCAAGTCTCCATATACCTTTTGTTGATGACGTTCCACAAGCTCCCCTTAGTAGTTCTTCGTCTTCAATCGATGAACGACGTGAAGTCTAATACTCAACTACACTTTCTATCCTAATCCGAGACTTAGCTATAAGTAGACTATAAATCAAGACTTATAGTTTTGGCAACTAAACTTGACAACAAGCTTGAGATAGCAACGCTTGCGAGTTCGACTGAGCAGTGCTCTAAACTTGAAAACTTATGGAGCCGCACAAAACTTTCACATAGAAGTGGATCAGAGAAAGATCAATACTACGGAATATTCAAAGATTCATTCTATTTTCCATCAATATTTGCATAAAGACATATAATAGACTTAATATTTGCAATCAAAAGTTCATCCTATCTTCCATCAATATTTGCATAATGACATAATAGGCTTAACGACATACATGGGACAATCATAGTTCACGAACACAAACACAAACACACATATCCTATAATAATTTTTGCAATATATAAAACCAATACTGCAAAATCATCTTCCAAATAAACTTTTAGAATTTAAATAAATAAATCTAAAAACATTGCAAGATGAAAATCGTTGGCAATAGCTATATGTACTAACAATAATTGCTATTCCAAACCCTTATCCTTCTTAAAACACAAGAATAAATTCTCATAAGAAGTTTCCTAGATAAAGAAAAATAACTCCTAACAAGATTAAAACTGAAGATCTTTAGACATAATCAGCAACCATAGATCGAACACAAACAAGTTCATCAGTTGCTTTCTTCAGTTCAGTTTTCAAAAATTCAAGATTCTTTGTTGCAATTTCAAGTTGTTCACGAATGACTCCAAAATCTCGAAGAAGATTTCCCACTAATTGAGACGATATCTGAACTGGCAGATCTTTTTCATGATCAACTGCATGAAATCAGAATATGGAGATAGAATTTCCGTGAAAATCAATAACTTTGCTACCTTCAACATGGTCTTCCTTTTTGCATCCATCCATTGTGCATACCATAATCTCACAGGAGAATTTTGACGTTACCGAACGAGTATATATCAGAGGAGGAGTTCATGATATATATATATATATATATATATATGATAAATTCATAGGGAAACCCTAGGGTTACTCATTTAAGTTCGGTAATAGGCCAGGTGCACGTACGCTCATGGTTACGAACCAGGTTCAAAACCAAGGGAGCAAAGGGGATTAATTTAGAAGAAGTTTTTAATAAAAATCAAAGACAAATTCTAAACATATTAACAGAAAATCTTAGCTCAAAAGAAAAAAACATAAGATAATTGTTGATAGACAACAAATTAACTGTCATTAGGAAGAACCAATAGAGTTTTCAGAGTGAGAACCAAAGAGAATTTTCTCAAGAGTTACTGATCAAATATATTACATATGTAATAATTAACTGTTAGAGCACTGCTTGGTCAAACTCGCAAGCGTTGCTATCTCAAGCTTGTTTGTCAATGTTAGTGATCAAAACTATAAGTCTTGATTTCTAGTCTTCTTATAATAATGTCTCGGACTAGGATAGATTGTGTAGTTGAGCATTATACTTCACGACATTTATAATTTGAAGACGAAGAACTACTAAGGAGAGCTTGTGGAACTTCATCAACAAGAGGTATGTGGAGACTAAAACTCATCTATCACTTGGAAAGTCTATTTCTACTCTATCTCCTATATTGAGAAAAAAGTCGTATTACTATATAGTATTCGATTATGCACATTTGAGATTTCGAGCTGAGCTTAACTCGCTTACATATTTATCGAAATATGTGTTGGTAAGCCTTCGCTTCAACCAAGTTCATCTTATATTCTTGACGAAAGTCAAAAGATGATCATGTGAAAATCGCCGAGTAACATCTTACATGGTTTGTGTGATATAATCATTTGGTGTAGACTTGGAATGTTTAGTAATGATTATTTCAATAACTTGAAAATCGCTTTGATGCCAATAGTTTGTGAAAACAGCTATTGTCATCCTCTAAGAATGTTTCAATGATTGAAATAGAGTTTAGAACGCTTAATCATCATTGGATTATGAACATAGTATGCGTTCTTGCATATATGTGATCCATGACCGGAACTATAGTATGCATACACGTATGCGTACCTGTTAGTTGTTAAATTCCGGGAGCCTAAGTACACATACCCGTACGCGTACTGGTGAAGGGTTTGGGTCTAGGAATTTCTGCTGTGTTTGGAAGTATGCGTACCCGTTTGCATACTGGCGAACCCAAACTCAGTCCGGCTACTTTAAGTATGCGTACCCGTTTGCATACTTGAGTGGTTAAAGTTCTAAAATCGGTTTGTTCATGAACTAATACATTTATATAATAAGGAATGCATTCTATGCAAACTGTGGCTATAATGTTCATGAATTGATTCGAGTGAATCAAACCGATTTTGCTTCAATTGTGTTCTTGTATACTTCTATGAGAATATAGCAATTGAACAACTCCATAACTAGTTTCATTTGAGTCATTTGAACTAGTTGTGGTTAAGATGAATAAGGTTGATATGAGAGTATTCATATAGATAACTTCGGTTAACTACTGTTGAGCCAACCTAGTGTACACGTTTAGGTACGGTTACTCAAACCTAAATGAAGGTACATTTCATTTGTGTGTAACAAGCTAAGTTCGATCTAACGGTTGAAAGATATTAGCTTGAATCTAATCTGGTTTTCATCTAACGGTGAATATTGAATGCTTTGTTACCAAGGTAACTTAGACTGCAAACCCTGATTTGAAAACTATATAAGGGAGAACTCTATCAACTGGGAAACCTAATCCCCACACCTTCTGCATGATACTAGTTGCGACTAGAGTCGATTCTCCTTTAACCTTAGGTTTTCCACGAAACCCTATAGGTTAACGACTTGAAGACTTCATTGGGATTGTGAAGCCAGACCAAACTATTTTCTCTGTAGTTGCGTGTTCTGATCTTACTTCTACTATCGTGATTAAGTATTATCTTTGCTAAGATTTGCTTGAGATTTATCTCCGATATGTAAGATTAAAAGTAGTCACAAACATCTTCGTCTCATCGTTTGTGATTTTAAAATATCTTGTTTCGCTTCCATACGATTAAGATTATTATGAGGTGATTGATAATACTAGGCCGTTCTTTAGGAATATAAGTACGGTTTATCAATTGGTTATTGTGCACCTTGATTTATCAAAAGACGGAACAAAACTCGTAGGTATTTATGTGGGACACAGATTTATCTATTCCAATAGACTTTTCTGTGTGAGACAGATTTGTTTATCAAGTCTTCGACTTTGGGTTGTAGCAACTCTTGGTTGTGGGTGAGATCAGCTAAGGGAATCAAGTGCGTAGAATCCTGCTGGGGTTCAGAGATGTAAGGAGCGTAACTGTACCTTGATCAGTATGAGATTGATTAGGGCTTAACTACATTCCAGTCTGAAGTTCATTCGTAGTAGGCTAGTATCTATAGCGGCTTAATACAGTGTGGTATTCAAAGATGGACTAGGTCCTGGGGTTTTTCTGTATTTACAGTTTCCTCGTTAACAAAATTTCGTGTGTCTGTGTTATTTCTTTTCCACATTATATTTTGTTATATAATAGAAATATCACAGGTTGTGCGTTAAGTTCAATCAGTTCTTTAATCCGACCTTTGGGTTGTTGATTAAATTGATTGACACTTTGATATTGGTTTGTGATACCGTCCAAGTTATTTCTCTTATTCAATAGGGATCGTAAATTCCTATTTGTTTGATTGCAGATTGAATTGAGAAATTAAGATATAACTCTTTGATATACTTTTCTATAGGTTGAGTCTGACTGTCTAGTTGATTCTCTTGAAAGTATATTGGAGTTTGTCTACTCAAATTGCCGAACGAAATATTGGGTGTGGTTGTTAGACCCCCGCTTTTTCAATTGGTATCAGAGCAGGCAAACACATTTAAGACCTTATAAGTCTGTATTTGTAGCAATATGAATATGGATAGAAGTGTTATCTCTATAAATGTACCACCAGTCTTCGATGGATCAAATTACTTATGGTGGAAAATTCCTATGCGTGCCTTTCTTCAAGAACGTGATTTTTAATCATGGGTTTATGTTGTTAATGGCTATGATCCTCCGTAAGTTACAGAAGGTGATGTAACAGTTCCAAAGGATATTGGTAAATATGATGCGGCCGAGATTCTTGCTGCAAAGCAAAATTATGACGGATTAAATGATATCATCCATTCCATTACCCCTGAGCTTCAGCATCATGTGACTACCTTACACAAAGTCTAAAGATGTTTGGGATATCTTAGAAACCGTATTTGAAGGGAATACCTGTGAAAAAGAAGCTAGGCTTCAAAACCTAAATTCTGATTAGGAAAACCTTCGTATGGCAGATGAAGATTCATTTGATGAGTTTTATCACAAAGTGTCTGAAATTGTTAATGCATCTTTTGCATTGGGTAAGACTATTCCTGAAAAGGACATTGTGATGAAAATTCTCAGATCGTTGCCAACCAGATACGATTCTAAGAAACATGCCATCGTTGAGGGGAATAACCTTGATTCTCTTTCCAGAAATACTCTTGTTGGAAAGCTAAGATTTTCGATCTTGAACTTTGTCAAAGAGAAAAACGTCACTTGCTAGTCAACCCTGTTGCTACATCTGATAAAAAGTCTCGACATCCTAATTTGATTGATACAAGAGATGATAATTGCTTTAATTCTACTCTTTCACTGTTTATACAACAGTTAAAGAAGACTCTCAGGCAGAGTAAAAGAAAGTCTCAAAAGAAAGATCATTCAATCAATAAAAGGGATAGAAAAGTTCAGAAAAACTATGATAATGAAACTTGTTCCAAGTGCTATAGAAGTGTCCATGATACTTCCAAAAGTTCTGATGAGGAGTTTAGTGAGTTAACTAAAGCATGGATGGCTACTCTTGACTACTGTCCTGAGGAAAATATCTGTGAAGGTTTGATTAACTTCTTTAGACCATTCACATCAGCATAATGAGAAGCAGGTTTGATTACTTCTTTGGACATCCATACAAGAATGTTATGAAGTTTTTCATTCCGCAGTCGAAAACGACATATCCTTTCAAGGTGACCTTTGTTTCCGTAATAATAATAGTTGAAGGGAATGTTTTTGAATGTTCTCATATGAGCTGATTTTGAAGGTTGACTATCTTTGTTCTTAGGAACATCAGCTGCTGAAGGTAGTTTTTCACTTTTGATGTCAGTAAAATTTTCACTTAGGAAATTGTCATTAGCACTTCTTTTTTTTGATCTTTCTAGCACTTGGAGCGTCTATTCCTTTATAGCCCAGACCACGTGTACCACGATGCTTTTTACATGCTCCCAGCATAGTGGATAATTTTGTAGAGCTAGCATTGAATCTTTTCAGATTCTCTTCGAGTGATTTGACCTTATCAAGAGCAACAGCTAGATCAACCTCCAATTGTTTTTCTCTGGCGAGAAAGCCAATTTCTCTGTCATTAAAACATTTTTGTTGAGAGTCATATCTTGCTTCAGTTTCTGCAAGCATTTCTTTCAACACAAAGAGATTTCAACGAAGATTGTCACATTCAGAATTTTTTGAACACACATCTTCTTCATGATCTTTAAGAAGGGATTGTAAGAGTTTATACCCACAATCATATCCCTTAAAGAGTTTTCTCAATTTCCCGTTTTCTAGACAGAGAGGAGTCGGAAATTCAGCAAAGCAAGCTGTTGACTTCTTTTTCTTTATGAGATGGTCGAAAAGATTGATATATTGTGAGACTTCCTCATCAACATCTTGTCCCTCATCTGAATCACTTTCATCTGAAAGATCATCCAATTGTTCATTTAGGCATTTTTCCCAGTTGAACTAAATTTTAGTTAATGGAGAAGATGTGAGAGATTTCTCAGGAGGCTCAAGGCTATGAACCAAGTCAGAGTGTTTCTGAACTGGTGTTGCGTTGTCAGAGATAACACTATTTTCCATAGAGACAGATCACTACAAACACAGACTTATAAGGTCTTAAACGTGTTTTCCTGCTCTGATACCAATTGAAAAAGCGGGGGTCTAACAACCACACCCAATATTTCGCTTAGCAATGTGTATGGACTCTCCAATATACTTTCAAGAGAATCAATTAGACAGTCAGACTCAATCTTAAGAAAAGTATATCCAAGAGTTATATCTCAATTTCTCAATTCAATATGCAATCAAACAAATAGGAATTTGCGATCCCGATTGGATATAAGAAATAACTTGGATGGTACCAAAAACCAATATCCAAGTTTCAATAAATTTAATGAACAACCAAAGGTTGGATTCACAATTGATTGAACTTACGCACAACCTATGATATTTCAATTATATAAACAAATATAATGCGAAAAAGAAATAACGCAGACACCAGAAGTTTTGTTAACGAGGAAAGCGCAAAAGAATAAAAACCCGGGGACCTAGTCCATATTTGAACACCACACTATATTAAGACGCTATAGACACTAGCCTACTCCAAGTTAACTTCGGACTGGAATGTAGTTGAGCCCTAACCAATCTCACACTGATCAAGGTACAGTCGCGTTCCTTACGCCTGTGAATCCAAGCAGGACTTTGCGCACTTGATTCCCTTAGATGATCTCACCCACAACCAAGAGTTGCTACGACCCAAAGTCGAAGACTTGATTAACAATTCTGTCCCACACAGAAAAGTCTATTAAATAGGTAAATATGTCTCCCACAGAAATACCTAAGAGTTTTGTTTCGTCTTTTGATAAATCAAGGTGAACAGGAACCAATTGATACATATGACTTATATTCCCGAAGAACAGCCTAGTAATATCAATCACCTCACAATAATCTTAATCGTATAGTAGCGAAACAAGATATTGTGGAATCACAAACGATGAGACGAAAATGTTTGTGACTACTTTTTATCTTGCCTATCGGAGATTAAATATCAAGCAAATTTTACAGAAGATAGTACTCAATACGATAGAAAATAGCAAGATCAGAACACGCAACTACAGAGAAATAGTTGGGTCTGGCTTCATAATCCCAATGAAGTCTTCAAGTCGTTAACCTACAGGGTTTTGGAAAAAACCTAAGGTTAAAGGAGAATCGAATCTAGTCGCAACTAGTATCACACATGAGGTGTAGGGATCAAGTTTCCCAGTTGCTAGATTTCTCCCTTATATAGTCTTCAAATCATGGTTTTCAATCAATGTTACCTTAGTAAAGAAGCATTCAATATTCACCGTTAGATGAAAACCTGATTAGACTCAAGCTAATATCTTTCAACCGTTAGATCGAACTTAGCTTGTTACACACAAATGAAAAGTTACTTCATTTGGATATGGGTAACCATACCTAAACGTGTACACCTTGTTAGCTTAACAATAGCTAACCGAAGTTAGCCATATGAACACTTTCATATCAACCTTATTCATCTTAACCATAACTAGTTCAAATGACTCAAATGAAACTAATTCCAGAGTTGTTCAATTGTTTATATTCTCATATAAATATACACGACACAATTGAAGCAAAATCGATTTTGATTCACTCGAATCAATTCATGAACATTATTGCCACGGTTTGCAAAAGATTGCATTCCTTAATATATAAATGTATTAGTTCATGAACAAACCAATTTTAAAACATAACCTACTCAAGTATGCAAACGGGTATGCATACCTAAGTGGACGGACTAAGTTTAGGTTCACCAGTATGCGAACGGGTACCATACCTTTCAAACTCAGTTGAATTTCCCGGAACTGAACTTACGCCAGTATGCATACGGGTATGCATACTAAGTTCCCGGACTTTCACTAAACCAACCAGTACGCATACGGGTATGCATACTATGGTTCTCGGACTTGGAATAACTTGCAACAGTTAGCATACAAGTACGCATACTGTTCTATATCCAATCATGGTTATTTGTTCTAAGCTCCCAATTCAATCATTGAAACATTCTCAGAAGACGGGAATAGCTATTTCACACAAACTATTAGCTTCAAAGCAATTTTAAAGTGATCGAATGATCAATACGAAACATTACGAGTCTACATCAAATGACTGTCTCACACAAATCATGTCAGATATTACAAGGCGATTTTCACATGATCATCTTTTGACTTTCGTCAAGAATATAAGATAAACTTGGTTAAAGCGAAAGCTTACCAACACATATTTCGAGAAATATGTAAGCGAGTTAAACTCAGCTCGAAATATCAAATGTGTATAATCGAAGTCTATATAGATATATGACTTTTTTCTCAAATAGGAGATATAGTAGATAGACTTTTGAGTGATAGATGAGTTCAAGTCTCCACATACCTTTTGTTGATGACGTTCCACAAGCTCCCCTTAGTAGTTCTTCGTCTTCAATCGATGAATGACGTGAAGTCTAATGCTCAACTACACTTTCTATCCTAATCCGAGACTTAGCTATAAGTAGACTAGAAATCAAGACTTATAGTTTTGGCAACTAAACTTGACAACAAGCTTGAGATAGCAACGCTTACGAGTTCGACCGAGCAGTGCTCTAACATAACCTATCTTAGCTTTGATTGTAAGCAACCTTGATTTGAAATACTATAGAACTCTAACATATGGGAAACCTAATCCCGACACTTTCGTGTGTCCTAGTTGCAAACTAGAGTCGATTCTCATTTTCCAAAACTATTATTAGGTTAACAACTTTAAGACTTCATTTGGGATTCGTGAAGACAGATCCAACTATTTTATCTGTAGTTGCGTATTCTGATCTTACTTGTTCTATCGTTTTGAGTTTTATCTTCTCTAAGATTTACTCGAGATTTATCTCTGATAGGTAAGATATAAAAAGTAATCACAACAGTTCTTCGTCTCAGACTCTTGTGATTCCGCAATAACTTTTTCTGTTAATCAGTTGGGTTATTGTGAGGTGACTAATATTTCTAGGCTGTTCTTCGGGAGTATAAGTCTGGGGTATTAGTTGAGTTTCCTGTTCACCTTGATTTATCTTAAGACGAAAACAAAACCAAGAACAAACTTATCTTTTGGAGACAGATTTATTTATAAGTCTCCGACTTTGGGTCGTAGCAACTCTTAGTTGTGAGCGAGATCAGCTAAGGGAATCACGTGTGCAGATTCCTGATGGGATTCAAGAGGCGTAAGGAACGCGATTGTACCTTAATCGGTGTGAGACTTGGTTAGGGCTCAACTACATTCCAGTCGGAAGTTAACTTGTAGTAGGCTAGAGTCTGTAGCGGCATAATACAGTGTAGTGTTCAAATCTGGACTAGGTCCTGGGATTTTTCTGCATTTGCGGTTTCCTCATTAACAAAATTTTTGGTGTTTGTGTTATTTCTTTTCCGCATTTTATTTGTTTATATAATTGAAATATGAAAGGTTGTGCGTAGTTCAATCACAGTTGATAAATCCGACCTTGTTTGTTGGATAGAACTTGATTGACTCTCGGTCATTGGTCTTTGGTACCTTCTCATATCAATCAGTCTCACGGATTACTATCAAGTTGATTTTATGATTGGATGGTAATTGGTGTAACCGATCCTAAGTAATCACCATGGGATGGTATGACCCATCCTTGTAATTGGTGTGACCGATCATAAGTGTTGCGTGACCAATCCTTGTAATTGGTGTAACCGATCCTAGTGACTGGTATGACCGATCACAAGTAGATACCATGTGTAGATGAAACTGATCCTTATAATTGGTGTGACCGATCCTAGTGACTGGTGCAACCGATTACAAACCATGTTAAGGTAGAACCGATCCTAGTGGTTGGTATAACCGATCTGAACCCATGTATGTGATTTGGAAGGCCTGATCACAACTAACCATTGTGACTTGGTATGACCAATCACATAGTAGTCTTGGAATACTCGTAAACCAATTCTAAGATTGTTTCGAAGTGTGGTAGAACCGATTCCAATAAGCAAATCCATGTAAATACGAAATAAAGATTTGCAGTGAAAAGATGTCAACATAGTTTGAACACGAGTGGTAACTCTTATCATTTATTGTTCAAAGATATTCCTAAGTACTCAAGATGATCCTGTGCCGAAATAAATTAAGAATCTTTTAATTAAGGTTTTTGGTTTTATATGCTTTAATTACCAGCAACTAATGCATAGCTCTATAGAATAAAAATTAGTAATGTGCATTTACTAATTGGAGATTTTCTACGAGAGATTTCGGAAATATCGGACAAGCATTTATTAAAATTAGGAAAATCGAATTTGGGCATTAATTGCATATCTTGAGAATATTTTTGTTTTTGGAAATTCTTTGGTGTCCAAACATCCTTGGTCTATGAATACCTAAGTTTGCAATTCTGGCAAACTATTCTAAGAGCCAAGAAAACTTCATTTCTTGTTATTTCTGGTGGAGACGTCTATTCAAAGAGGAAAGTTTCCTAATTAGGTGAAATCTCTTACGACCGCTCGTTTAAAGACTTCTGTGGGATCAAGAAGCTCTACGAGTAACGTTGATGGGAAACCAGATAATTGCAGTATTATTAGTTTTCGATTTGATTTGATTGCTAACGGTTGTTGAAACTTTGATTGCACCTAGTTTGTTTATTCTTTAGAATCTTCTCTTCTGATATAATATTCACTCAGACTAGATCCAAGTATCGACGGGATCTTTAGAACCGGTGTTAGATCTAAAGACATCTTGTGATAATCCATTGTTAACAGACTCCGTTATGTGTGTGATTGATCACAAGAGATTCAAGTGGTGTTGTGCAGGTATTTGAAAGCAATAGAAGATTTGAAAACGAAGAAGAATTCTTATTAGTTTTCGTATCTTGTGGATTTAGTGCACAAACCTTGATCTGCTAGGATCCAACTAGAATCAGTTTATCTTTGATAGATCTGATTAATTAGTTGCGTGAGATCGACATTCTCTATATTTCTCTTTGAGATCTATATTGATTGAGTGTGAATCTATACTTGACTATTTCGGTAGTTATAGTTTAGATTGATCTAACCAGACAAAGGAGTTTATTAGATTAAACATAAGAGCCTTTGTCAACGACTCATCTATATCTTGTAGCAAGATTGATTAGAGTGGTTACCAATTATTTTTTTCCTTTGCTGTTTGGAATACGATCCAAAGGACTTGCTATTCACGTGCGTGACTCTAGAAGTCGAAGGCGTAGGGATACTGAGGGAACTAATTAGCTAGGGGTAGTCTGCTTGGTCTCAACTATACGAAGTTGGTATTAGATTTTGTATAGCGGCTTAATTCTGAGAGTATTCAAAACTAGACTAGATCCCTGAATTTTTTTACATTTGCGGTTTCCTCGTTAACAAAATGTTGTTGTGTCTTTTACTTTTTTTTCCTCATTAATTGTTAATTATAATTAAGTAAAATACACAAGTACCTTAACTCCATAATACTTGATAGTGATCCTATAGAGTTTCGGTTTTTATCAATTTCACACTTTGTTGTCGTATCGTCTCGATCTTGTATCCATAATCAATCACATAAGTGATCATGTTGTTATATTATCTCGATCTCGTATCCATAGACGATCACATGAAGTGTGAACCAAATTGTCGTATTGTCTCGACTATGTCCATAGATGATCACATTCGGAAGAGGACTTATAGATTGATAAATAAAAGATTGTGGTGTATTTGGGTACCCTCGCCTTTTCACCATGTTATGCTTATTCAATATGGATAGCGTTGTTGGTGCTTAGGTAGACTATTCAAGTTATACGTATGTACAAACTGGTGCACCTTGTCCTGTGTCATGAATATATCGCCTGTTTTGTGGGTATGGATGTTAAATTTCTTGGATTTTATGGATGTGTACATACTTGGACACCATTTTACTTCCTCATTGATATATGACATGTGTTTACTGGTATGCATGGATTTGCTATGTTTTTGTAAATGTGTACATAGTTGTACACCATTGTCCCATGTCATGAATATGCTTGTTTTGTGAGTATGGATGTTGGATTTTCTGAATTTTTGTAGATGTGTACATAATTATTCACCATTGTCTTATCTCATGGATATATGCCACGTTTTATGGGTATGTATGTTGGATTTTTCAGGATTTTTTAGATGTGTACATAGTTGTACACCAATGTTGTTCTCATGAAACAAATCTGTTTGTAGGCATGATTGGTTGATTTATTCTATGTTTTTTAGGTGGGTACATATTAGTGTACCAATGTATTTTCCAGAAAAAAGTAGGTTTATGTGTAATTAACTGAGTATGCCTATAAAAGTTTTGTGCAAGTGTATTTTTTTGTACGCATGAGATAACAATGAAGCGAAAATGATTTTTTTTTAAAGTAAAAATTATGTGACCATGTGGGATTGGATTCTGGGCTAAACTGTATTTTTCCATTTTATAATTGCGTAGGATAGTTTGTGATCGTTAAAGAACGATACTAACACTGCACTTTAGCCTAGTTTTCTTTTTTTATGTATATTTTTTTTTTTGAAGCAGCCTAGTCAAATAACACACTCAATATTAGAAGGGAAAAAAACAATTACAGTTTTTTAAAAAATTGTGCTCTACAATTTTCTTCCGGTGTTTGGGTTTTGAATTCAAACAACTACCATTATCACCTAACATATTTACCACGTATAATAGTTATGTCCGTAAATGCTGTCTTCCCGACATAAAGTTAGTTTGTTTATAAAAAAAGGAAGAGGATAAATAGTTACGTCGGTAAATGTCGTCTCAGGATAACATTATTATTAGTCATGAAATTTTGCATTCTTTTAAAAATTGCAAGAAAAACAAAAACAAAAATGGTTTCATGGCTATCAAATTAGATCTTTCAAAAGCATTTGATAGATTAGAGTGGACTTTTATTATTTCAGTTTTTAGGAAATTGGGTTTCTCCGAAGATTGGTGTCATCTAGTCTTTCAATGTATCAGTACTGTGTCTTATTCTGTTTTGGTGAACGGCTCACCAGGTGAAGTTTTTCTCCCTACTAGAGGTATTAGGCAGGGGGATTGTTTATCACCTTATATCTTTATCATCTGTATGGAGACTTTATCGCAGCTTCTGATAAAGGGAGAGTCAGATAACTTGATTCAGGGATTCAAAAAAAAATAGTTCTTCGATTTCACACTTGTTTTTTGCTGATGATTGCATGTTTTTTTTTTCCAAAAGTCTATTTGACTTATGCTAGAAACCTCATGAAGATTATAAATAAATTTGCCAAAGCCTCTGGTCAAGCCATTAATCTTGAGAAATCTGGTTTCTTCACTAGTGCAAAAATGCATCATAAGCATATTAAGTTGCTTTCAAAAACTCTTGGGATTAAATTCTTAAGTTCTTCTGAGAAGTACCTTGGTACTCCTCTTTTTGTTAAAAGAGATAAAACCAAAGCTTTTTAATTTTTAATAGATAAGTTCTATTCTTGGTTGAGTAACAGTAGGAGAACAAATCTAAATGTTGCTGGCAGGACTGTGGTTACTAAGCATGTGCTCTCTAGTTTAGCGGTGTATCATATGTCGTGTTTTCCCTTTCCGAAAAAGATTACTTCTAAAATTGATTCAATTCAGAGAACTTTTTGGTGGTCCAAAAAGAATCCTAGACATGCAGCTTATTTTCGATCTTGGAATGATATTGGTAGGTCTAAAAGTTGTGGTGGACTAGGGATTAGAAATTCGTATGCTACTAACAGGGTCTTTATAGCCAAGTTAGGTTGGAGAATAATCCAAAATCCTAATCAGTTGATTTCAAAATGTTTAAAAGTTAAGTATTTCCCTAATCAAAATTTATTGGAAATAGATAAGGCTGCTGATTCGTCCTCCTGGATTTGGAAAGGTATAGTTAATAGCTTAGTTTTCTTAAGATCCAACATTATTAGTAAAATAAATGATGGTACTTCAACAAAAATTTGGTCTTCAAATTGGTTACCTCTCAGTAATTCTCCTCCGGTTTCTATTAATCCTAATTTTAATGATTATACTTTTGTTAGTGAACTTATAGATGTGAATAATAACAGTTGGAATATTGGGTTGCTGAATCTGTTGTTTTCTCCTGATGATATTATAAAAATTAGGACTTTAAGGATTAATCTTTGTAAAAAAGATAAAATTATGTGGGCTCATACAAAAAATGACAATTACTCTATTAAGACAGCTTATAAAGTTTATATGAATGATACTAGTTCAGTTGAAGAAGCTTCTTTTTGGAAAACAGTTTGGAATTTAGACTGTCTGCCGAAAATTAAGTTCTTTGTTTGGAAGATTTTTTCTCAGATGCTTCCTGTTAACTCTTTGCTGAAATTTTACAATCCTTCTATTGATGATTGTTGTCCTTTATGTAAGTCTGCTGAAGAAACGGCTCTTCATCTGTTTTTTAACTGTCCGATTGCTTCTCATATTTGGTTTGCCCTATCTTTACAACATCTAGTTTCTGATTATGTTTGGATAGAGGACATTTTTATGAAGTGGTTTGATAATGTTTGGGGACAATCTCCATATGTTGTTAACTAGCCTAGCATTGGAGCAATTGTCATGTGGTGCATTTGGAAACTTAGGTGTGATGTGGTTTTTAAAAATTCTTCTATAAATTTTGATAAAGTAGTCCTGGATTCCAGAAGGATTATTAATACGTATATAAGGCATTCTTTACCTGCTAAAGTTATTCCTATGGTTATAAAAACTCCAGCCGCTGATGTTGAACATATAATCATTTTAGATGGCTCTTTTAAAAATTTTAACATGGGAGTGGGTATTATTTTGTGTGACACTACAGGAAGAATAAGGAAATCCAGAGCGGACTTTGGACTGATTTCAGATGCAGTTGGTGCTGAGGCGACTGCTCTAATTTTGGTGATCTTCTGGGCAAAGGAGATGAATCTGTCTAAAGTTCTGTTAGTCAGTGATTGTCTTCAGATGGTGAATTTTGTGAATTGAGGCAAAGATATGGTGGATTGGAGAAGCTGTGATATTTTGGAAGACTGTCGGATCTCTTTATCTAGTTGTAATAATTTTAAGTTTGTATATATTAAGCGTTTGAAGAACAAGGTAGCAGAATGTCTTGCGAGACGGGCTAGAAAATATTGTATTAAAAACAATTGGGTTTATTTTCCTCCTTTTTTGGTACTGTTGTAAGGAAAGAACCAATTGTAAATGCTTGTAATTTGCTTCTTAGTTAATGAATCGGCGTTTCTTAGCAAAATAAATAAATGTCGTCTCCAAAAAAGAAACGTCAGAGTGCGTCCAGTTAAGCAATAAGAAGGTAACTAGAAAATATTACCCCGAGTAATTCCAAAGAGTGAAAAAGCACGTGCAATTGGGCATTCTGCTGTGAGAGATGACAGCTGTGATTCTTCGAGTTCACGCACTTCGCCTTGCATTAGTTTCCCGCTCAGGTGTGTAGTCCTCCCAGGTTCTTTATAAGAGTACTTGATAATCAGAAACACATTTTACAAAGAAAAAGCAAATCATCTTCCACCTCTTCAAATCCTAAACCCTAATTTTTTCTTCAAGAAACAGAACCTAAGTTTTTCATCAAGAAACAGAATAATGGAGTTATACAATAACTCATCAATGAGAGTAAAGATCAATTTTCCTGGTAGGATGAGAACTTGGATTAGAGTGACGAATGAGGACCGAGTTATTACAACCAAGCAAGCTATCCATCAACGAACTCAGATACCGGCGGCTCTTCAAATCTTGAGAACGAAAGATGGTAGGGAGTTGATAAACTCGGATTACACATTTAGTTGAATTGTCTCAACTCCAGAGACGTTCTTTCTGGAAGAAGTTGTTCTAGTAGTTGGCGCCGATGATCAAGATGGTGGTGGTGGGGAGAATGGTGGTGGTGGGGAAAATGGCGGTGGTGGTGGTGGAGGAGAAAGAAATGATGGTGAAAGTGGTTCCAGCGGTGACTGTGGAGGTAGAAATAGCGGTGGAGATAAAGAACCTGCTGGCGTTGCTGGATCCGGTACCGGGATTAAAATTTGGGGTAATTTACTTTTTCACTCTTGAATTGTGGGTGTGAACAACACCCACCCAAGATTATATTTCTTCCTATGTTGATTTTATTTCTTAACCGACTTAAAATACATCTCGTTCTCTGTATTTGAGAGCTCCTCTGATCCGGTTTATTATAATGTTGAGATTATTAAGTAAAGTTGTTGATATCTTTCAGTTGGCGGTAAATCTCAACAACAACAGATTCGTCGTCTCAGTATTCATCATTATCAGGTCAGATTACGCTCTGATTCTTTCTTCCTCTCTCATATTCTTTTCGATCTCTCTGATCGAAACTGATTTAGGTCTGAATGTGTAAAATAGAGATACGAATTGAGGATTAAACATGGAATTCATATCAAAGAAGTTCGTAAAGCCATCAGTGATGTTTTCCCCAAGGAAAACGAGGAATGATCCTTTTTTTTCATTATTATCCAGTTTTTATTAAAAAAAAATTAGGTTCTGATTCTGTTCTGATCAATGGTGTAGTTGGTTATTAAAAGTCAAATTCTAGCTGGTGGTCTTAAAGGTGGAGTTCACATTGTGAAGACAAATGAGGCTAAGGATCTATCTGGTACTTACTCAGTGATTATATAATTGCCTTAGTTTAAGGAACTGTTCTAATTTTATTCCCATTTGGTGTTGAATTCTAATCGTTTTGGGGGATTTGGTTGGTTTGGTAGGGAAGATGCTTGGACAAGTTCTTGTCAGTAAGCAAACTGGTGCACAAGGAAAAACCGTGAGCACGGTTAGTAGGATCAGTTTTTGATTTTTTATGTGTATTAAAGATGGAGTATGATTGTGAACTAGATTGTAGAGATTTACTGATTTATAGTGCCGTTGGAAAACTAGTGCTGCATCATTTGGAGTTGGAACAGATTTTACGGATATTTTTTTTTTCTATAAGGGTTTCACGGTGATTTATGAATTATCAAATTTCAAGAAGTCTTATGTTTTCATTTTTTTTTGTCTCAAACACGCTTCTCACTGTTTCGGTATGATCCAGGTAAAATCTTTGCTTGATGATGCTAAAGAAGGCTCTCCACTCAATGTGTCAGGGAGTTCTTGTAGTTCAACCGCTGGCTTAAACAATTCATTGCCTTCCAAGTTTCCAGCAGGCAGTGCTCCACCACTTTCTCCTAGGAGTTCATCTGGTTCACCGCGCATCACAAAGCGCCTAGGGGTTGGCCCATCTTCTTTAAATTCTCCTCTAAGATTAGTCAAGCAGCCAGTCAGAGAAGTCATACCCCAGGTACTACTTAGCACCTAATAATCTGTATAGTTTTGTGTGCTCCCTGCGTCTTACGTCTTATGATAATTGAAAATGTTCATTCATGTGGCGCTGATGTGGATGACGATATTATCTTAAACTACTTGCAGTTCTACTTTCAAAATGGCCGCCCACCCCTAAATGATCTGAAACAGCAATGCTTGGCTAGAATTGATCAGATTTTTGCTGGGCACTTAGATACTGGCTGCAAGTTCATGGTTAGATAAGCATCTGACATTCTTTTTTTAGTTCCAAGCTTGGAAGTTTTTTTAATCTATGTACTGTCAGGATTGATAAACTTCGTTCTATTGTTTATGAATTACAGATTTTAAATCAGTTACTAAGGACATTTGCAAGTTACCATCATTTTTTTCTAGCTCTCTTTTCAAAAAGATTGATGTGAACTGCACTGGGGTGGTGACAAGGTATGGCTTATTGCTTCTATTTGTCTTTATTTGCTGGAGCAAAATGTTACTTGGTGTCGATACTTGTTTTCTGTTACAATGAGCAAATTATTCTTTTTCATTTTACCACAGGTTTATACTCTATTGATTTTTCATATATCAACATGTAATTATGTTGGAGTATTGTACTTGCTTGTCTGGATACCCTTTTAAGATTACGTTTTGCACTTTGCTCTTACATTTATGGAACCCTCTAGCAATTCAAGTATTCACCACTAAAGCTTCTGTTTAGATAATATCTTTCTTTTATGTTTGAAAATTTAATATCCTTTTCTTCTGAAATGAACTTTAATGATGTTATATATGCTGATTATGCGTTCAAATGCATTTACAGGGATGCATTTGTTGATTACTGGGTCAATGGCAACCTGTTGAGCATGGATATAGCAACCCAGATATTTACTGTTTTAAAGCAACCAGATCGCAAGTACCTCACTCAGGTCTGCTTTTGGCTTCTCCATAATTCTCCTTTCAAGTTTTTATTTGCAGTGACGAACTATTGGATTGTTGTCTCTCATTAATTGTTTTCAGTTGTATTTTTTTCCAACCAATCCAATCAAGTTACATCTCTTCTGATTCTCTTACCATGTATCGTGTTTTAGCTTATTATTGCCTGTAGTAAGGGAGGGACCAGCATTGAAGACCTTGCTGAGAAAGTCCCTGTTATGATAATCAAGGTAAATGTCACTAACTCTGGGTCAGAGGTTATCGTCAATGCCACTCTATCCTTCCTCTCCCACTAAATCTGTTATCTTTGTCTGGTTCCGAAACTACCAGGTACCTATTGGTGTCTTCAAAGGAATAAGTGATGAATATGCTACTAAAGATGTCGATGGCTTGGCCCCCAAGGTTGCAGATAAGGCGGCTTCAAGGGACCAAGTGAAGAAGCTATATGAGCTTTTTTGGGAAAGTGACTGCACCATGCTGGGGGTGAGTTCGTATATTCACATGTTTTTTAGTGGTATTTTTTCCATCATCTTTTTGGACTTTGTGATTAACATTTATTTGAAAAATCACTTTGCAGATCAACCCCATTGCTGAGACTTCTGATAACAAGTTGGTAGCAGCTGATGCTAAGTTGAACTTGGATTATAACGCTGCTTTCCGCCAGAAAGAGATCTTTTCTCTTCGTGGTACAACCCAAGAGGACCCTCGAGAGGTTTGACCATATTATTCCGGTTTTCTTGCCTTATACTCGTTTATCTTTGCAAAAGGCATAATTACAGATTAGTTTAGTACTTTGTCATGTATGAATAATTGAATAAAGTAACAAGAGTAAAGGAGGTAATCTAATTTTGGTCAGTTCATGACATTCATTTTGGTGGATTATTCAGGTGACTGCTGCCAAAGCCGATTTGAACTGCACTGGCTTTGATGAGGAAGTTGGATGCATGTTTAATGGTGAAGGATTGACAATGTCAAACATGGACATAATCAAGTTGCTTGGTGTTACTCCTGCCAATTTCTTTGATGTCGGTGGCAGTGCCTCAGAACACCAGGTACTTTGCTCTTCTGTAGCTAGTTTCTCCCTAAAGCTTGTTCTCTGCAATTAAATCATATCAGTTACTGTAGTTGTTTACACCTTTAATGATTGATAAAAAGAAGAGTGGTCTTCTGCTGCCTTAATTTCTGTGGTGTTTTTTCTTCTTCTTGTTTTGCAGTATCTTAATATGTTTTTCTTCTTCTTTTGCAATGTCTTAATATATCTGCCACTAGTCTATATCCTTGTAGTCAAAGAAATGGTTTGTCAACTCTTAGTCTTATTAGCCTACCATTCAAAATATGATTGTAACTTTCACAAACTATAACACTCAGTGGCACAACATTAATAATGAACCTATTGGTTCCGGGAAGGAAAAAAAAAAGATATTGAAATAAAAGACGCAGACTCTGGTCTGGCTCGAAACGCCTTCGAGCATCCACCAGCCAATTAATTCCTGCCGCTAACCACGTGCCGATAAATCATACAATCTCACGTCAAGGTGGTCAGATAAGTAAATAAAATATGGAGTAAGAAATGGGGAGAGCAAGCTTCATGCTCAAACTCCTTCCCGACATACGATTTGTTCACATTCGGTTTTGTACCGAGTAAAAAAAAACACATTCAGTTCTGTATATAAATTAAAAATAAGACGTGCCGTAACGGTACGATATGAGACGGAATAATTTTTGGTTATAATGATTTTAATAGTTATTACACGCTATGATAAGGCCTAATTCGACCCATGAGAATTTATTTGCCGATTCCATCATGACACGAGTTCTGAGATTATATACTCTAAAACCACGACTGTCAGATGCATAGCTTAGGAAAATACTTTTATCGATTTTTGAATCAAATTTTCCTTTCTGTTCTCGATCCTTGAGAATGTAGCACTTACTGCCAAACACAAAGAGATAGTGTAAGTTAGGTTTCTTACCATACCATAACTCATAAGGAGTATTTAGGGTCCGTGAGCGCAAAGGTAAGTTTTTGTTGTGGAGCATTACTCTGGCCATTTCCTGTATGCTTCTATTCTTCCTTTCTGCAACTCCATTAGCTTGTGGAGTGACAGGTGGTGAATATTGTTGAATAATACCCAGTTGGTCACAAAATTCGAACACTTTAGTATCCTTGAATTCAGTTCCCTGATCGCTCCTAATTTTCTTTAGTCTCCGACGGGGACGGACCCAATATTATTCTTTGGCTAGGGATGAAATACCATTGACCGGTGAGGCGGACGAAGGCCGCGACAATTTTTTCGAGGCCTAATTAGTTTGCTATTCTAATTCACCTATACAATACTAGATAGATAGATAAATAAAGCTTAAAACAAACACAATTAGTAACAGAAGGTGATTATAGAATCTTTTTTTGAATCTATGGAAGAAATATGAGAGACAATGTGGAGAAGAAGAAGGTCTTTTTTTGCTTTGAATAGGATTCACGGTTTTAATTTCTCTCATGTGGGCTAAATATTATGTGGGGAAGAAATTTATATTGGTTAATTACACTCATAGATGGGCTAAAATACAAATATTGTTAGATTACCTATACAAAATTTTTGCTTGGCTAGAAATAGGGACGGGCTATAGCCCGGGTTAGACCCTTGCTAAGCTCGTCCCTGGTCTGCGACCTTGTTCATTCTAGATTCTATTTACAATAATCTTGAATTCACTCAGGGTCTCATTTTTGTATGCTTAGAACGCCACCCAAGTAAATCTGTTGGAATCATCAACCATTACCAAAGCATATTTCTTTCCTCCAATAGTAGATTGTTGAATGGGTCCAAAAAAATCCATATGAATTAAATCAAGTGGAGCCTTGGTGGCAATGTCTCGGGATGATTTATGTGGAACTCTCACTTGTTTACCTTTTTGACAAGCTCCACAAACACCATCGATCTTGGCATTGATTTTGGGAACACCTCTGACAAGTTCTTTGTTAATGATCTTGCCAAGATGGCGAAAATTGATGTGACCAAAACGCTCATGCCAAAGATGCGTAGATTCCACCTTTGTCAGATTGCAACAAAGTTTAGACTGAATATCTAAAAGATAACAGTTATTTTTGCCACGTATTCCCCGGAAAATTACTTTTCCAGACTCATCTTTAATGTCACATCCTTCAGCATTGAAGATAACTTTATGGAATTTTGTCACAAATTCGACTAACAGAAAGAAGATTTGCAGTCATACCTTTGACGTAGACAACATCATGGATTTCAGGCACACCAGGAAGCTTGATCGTTCCCTTTTTGCTAATGTAGCAACAACTCCCGTCTCCAATGTTACAGGTCCTCCATCAAAGTCGTTCGAATTTACGAACCACGAGAGGTCACCTGTCATATGCCAGCTACATCCACTGTCAAGAAAACATTGAAAAGGTGAGGATGACTTAAAAGCAAAAGCTCCCATACTAACATCATCATTCCCAAAGGAGAGTTTTGTTAGTTTTTTAGAGCTCATCAGGTTAGAAAAAAGTTTTATAGCTTTCCTATTAAGACTACTAGTAACCTTTAATTTCTTCGTGAATAGTTTACAAGCATATCGGTAATGATTGAAATCACCACAAAACATATAGGACCCAATAGTTGTTGGGGTGACATTAATCGGTTTTTTTGAACTGATCTGAGTCTCATCGATTTAAGAAATCCCAAACCTCTTTTATCTCCAGACTGACGACAAGTCATTAGACATGAATCAAGAGAATTTATCGAATCCTTAGAGAGATTGGAAGATGTATTGACAGAATTCTTTAACCCAAGAGTTTTATCAAGAGTGATTATAGAATGACCAGCATCTACGATTTTCTCTATATTAATCTGAATATGTTCATCCAATCTTTCTTAGAGAGTTTTTTCCCTTTCAGATCCTTCTCGAAGATCAGAATATTTAATGTAGATTACAGAAAGAAGTCCATCGATTTTCCTTTTCAATCGTTGTTTCTCATGACAAAGTTTATCAATCATCTTTTTTAGATCATTACCGAAATCATCATCGATGGTTTCCAGAACACACTCGGGATTTGGCATAATTTGTACTGGTGAAACATTTTTAGAGATTTCGTCTCTGTCCATAAAATCAGACTGCTTCAAACACAGACTTATTAGGTCTTAATGTGTTTGCCGTCTTTGATACCAATTGAAAACGCGGGGGTACCAAAATACACCTCCACTTTTTTCTTAGGCAATCTGTATGGACAAACTCAATATAACTCCGAGAGCTAAACTCAATCAAGGAATAGTATTAAGAGTTATATCTCTTTATCTTTTGTGATTAGAACGTTTACAGAACTTAATCCGTGAACCTAATTGCAAGGAGATAACTTGGACGGTACCAAATACCAATGTCCTAGAATCAATCAAGTCATATCCAACAAACTAGGTCGGACGTCTCTACTATGATTGATCAATGCACAACTTGTGATATTTAAATTATAAAGATAAACAATATAACGCGGAAAAGAAATAACACAGGCACCAGAAGTTTTGTTAACGAGGAAACCGCAAATGCAGAAAAACCCAGGGACCTAGTCCAGATTGAACACCAAACTGTATTAAGCCGCTACAAATACTAGCTGGTAGGACTAAAAGAAGCCTACAATTATATTAACTGCAAGTGCACAGTGTCCTAATGTAACACAGGGCAAGCACAAGTCGATCCACAGGGACTTGGTGGGTGCAAGGTTGAAGCTATGGTCTTACTATACTGATTCAAACAAGAGGTAACAACAGGGGGTTTTGTTGTGTCGATACGACAAGATATTGATTAAAACGGAAAGGAAATAGAAGTAAAAGATGCAAATAACACAGGGTGTAAATACTTAAATGGAAGGGACTAGAGCAATCGAATCCACCTCCTAACCTTTGCTAAGTCAATTCAGTTTCAAGATTATTCTTGTCCCTTGTAATGGACACCAGTCAAGATGCAAGTCTGCTGTTTATCCAGGGTAATCTTAAGTAGATGCCTAATATCAACTAAGGTAACTAATCCTTAGCATAAGTTGTCTTCTTACAGCACAACTCATCACATTTTAGCTTGGTCTCTTAAGTATGAGTTGAAGCACAACATAGAGTTATTCTAACTACCTAGGTTGCATAACAAACAAGGTGAAAGCAATATGTGTGGCACAATGATTAGAACATTCATATATCATTTAAGCACAACAAGAACAATACTCAAAACATGAATAAAACTAGAAGTATATTAAGGGCTTCATCTAAACCCTAGTTATTGAATTAGAACATGATGATAATACTGAAAACAAACATAAACTATAGCTTGGTGCACCGGCTCATCCGGGCCTGCCTTTTACAGCACAAACACCTCTCTATTTATACACCAATTTCACCCCACAGTACAACTGAAATTAGGGATTTGAGATGTCAATCACTCACAAAATACAACTGAAATATACTCCACTGTCTTCAACCACTCCATTGACGTTACGTAACATGCTGCAGTTGAGAGTCTTCAAACTGATTTCATACGACAATCTTCACTTTACTCAATTTCAGATTTCTTCTTTTCCTTGTAACTATATATGGTACCATAAATCGAGTGCATGGACAGAGAGGTAGGAGAGGTGAAAACCAAGTGATTTGACAATAAAGAGATTTGGTAATTTAAGAGTGCTGAAGTATTCATGGATGCACAGTTGAAACATAGAAGAGAAAAGGTGCAGTTGAGAGGGTATGGGCGGTGGTGTCGATGGATTCACCGGGTGTTAAGGATGTGTAGCTTGTTTAGATGTTCAAGGGTGAGATTGTTGACCTCCTTGACTTCAAACATGATTTGAGAACTTTAGACCATTGATCAGACTTGATTAATTTTTGCACTCCTTGACCACAATTATTTGTTCCATCAGCTAACAACTCACTTGCGTCGAGGTGCGACATTCCCACTTCCTATTACGCTCCCTTTATATCCTTGCCGAGTCATCTTGTTCATCATTTACTCAACCATCTACAACACAACACAAAAAGAGATTATTCCTACAAAATTACCCGTAAAACAAAATATGCTCATGGTACAAGATTTGTCGCAAAATAGAACATGAAGGCATTAAAGATGTGATAAAAGACAGCAAAAAGATCTAGAAATATGCATTATTAGGCACCGATCACACCCCCAAACCTGAATTTTACTTGTCTTCAAGTGAAACAGAAATTAAGAAAATCATAACTATACCACTGTCGCTAGTCTCTCGATTGCATTTAGCGAATGCAATAAGCCTTTTAAACCACTAAGTGTCCCTAGTGGACGAGTTGAAGTCTTGTGAGGGTTTGCTTAGAACATACCCACAAAGTTCTAGGTCAAAAGAGAGCTCACCTTGTATGAAATGTGTCACCTGCAATTCTGAGATTAGTTCACAACAAAATGGATATGTCAATCTAGCTTTCAAAGGTACAAGTGACACACACTGATTCAACCACATAAAAATATTTTGAAATTCAAGAGTTCGAATCATTAACATGTGATAAGAGTGTTAGGTATAATTCAATCGTGTGTATGCATAGAAACTAATTTATCAACCGAAGTCATGACTGCCAATACTAAGAGATAGTTGAACCGATTCAAAGCCACGCTAGCTCTATGGGAGATGTGAATGTTCACCTAAAGGGTTGGTGATATTTCATCTTACCCGTTTTGTACATCGATGGCTACACCCTCCCTTGCTTATTACAAGACTATTTGCATGAGATATACAAAGACTAATTACAACATATGCATTGACTGACTATTTACTTTGAAACAATAAGTAAAGAAATACTGATTATCATATTTTTTTGATTTTTTTTCTTCTATTCTTTACTGATTTTTTTTTTTTTTTTGGATAAGAGAGTCAAGAACAAGTTTACGATAATATAACACCTTTAACATAATAGTAAGAAAAACAAAAAGATACATCACAATTTTGCAAGAGGTAGCCCTTTTCGATGCACACAGTAACATTCAATGGTCGGTTTTCATAACGTATACACCAACTACTATCCCAGCCGACCAAAGAACAAGCTAGTCAAGTCTCATCGGTATTCTAGATGATTGGCAGTCTACTGGATTATGCAAATCAGACGCTATACATGCTTGATAGACAGTGCAAGTACATGTTTCATATAACATGCTCAAAAAGTTTCAGAAAAAATGTAAATCGAACTCACATGTTGTAGTGCTAGAATCAGAAAGTTCTCAAACGAGTGCCTCATCATTTAGATCAAGAACCCTAACATATATGTGCAGGCATCACAGATCATGGTAGATGAGCTCAACTATTTTTTCAGTTTTCAATTTATTTATTTTATGGAAGAGTTCAGTTTCAATTATGGCATAATGACAGCGACATGGTAACTACTCTTCACCCCCAAACCTAAACTAAACATTATCCTCAATGTTTCAAAAGATAAACAGAATTATAAAAACATACCATGAGGATCAAGCTGAGTAGAGAAAAGGAAATAGATTACCAGATGTCGGCGAAAGCAATTTTTGAACTCGATTATTCACAGAGCTAGAATCCAACGAGAACTCAGCTGATGTCACATTTGGATTAGCACACATGTATACAAGAAAAGAAAAATAAGACTCAACTTACTCAAGATAGAAAAATTATAGCATTAGCTACTGGATTATATACAAGAAACATTCACTATATATATACAGCCTAAAGAGTTGAGGATCAAACCAAAAGATAAAATACAGAGATTTTAGTAGCCTCAAACATTTATAACATGACATAAATTTAAGTGAGGAGGCTAAATCAAATGAGCTACCCAGAAACCTGGCTTTTTCAACATATATACTTTTGGACATAAAATCTAGCAATTTTAGGGGTGCATCATGCACAAGGTCTAGTTCAAAGTGGACACTTTTAGGAACGGGCAGAGATACACATTCCAACTGTGGCTCTTCAAAGGTACCGTACTTAGCTGCGAAATAGTCCAAGAGGACTTGGGAGGCACACAATTCCAATCCTAGATTAGGAACTCTCACAAAAATTGGTTTTACAATCGCTTTACAAACATAATCTAGGTTGGGTGCAAGACCATTAGACTGTGACTTAGGCAGGGAATCAGGCACATCTAAGTTGCTCACATGCATGAGATCAAGAGTACCATTATTATCATTAACATCTCCCAAGTCATCTACAAGTGCAGTAGCATGCTTACATTCATTGAATAATTCAACAAACCCCAATTCAGAATCCTGATTATCCAAAGTCTCCATCTCATGCATGAGAAAATCAGAAGACACAACACATTTTGACCTAGGCATGGAATCAGACACATCACATTTATTTTCATGCATAAGATCATTGGTGTCTGCAGAAAATTCAACATTCCCTAAGTCACACACAAGTTGTGTGTCATGCTCTTCTTCACAGAACAATTGTACAAGCCCCAAACTAGGATCAGCATCACTTGTATATATGGATTGAATATTAGAAGAAGCATCATTCATAAAGGTTGCAGCAGAGAAGCCTAATGTATTTGAACCCGAAGGTTCCATAAAAAAATTCTCAGAATAAACATGTTCTTCTAACATAACATCTTCATCATAACAAGAATGCAATTCCCTATTCAAAATCATAGTGTTTCTAGTCCACTCATTTACCTCTAGATTAGGTTCATATTCAATATTAGTTTTCTGAGTAGAAACATAAACACTATTTTCAAAATTTACCTCATTAGGAATAACAAACATTTCATCATGAAATTCCTTCCTTTCTTCACTTCGTAAATGAATCAGGTTCATTTTATGAATCATATTAATTTGTTCAATGGAAGGAGAGTCTTCACTAGTGGGTATCCTCGTTTCATATGGATATTCAGTACATGGTTGTGCATGAGGTTCACTACAGAAGGGGAATTCAGAGGTGTTGCTATATGGATGATCATTCAATGCTTGCAATTCAAATCTAGCATTATTTTGTTCAATGAGTTTGATATTTTCCATCACAGATTGCATACAAGGGCTCAAGCGAGTACAGAATTGCTCCACATCCCCTGGTGGTGGCTGATACTTGTGTGGATAAAAATTAGGGTCTATAATTGTAGCTCAGGACCTTGAAAAGGTCCATAACATTCCCTAAAGTTATTAAAACCATGGTCTATGGGATTCTCATAATGTGAAGCATGCTCGTAAGCAAGTTCTCTAAGTGATTTGTTCGACAATTTCTCATCCCTAACATCTGACCAAAATCCAGACATTTTTTTTTTTCAAAACAAAATGAAATGAGTCTATCCTAAATGCTTCTACTAATTCCTAAACAGAATGATGCGAATAGTATATAAGCTACTAAGAATAAACAGTAAACACAATAGACTAAACACAACAATATAATTATTACTAGTAAAGAAAAATGACAAAAACTAATATTTTTTTACAAAGTTGCCGCTGTAACAATGGCAGATCGGAGATCCTAAATATAGAATCCAATTTTTAATGATAGAATGCAATGAAGCTTGACAACATACAGTAAACTTTCCTAGTCAAAACAAGTGACAGGGTTATCAAGCACATGCACAAGTAAGACAAGTTATGATTATGACAATGAGATATTAAGTCACGGATGCGCGCACACACACCATATGTTTGTAGGGACGATGATGTAAAGAAAAGCAATATATTCAACAGGAAAACGCAACAACCAGCTATGACATAAAGATTATGCACACATTTGTTTTAGGAAATTTACCGCCGGTACATGACCGGGAGAATGCGCTACTACCAGACTTGTTTTGCTCCTCTTTCTCTTTTTCCTTGGCTCGTACAGCAACCTTGTTAGCACCTGTTAAGCTCAAAAGAAAATTTCAGTACCCGGAAGTGTATATACAAAGCAAGGAAGTAAGTACTTTAAAGTTATTACTAACAAAAGAAAATGAAATTACAGAAAGACGATGATTACTATGCAAACAGAACCATGAAGTGTAACTTTGCACTAACGAATAGTTTACTGACAGAACTATGAATAGCTAAGCTTTATTTTTATTTTTATTTTATTTTTTTTGATATTACAGAACAAGGGTAATACTATGACCTATAGGTAAAACGTTACTAGCATTAAGAGAGGCTAAACTTTTATTGTTGCAACCTATATGAAACTTCTCACTCAAACTACCTTACACAAACGTCTATCTACGGACATAATTTTAGTAAAAGAAAAATGGAAATCATGTAATTATCTAAAGGAACTGGACTGAAGTTTAAATCTATATAATCTAAGTTTAATTATCTAATGTAATTTGAGCTATACTTAACTTAGCCTATTAACAGAACTATGATGGCCTAACAGTTATTATGCAATCACTACGACTAACCTGCACAAGTGCTTACTACTAACAAAAGTTTAGTGATGGTAAACGACGAGATGCAAAATGACTGAAATGATATAGATGATAACCTTGAACTAGTAATCTACTAACTATGAAAGACTAAACAACTAATTATTGTGCTATCTATATACAAGTTTGAGTGGGAAGATGAATGCAAAGAAATGCAAAATGCGTGAAATTATATAGATTGTACTGAACTAATAATAAATTAAGCTAATGACAATCGACATAAAGCAAGAAAATCTAAGTTATGCACTACCACTAACTTATACTAATTTCTAACTACAGACAAGATTCTACTGAAAGAAAAATTATTTGATGCAAATGTTGAAAAGCTACAGATTGCAAAGACACTGCACAAAGCTAAACTAAAATGAGTTTAAACACGGGATGCTACTGAGTAATGCAACTATCAGCAAATTATTTATGATCTATTACAGTATATATTCACAACAGATACAATTTAAACGGCTAACAAGGAAAAACACAACGAGATGCAACTAATTGAATGGAAATGAAATGGGAAAACAAAAGCTACAAAAAAAAAAGACAGAAAACTACAGATTGCACTAGTACATATTCTACTGCAGACAAGCTTTAAGTGGACAAAAGTGAAAAATTCAAATGCTTAAAAGCTACAGATTGAAAAGGCACTAACACAAAGTTAAGCTAAAAATGTTGGACAAAAGAAAAACTAAGCAAATATAAAATCAAACTATGAATCAGTAAAGCTAGACTACCAAAAACTAAAAGAAAGGAAAAGGGATGGAACTTATGACCAAAAGCTACGTACTAAGCTAAACTAAAATGGTAAAATAAATTCATACAACATGCTTATAGACACATTTTTAACAAAATAAAAAAAATGGGCAAGATGGAACTGGAACACGGGCAGAGAAATGACTGAAAACTACAGCTACCGCTTGTAATTAACTAGATCTATGTTACTCTAAAATAAAAGAACCAAAGAACTAAACCTATTAAAATGAAAATATGTACAGGACAGAGATAGTTTATGGCCTATAAGGAAATTACTACTAACACTAAGAAAGAGTAAGCTTTTTAGTTCTTTATATAGCCTATGTTAACGATGCACTACCACTATTTAATCTTAATATTCAACTACAGAGAATAGTTTAGTATAAAATTTACAGAAGGCACTACTTACTGAAAGTGAGGGCCACAGATTGTGAAGACTAAACTAAGCTTAACTAAAAAAAAAAACTGAAAATAAAAATAGAAATTTAGAAATGTAAGCAAATATACAACCTAAACTAAATGACAACAGAAAAGAAAGCTAAAACACTACAGATCCTATATGACTAAACTTACTTATAAAGAAAAGAAAACAAATGATATGAAACTAGGGATTACAGATTGTAAAGGACCAAACTTAGTTACACTAAAATAGAAGGAAGAAAGAAGAAAACTTAAGCAAGCAGATATATACACTAAACTTAAAAAAAAAATCAGCAAAGTAACGCTAAAAATTCGACCACACCGCTACCGAGTCCCCGGCAGCGGCACCAAAAACTTGGTAGGACTAAAAGAAGCCTACAATTATATTAACTGCAAGTGCACAGTGTCCTAATGTAACACAGGGCAAGCACAAGTCGATCCACAGGGACTTGGTGGGTGCAAGGTTGAAGCTATGGTCTTACTATACTGATTCAAACAAGAGGTAACAACAGGGGGTTTTGTTGTGTCGATCCGACAAGATATTGATTAAAACGGAAAGGAAATAGAAGTAAAAGATGCAAATAACACAGGGTGTAAATACTTAAATGGAAGGGACTAGAGCAATCGAATCCACCTCCTAACCTTTGCTAAGTCAATTCAGTTTCAAGATTATTCTTGTCCCTTGTAATGGACACCAGTCAAGATGCAAGTCTGTTGTTTATCCAGGGTAATCTTAAGTAGCTGCCTAATATCAACTAAGGTAACTAATCCCTAGCATAAGTTGTCTTCTTACAGCACAACTCATCACAGATTAGCTTTGTCTCTTAAGCATGAGTTGAAGCACAACATAGAGTTATTCTAACTACATAGGTTGCATAACAAACAAGGTGAAAGCAATATGTGTGACACAATGATTAGAACATTCATATATCATTTAAGCACAACAGGAACAATACTCAAAACATGAATAAAACTAGAAGTATATTAAGGGCTTCATCTAAACCCTAGTTATTGAATTAGAACATGATGATAATACTGAAAACAAACATAAACTACATCTTGGTGCACCGGCTCATCCGGGCCTGCCTTTTACAGCACAAACCCCTCTCTATTTATACACCAATTTCACCCCACAGTACAACTGAAATTAGGGATTTGAGATGTCAATCACTCACCAAATATAACTGAATATTACTCCACTGTCTTCAACCATTCCATTGACGTCACGTAACATGCTGCAATTGAGAGTCTTCAAACTGATTCATACGACAATCTTCACTCTACTTAATTTCAGATTTCTTCTTTTCCTTGTAACTATATATGGTACCATAAATCGAGTGCATGGACAGAGAGGTGGGAGAGGTGAAAACCAAGTGATTTGACAATAAAGAGATTTGGTAATTTAAGAGTGATGAAGTATTCATGGATGCACAGTTGAAACATAGAAGAGAAAAGGTGCAGTTGAGAGGGTATGTGCGGTGGTGTCGATGGTTTGAGAAGAAAACTCTTTCTGATTTTTGGAAATGAGAAGGGAAAGTGTAAAGAGGGGTTCACCGGGTGTTAAGCATGTGTAACTTGTTTAGATGTTCAAGGGTGAGATTGTTGACCTCCTTGACTTCAAACATGATTTGAGAACTTTAGACCATTGATCAGACTTGATTAATTTTTGCACTCCTTGACCACAATTATTTGTTCCATTAGCTAACAACTCACTTGCGTCGAGGTGCGACATTCCCACTTCCTATTACGCTCCCTTTACAGCCTTGCCGAGTCATCTTGTTCACCATTTACTCAACCATCTACAACACAACACAAAAAGAGATTATTCCCACAAAATTACCCGTAAAACAAAATATGCTCATGGTACAAGATTTGTCGCAAAATAGAACATGAAGGCATTAAAGATGTGATAAAAGACAGCAAAAAGATCTAGAAATATGCATTATTAGGCATCGATCACTAGCCTACTACCAATTAACTTCGGACTGGAATGTAGTTGATCCCTATAATGTATCCCACCGATTAAGGTACAATCGCGCTCCTTACGCCTCTTGAATCCCAGTAGGACTCCACGCAACTGATTCCCTTAGATGGTGTCACACCAACTAAGAGTTTCTTCAACTCAATTGAAGACTTTAAGCCAAATCAACCTCTCACAGATTAGGACTATATAATTGATTTCCTGATTACGATCTAAACGTATGATCAAGATGATGGAAATCGATAGTGTTAGAGCATAGCTCAGTTGAACCCACCAAGCGTTGGTATGTCAAGTTTGGTTGTCATATTTTAGTGAACCAAAACTCATTTAAAGAGTCGCTTGATTATATACTAGAGTCAACTTCGTATAAGTTAGCTTGAAAGTATTAAGATATGAGACATTACAAGTATTACGTGAAGACTTGAAGAATGTGAAGAAGTGAGGAGCTACAACGACGACATCATCCTTCCACTTGAGGTTAGTAATATTTGACTTGAACTGTTTCATTCCCTAACGTATCTTTCAAGTCATTCATATTGAAAACATAACTGCGAAGCTGTGAATGATTATACTCTAGTTAGACATAGTATTAAGGAATACAATACGAAGTATAACGTTTATCTTTTGAACTTCGTATATAAGACATCGACATAATCGTATGAATGCTATTGTGATTATGTATGGGTATGAGTGAAGATTTCATCCTAGGAAACAATGTTTTACATTCGTTTAAAGGAAGTACAATTCATAAACGTGTTTTATGAATCGAAAGGGAAATTGCTAGGCTTATTGGTATGGTTATTCATTGCAAATCTATTGTAAATTAACAATATGGGTGTTTAGTAAAACCGCTCATAAACTTGTTTATGTATCTTGGTAAAACTATTCACAAGGCCTGACTTATGTATTGGTATGACTTTTATTAGTGAAACCGATCTTAAGTAATCAATCAAGATGGTATGATCGATACGTTGTAATTGGTGCAACTTTAATCTAGCAATTGGGGAACCGATCCTAGTAAGAGGTGCAACCGATCACAAGTGGGGAATCGATCCTTGTAATAGGTGCAACACGTTTTTAGATATTGGGGGAACCGATCCTATGAACATGTGCAACACGTTTTTAGACATTGGGGAACCGATCCTATGAACATGTGCAAACGAATACAAGTAGTTACCATAAGTATGTGGGGAACCGATCCTAGTACCTAGTCAACCAAGTTTTTGTAACTAGCATGACTATGCACAGTACTCACATGGAGGTAGAACCGAAACTTGTTTTTGTAGAACCGTGAAACCCATGATTGGTGATTTGATAGGATAATCAATCACATGGTTCTTGGAAGTCTGATGAACCAATTCTAAACTTGTTTGGAAGTGTGGTAAATCGGTTCCAAGATTGTAAGTATGAAAAAGGACTTACAAAGTAAAGATGTCGACATGCTTTGAACACGTGCAGTAATCCTTACCTTTTATTGTTCAAAGATATTCCTTAATAGCTAAAGAGAATTCCGGATCGAAATAAATTGAGAATCTTTTAATTAAGGTTTTTAGTTTTATATGCTTTTAATTTCCAGCAATTAAAATGCATATCTTTAGAAAATAAAAATTGGTAATGTGCATTTACTAATTGGAGATTTTCTACTGAGATTTCGGTCAATATTTGGACAAAGCATTTCCAGGAATTATGAAAACCGAATTTGGAAATATATTGCATATCTTGAGAATATTTTCTGTTTTGGAAATTCCTTGGTGTCCAAACTTCCTTTGTCTATAAATACTGAAGTTTGTATTTCGAGCAAACTAATCCTCAAAGCCAGCAAAACTACCTAGTTGTGTTGTTACTGGTGGATCCACCTATTCGGAGAGGAAAGTAACCTAATTAGGCGAAATCTCTTACGGTCGACCGGTTTAAAGACTTCTTTGGGATTGAAAAGCTCTATTAGTACAGTTGGTGGGAAACTAGATAATTGCAGTTTATCTTTAGTTTTCGATTGATTTGATTGACTAACGGTTGTTGAACTTTGATTGCACCTAGTTTGTTTATGCTTGAGAATCTTCTCTTCTGATACAAGATTCACTCAAACTAGATCGAAGTTTTGACGGGGATCTTTAGACTATTTGTAGATCTAAAGACGTCTTGTGATAATCCATTGTTAACAGACTCCGTTCTGTGTGTGATTGATCACAAGAGATTCAAGTTGATTGTGTGCAGGTGTTTATTGAAGATCTAAGAAGATTTGAAGACGAAGAAGATTTCTGATTTGGGTTCACAATCTTTGGTGAGGATCCAACTATAATCGGTTTATCTTTGTGATAGATTGGATTGATTAGTTGAGTAGATCGGCATCAATGCGATTCTTTTTGATTAATAGTATTGATTGCAAAATCTTGACAATTACTTTGGTAGGTTTTATTAGATAGATCAAAGGACCTGACAAAGGAGTTTATTAGGATAAACGGAAGAGCATTTTGTCGAACTCATATCACTTGGTTGAAAAGAGTTGTTACCGAACAGATTTGTTGTTCCTTTACTGTTTGGAATACGAACCAAAGGAATTGTTCCAAGTGCGTGACTTACTGCAAGTTGGAGGCGCAGGGATACAGACGGAACTAGGTGAACTATAGGTTTAGTTGCTTGGTCTCAACTATACGAAGTTGGTTTAGATTTTGTATAACGGCTTAATCCTGAGAGTATTCAATTTTGGACAAGGTCCCATGGTTTTTCTGCATTTGCAGTTTCCTCGTTAACAAATCTTGCTGTGTCTTTTACTTTTCTATTTACGCAATTATAATTGTTTATTCTAATTAGAAGTAAAATACACAAACGTTAATTCCCATTTACTTGATAGCAATCCTATTGTGTTTGGTTAAGTCCGAACCTTTTATCAAGTAAACATACTTCGTTTTTGTATTGTCTCGATCTTGTATCCATAGTCAATCACACAAGTTATCTTTTTGTCGTATTGTCTCGATCTCGTATCCATAGACGATCACACGAAGTGTGAACCGATTAGTTGTATTGTCTCGACTCAGTCCATAGACAATCACTTTCGGAGAAAGGACTTATAGGTGGAAAAGTTTTAGATTGAGGTATATTTGGGTACCCTCGTCTTTTCAGATAGCAATTTGACAAAAGTCTATCTATCCTCAAAATCCAGACTAGCAGCCTAGATCATTATTCACCTCACAAGTATAAAACTTGTGGAATCAACAAAGTATGAGACGAAGAGAACTTTGATGATCACTATCTATCTTGATCGTTGGACCAAGCTCTGCAAACAATCAAGATCAGGATACTCGAGTTATCAAGGAAAGATAACCAGACCTGGCTTCACGAATCCCAATGAAGTCTTTATAATTGCAAAACCCTAAAAGGGTTTCTGGAGAGGACGACTCTAGATACAACTAGGACAAAAAAAAGTAGTGTCAGGATTCAAAGCATAGGTTGCTTTAGGTTTAAGCTAAGATAGCTTTGGAACCAAGCAAACAATATTAACCGTTAGATGAAACTTTGAATCTTATTTACATAAGCAAGATATACACTCTAGTTAGTTGAGATCGTAACCGAACCGTGTACAAAGACTATGTTCAACATGGTTAGCCGAAACTAGCCGGTTTGAACTTAAAAGATTAATATTCATTTTCATGAACACATAAGACATTAACTCTGAGTCACAAACATGTGATCAATTAAGTCTAGTGTTTATAGAGAATTAATCAAATGTTAATTATCTCAAAGAAATAATTTAAACACACTTGAAAATATAATCGACATGATTAGTAGATGTACGAATACAAATACATAGTTGTTCGTGAGTCGGTTCAGTTACAGTTCGCAAATAGGTTTGGAAACTTTAAACCAAAACCGAGTTCACAAAACTTTTTAGGTTTGCATACCAGTTTGCAAAATTTCCACCAAACCCAAGTTCCGGAGTTCACAGAACTTTTAAGGTTTGCGTATCGGTTTGGAAACTCAAAGACTGTCGCCGGTTTCGGAGTTCACAAGACTGAATCCGTTTGCGTACCGGGTTCTAGAACACATAACTGTTTAAGCTTGCATACCGGTTTGGATACTCACCCCCAGATCGTAACCAATGTTCAAGAATGGTTTGCATACGAGTATGCACACCTATCATGTTCACGAGTCACACAGATTTTCAATATGATATACATAATAATATGTTTACCACTAATCTGCAAGTCGATATGTATATAGCTATTCCGCTACTTGTACGAATACATGTAATATGGGTTCAGACTTATATAAAACTGATACCACTGTCTTGTATTCGAATCAATAGTTGTTCTATATTTCTCTAAATTAAATCGAAACATTCCTGAATAACATCAATGACACATATCACTTTTCAAGGATATTTCCGACTGATAAACTTGAATCACGATTTTGATTCCGAACAATAAATTGTCCTTAACCGAATTCATCAAGTATGAAAAATGTTCATTAAGCTTAGCCATTATATTTCGAGAAATTTTCACGATAAACTTGACTCGAAATTCTTGTCCATGCATACTAGTATAATTAGTTATGCGACATCATATCAAATTATAGAAAGTGAATATAACTTGAGATATAGGTTGTTCAGTCTTCACGCACCCTTTGTTAATGAAGTTCTCCAAAAGCTTCGGTTGATCTTCTTCTTCAAACGGTAGAATGCAATGATGGATTGTAGACTAGAAATCAAGTAGTTTTGACAACTAAATTTAACAACAAGCTTGAGATAGCAGCACTTGTGAGTTCGACCGAGCAATGCTCTACCATAGTCAATCACACAAGTGATCTTGTTGTTGTATTATCTTGATCTCATATCCATAGACAATCACACGAAGTATGTACCGAAGTTATTATATTGTCTCGACTCTGTCCATAGACGATCACACTTGGTAAAGGACTTATAGGTTGACAAATAACAGATTGTGGTGTATTTGGGTACCCTCGGCCTTTTAATTGGTATCAGAGCGGGCAAACACGAAAAGATATAACAATCTGTGTTTGGTGTGATCCAACCTATAAGAATTGAGTCGAAATAAGAAAAGTAAAGCTAAACTTATAAAAGACTCAGTTAGTGTACATCAAGATTTTGAGAATAATCTCTCAAAAAGGGTCAATGGAAATTGGTCTCGTAATTCTTTCTTGAAATCAAGTACAAAGTCTATGACTAATAAACACTTGATTAAGAATCATGCTCATGATAAAAAAAGAATGCATCCAAAACATGAGGTACAAGCACCTAATTTAAAACCTGTTTTGGATCCGATTCCAATTACTGGTAAAAAATCTTCTATTACTATTTCCGGATGTAAGAATGATTTAAATTCACCATCCTGTCCTAATCCTCAATTTGTGACTAGATTGCAAAGGTTTTTCAATAAAGTCAAAACTTTTTCAGAAGCAGGAAAATCCATTGATTGTCTGGAAGATGTCTTAGAACTTATTGTTCAACTGAATGTAAGAATTTGTGAAACGAAGCAAGAAACACTTAGCATCCAAAATAACCTAGCTGGTTATTCGGAACAAAAAGTAGCTTTGTGTAAATAAGTGAATCAAAAAACTTTAGAGTGTGAAAGTCTTACACAATCGCTGGATCATTCACAAGTAAGGAACATAATCCTTGAAAGATAAATTCTTACAGAGTCATGTCAAGAGGTATGCTTTGGAAAATCTTTAGAAAGACATATTCAACAAGGTTTGGATACCTTAAAAATACATTTCGAAAGTCTTGAAACAAATATCTCTGCAAGTTGTAAGATTTCTGGTCAAGACTATGTGTGTTCGAATAAAAAGGAAATACCATCCTGGGCTCAAAAGGTGATCAAGAATATAGCGTCTTGCAATAATCATGATAAGAAGGATGTATCAACCTCTTTCGAAACCCATATAAGGACACAAGATCATGTCTTTAAAGATAATAAGGAAGATGTTGCTCCAAAGGTACTTGGTGAGGAAGGTTCCTCTCACCCCTAACACTTAAAAGTGTTGAAAAGTGCATCCTTACAATGCCCAATCTTTTGATGTAAGGAAGCATAAGTATCTGGGCATCTGGAATCCTGTTAATATCTGTTATTCAATATAGAAAGAATACACAATCTACCTGAGAATATTAATATACTCTTGCTATGTAGAAAAGTTGTCTTACAACAACTTGTGTAAACAAGATAAGTTTTCTTGTATAAAGTATTTTTAGATACATGATTTTGAAGTTTTATTCTTTTCCATAAAGATTTTTAGGATATGAAGACCATAAGATGCGAATTTATTTTCGAATCTGGTCAGAATTATTTATTTAAGGATGATACCCATATTTGGTATGTGTTGAAATCCTTTGGTATATGTACTCATCTTGTTTGAGAACTTATACTAAAAGATGTATCCTCAAACCAGATCTCAAGCCAAGATTCTGAAAGCCTTGAGTGAAATGGTTTATGGTGAAACTATTAATCTTGCTGATTCCTTCAAGAAATCTGGTTGTGAGGATAAAGGAAAAAAGAATGAAGATGTGACATCTCATGCAGAAGTTACTAATCTTCTTGTCCAAAATAGTTTGGATGCTAAGATTGATATTCTCAATCTTCGCCAAGTCCTCCTCAGTACTGTTGAAACTCATCATAAATAGGAAACATTACTAAGAACTGTTATCCGTAACCAAAGAAAACTGATTAAACTTGGAATCGGTAATAGGGAGTATGATTGGAATATTAATCGGAAGGTTAATGCTTTAGCCTGTGAACATAATCAAGGTACTGTGTGTCGAATCCGGGAAATCAGTCGTGATGCTATAGATGAAGATCCCTAAAAATTTGAGGGTATTGAGAACGATCTTTGAAAAAGACTGTTCAAATATCGAATCAGAAAATAAACATCATTCTGTTGATTTATTTCGATATTTTGTATAAGGTCTATTTGAATAAAACTATCCATTTTGAATGAATAAAATTACTATTTTATAATCTTTGTTCATTATTTGATAGTTCTGATTGCATATCATGTGTATGAATGCTTATATTTTATGCTATTTGCTTTCGGATTTTTGAGATGTTTAGTTTCGGTTTTTATTAACCTAAAAATATTCGATCTCATATGGTGATGACCCTTATGGTTTGTGTGGCTTTTTGATTTAGCGGGATTAAGTTCTAGCCCATGTTGGTAGGTTTTATCAATGGATTATAAGGTGTTCCGATTGAAAATCATATGTGAAAAGTCACAATATGTTGATAATCAATTTATGTTTACATAAGTTGTGTTTAGCATAACATGTTTGTTTCGGGTTTAAACTTTTGCTATTGTCACGGATTAGTTAAAACCGATTCAACCTTTCTCTGGTAAAGGTTTCTTTTGTTGTTGTTCTTTTGTTCTTGCGAGAGGATGACAACACACTGGGGGAGAGTTCTTCTCGAACTGGTGCTTAAAGGATATATTTTTATGGGGAGAAGTGGCTGCGGAAATTGAGGTAACGATTTTTATTGTTAGTTAATCGTTTTTCATGTTTAAGAAAAGCTTGAGTTTACTGCATATATTTTTCTTTTGCTTAACAAAATTTTGGTACAATTGATATGTTCCATTATGTTATGTGGATTGATTTTTATGATTTAATTGTTTCCAGTTAAGAAAAACTGTGTCAATTTCATTTGGCTTATAATTTTGTATCTTCTTTATTGTTTGGTATCAAGTATTTTTGCTTAACGAAATTCGGTGCAACTACGGTGTTTACAATGATTATATTTGTTTCAATTGCTTCCGGTTGAGAAAAACAATGACAAGTCAATTTCTTTTGGTTTGTATCTATTGTTTTTGGCTTAACAAAAATTACGGGGTCATATGTTTAATCCACATGATTCCGGATAAGAGAAACTAAGTTAATTCTGATCTTAGTTAGACTTATCAATTGGAGGATTCATTCAAGTCTAATCGAATGCCTTGACAAGAAAAAACTAGTTAACTAACCTAGTGTTTGTGTTATCTAAAGGGAAAGGTCTAACTTATTTTCTGAAATAATTAGAGCCTGATAAGAGAAATAGAGTTAATTATGATCTCTATTTGAGTCTTGTCGAAATAAACGATTGTACATATACAATCGGTTCGACAAAAGAATTAAGTATCTTAGTCGATTTGTCGGACTAAAGGGATAATTGCTTTGGGAAATCGTTTCCTTGATAACATATTGAAACTAAATTACTTTTGTAGTTTCGAGTTTAGTATTGGTTATCTAAAATGGTATGTGAAACCTTCGTGCTTAACTCTTATAGGTTGTACAAGTCTTATAGATTTGTAAGATCCTTTCGGTTTGTCCTTTGTTTGCTCATACCTTTGTCATTTTTGTGACAAAAAGGGGGAGAAATATATGGAATAAACAAGTGATTTTTAATCACTAACAAATGACATTTGTGCTTAAACGTTGTATCTAACGAAAAAGTAAAGCATAGACTAAGGGGGAGAAACATATCATCACGTTGTGTAGTATTTCATACTACAAAGATATTCGGATTGAATATTTACCTAGATTGCCTTTAGGGGTAGTAAAAGCTTTTGTTATTCAAATGTCAACAACGACATTTATTTATTGAATATATGCAAGTTTTTGTGCCGTTGATACTTGGAATCAAGCGTATAAAGAATGAGTTATTTTGTACTTCATTTAGCTCCATATGTAATAAGAGTTTTGTCATTAAAATGGAAAAAGGGGGAGATTGTTAGAGGATAGCTCGGTTGACCCCACCAAGCGTTGGTATGTTTAGTTTGTTTGTCATATTTTAGTATCAAAACTCATCTAGAGTCGCTTGACTAAATACTAGAGTCAATTCCGTTTAGGTTAGACTAGAAAGTCTAGGAATGTTGATACGTATAAGTATTACTCCGAAGACCTGAAGAATGTGAAGAAGTAACGACTACAACGACGACATCATCCTTCCTTTGAGGTTAGTAATATTGACTTGATCTTGTCTCCATTCCTAACGTATCTTTCAAGTCGGATTATATTGAAAACATAACATGCAAAGATGTATATTAGTAATACTCTAGTGGTTAGACTTGGTCATGACATTATGATCAAAGTGTCAAGGAATTTATTGAATTACGAAGTATAACACTTATCTTTTGAACTTCGTAAATACGACATCGACATAATCTATTGTATATAGTTTCTTGATTATGTGTGCATTATATATGATTTCACCCTAGGAAACAATGTTTTATAACATTTTTTTAAAGGAAGTACATATATGAACTTATTTCATAATCGAAAGGAAATCATGATTGGTCAGGTTCTTTATTGAATATCTTTTGAATGACCAATATAAGATGAAAAGGTAGAACCTATCTTAACTTGTTGAGATTTATGGTATAACCGGTCATAGCCTATATAATATAACTAGTTGTAATCGGTCACAAGTTACATTGGAAATCAAGGTGTAACAGATCACAATCTATATTGGAATGCAAGTTGTAACCGGTCACAAGTTACTTTGGGATCCAAAGTATAACCGGTCACAAGATGAATTGGGAAGTTAGTTGTAATCGGTCACAAGCTACCTTTGGAAAGTAAGGTGTAATGATCACAAGATACTTCGGGAAGCAAGGTGTAACCCGTCACAAGCTACCTTGTGGACCAAGGTGTAACCGATTACAGCCTATATTGGGAATCATGTTATAACCAGTCACAACATATTTTGGAGTGATGGTATAATCGGTTCCATGAGCATAATCAAGTTTCCATGATTTACATATTTCTTCATGATGTGTGTGAATTAGGGTTTTGGGTTTGCTAAGATGAGAAGCTTCTAAATTTCGACATTATTTGAACATGTACATAACTCTTATCATTAATTGTTCAAAGATATTCCTTGATACCCAAGGTGATCCTAGGTCCGAAAAAGTAAAAAGCATTTAATTATCATTTTCATCATATATGTTTTAATTACCAGCAATTAAAACATATCATGTGGAAAATATTATTAGTTAATGTGGAAGACTAATAATAAAAGTTTATTATGAGAGTTTTCGGAAATATGGTTTGGCATTTAAGTGGAAATAGGAAAACCGAAATTAGGTACTTTAATGAGAATATCTTGAGAATATTTTCTGTTTTGGAATTTCTTTGTTGTCCAAACAACCTTGGTGTATAAATACTTGAGTTTGCAACTCTTGCAAACTATCCTAAGAGGCAGGAAAACTGCATTCTTGTTGTTTCTGGTGGAGCCATCTATCTGGAGAGGAAAGTACCCTAATTAGGAGAAATCTCTTACGACCGCTCGTTTAAAGACTTCTATGGGATCAAGAAGCTCTACAAGTGCCGATATGGATTTTGTACAGTGGTAAATAATTGTGGTTCGTTCAAGACTTTTATAGATTTGGTTATAGATTTTGTTAGAGCATATCTCGGTTGAACCCACCAAGCGTCGGTATGTCAAGTTTGGCTGTCATATTTTAGTGAATCAAAACTCATCTAAGAGTCGCTTGATTATGTAACTAGAGACAAATTCGTATAGGTTAGACTAGAAAGTCTAGGATTATGAGACATACAAGTATTACTCGAAGACCCGAAGAATGTGAAGAAGTAACAAGCTACAACGAAGACATCATCATTCCTCTTGAGGTTAGTAATATTGACTTGAACTATTTCATTCCTAACGTATCTTTCAAGTCGTGCTATATTGAAAACACAACTGCAAAGCTGTGAATGATTATACTCTAGTAGTGAGACATGATCACATGATCATAGTGTTAAGGAATTAGAATACGAAGTATAACGCTTATCTTTTGAACTTCGTATATATGACATCAACATAATCGTATGAATGCTATTGTGATTATGTGTATGGGTAAAGGTGAAGATTTCATCCTAGGAAACAATGTTTACATTTGTTTAAAGGAAGTACATTCATGAACTTGTTTTATGAATCGAAAGGGAAATTGCTAGGCTTATTGGTATCGTTATTCATTGCATATCTTTGGATTACCAATATGTGTGAGTTAATAGAACCGATCATAACTTGTTATGTATCTTGGTATAACTAATAATTGTGCCTGACTTATGATTTGGTATGACTTAATTAGTGTAACCGATCCTAAGTAATCATCTGAGATGGTATGATCGATATTTGTAATTGGTGTGACCGATGCTAGTAATTGGTGTGAACGATCACAAAAGAACTGTGTAATCGATCCTTGTAATTGGTGTCACCGGTCCTAGTAATTGGTGTAACCGATCCTGGTAATTGGTGTAGCCGATCCTAGTGACTTGTGTAACTGATCACAAGTAATACCATGAGTATATGGTTACTGGTCCTGGTAATTGACGTAACCGATCCTGGTAACGGGTCCTAGTAACTTGTGTGTTCGATCACAAGCAAACCATATTGAGGTAGAACCGATCCTTGTGTTTGGTAGAACCGTGAACCCATGATAGTAATTTGATATTTGATCAATCACATAGTTGTCTTGGAATACAGATGAACCAATTCTAAACTTGTTTGAAAGTGTCGTATAATCGATTCCAAGATTGTAAATATGAAAGAGGATTTACAAAGAAAAAATATGTCAACATATTTTGAACACGAAAAGTAACTCTTATCATTTATTGTTCAAAGAAAATATTCCTTAATAACTCAAGGAGATCCCAGTCCGAAATAAATTAAGAATCTTTTAATTAAGGTTGTTAGTTTTATATGCTTTAATTACCAGCAATTAAATGCATATCTCTAGATAATTGAAGTTTATTTTAGTTTTCGATTTATTTGATTGACTAACAGTTGTTGAACTTTGATTGCACCTAGTTTGTTTATTCTTGAAAATCTTCTCTTCTGATATAAGATTCACTCAAACTAGATCGAAGTGTCGACGGGATCTTTAAAACTTCTTGTAGATCTAAAGAATCTTGTGATAATCCATTGTTAACAGACTCCGTTCTGTGCGTGATTGATCACAAGAGATTCAAGTGGTGTCGTGCAGGTGTTTATTGAAGATTAAAGAAGATTTGAAGACAAAGAAGATTTATTATTTGGTTTCTATATCTTTGGGTGTGCACAAACCTTGATCGGCTGGGATCCAACTAGAATCATATTTATTCGGTTGATTAGTTGCGTGAGATCGGCATAACCTTATAGTTTCTTTTCTGAATCTATATTGATTGATTGCAAATATTAACTCTGCTACTTCGGTAGTTGTTGGATAAATTGATCTAACCAGGCAAAGGAGTTTATTAGTTTAAACGGAAGAGCCTTTGCATATGACTTGAGATATCTTCATCTGTAAGAATCAATAGAGTTGTTACCAAACAGATTTGTTGTTCCTTTACTGTTTGGAATACGATCCAAAGGAATTGTTCCAGTGCGTGCACTTATTGAATGTCAGAAGCGCAAGGATACTGAACAAACTAAGTGAACTAGGTTTAGTTGCTTGGTCTCAACTATAAGAAGTTTTGGTTTAGATTTTGTATGGCGGCTTAATTCTGAGAGTATTCACTTCTGGACTAGGTCCCGAGGTTTTTCTGCATTTGCGGTTTCCTCGTTAACAAAATCTTGCTGTGTCATTTACTTTTCCTTTCCGCAATTATAATTATTGTTATTATAATTTAAAGTAAATTACATAAACATTAACGTATTACTTGATAGTGATCCTATAGATTTTTGTTAAGTCCGAACCTATTATCAAGTAATCACACTTTGATTGTTGTATTGTCTCGATCTTTTTTTTTACTGAATCACATGCTTTTTATTAATGAATGAAAATTGTTATCAAATTACAAGACCTCAACTGAAATAAGAAAAACCAAATACATTTGCTCTATAAAGAAAATCTAGCAAAATCTATAATACTCCATATTAGGCATTTCTACTCTTGCTAGGAAATTTGGCCTTCCATAGAAAATCTGTTTTTGTCCTACTGCCAATTTAGCCCCCCTTTTAGCTACTGCCTCTGCAGAAAAGTTAATCTCCCTGAAACAATGACAGAACTTTATTGTTTGGATTTTCCTCACTTCCTTCAACCATCTCATTCTTATGAACCAAGGCATTTTGTTATTAGCAAATTCAGATATAACAGTTTTAAAGTCTGAGTTGAGTATTATGTGTTGTAACTCCCACTCTACTGCCAACTCAAGACCACTGCATATGCTTCTACAATGTAGTTTGTGGCAATACCAATACCTCCAGAGATTGCTCACTTGACACTGATGATCTCTAATCACCACACCAAATCCTGCAGCTCCAGGGTTACCAATGGAGGCTCCATCACAACAAAACATAATAGTTCCAGTGCTTGGTGGTGTCCAGAAACAAGGTTTAATGCATTGAAATTTAATTCTTCTTGGCCCCAAATTGAAGAAGAGAATTACCTGGTTATCATAATCTTGGTCCCACTTGTTGCTATTGATTCTTTGCCCTCCTTCAAACACTAATTTTTTGATTCTGCATTTAAAATTTTGAATATGGGGACTTACTTGCTCAAACATCTTTTTGTTTTTTTGAAACCATAGCTCCCTTATGATTGCACAGGCTGCAGTAATACAACATTCTTTAATCAATGGGCTCTTATTTCTTGCACTGCTCCACACTTCTTCAAAGGATTGAGGAATCTTGAAGTTGAAAATACTGCATATCCATTTCCAAATTTCTTTACTGAATTTGCACTTCCACAGAAGATGGTGCATATTATCCTGAGCTTCTTCACAAATGCAACATCTTGAAGCAAGCTCATACCCTCTTTCAATCATCACTGTATCATCAACATATATTCCTTGTACTATTTTCCACACATTACTTGCTATATTTGGATGCAAGTATGAATTCCATATATTTTTATAGCATTAAAAAGTGGGTTCTTTATTTCTCAGTAAATTGATTGCTGAAGAAGTTGTGAATTTACCTTTGATGTCTGCATTCCAGATTAAGCTATCATCTCCCATTCCAATATCTGGCAATGTGTAAGCTGACAGGATTTGATTTATCTCTATTGGTATATTCCATTTTCCTTCAAGAATTATATCTGCCACCTTCATATTCATATGAGCTTTAACCCAATCATTATCTTCAACTTCTTCTATTTGGGGATTTATACTAATCCAAGGATCAAACCAAAGAGAGACATTTTGACCATCTCCTATGCACCATCTTATGTTCTCCTTTAAGTGATTCCATGCCCATTTTAATCCTGGCCAAATAGATGACAGCTGCCAGTTATCCTTCCATTGTTTCTGTCTATCTTGAAATTTAGCCTTTATGAATAATGCCCATTCATCCTTTGAGTTAATGATTCTCCATAAAATTTTCATTAGTAGATCTTTATTAAGGATCTCCAATCTTTGAATACCAAGGCCACCTTCACTATAAGGAGTACACACTTTCTTCCATGATAAGATTTTGTATTTTTTGGTTTCACCATCACCGGACCAAAGGAAATTCCTAATTATTCTTTCACAAATCTTGATTACAGATGCTGGCCATTTATATACTGACATGCTGTAAATTGGCACACTACAGAGTACTGACTTTATGAGCACTAATCTATCATGAAATGACAATAACTTCCCTTTCCAAGTGGCCAATTTCTTTTGCATTAATTCCACCATTGATATTATTTCAACTTTGTTGTAGTAAAAGGTTCATTGAGACTTGTGAAGATTCGAGTTTTTAAATTTAATAAAAATATACAATAATATTACAATTGGTGCAAGAGGTACTGGGACTAAGGATTTAGCCAATCTTCATAACATAAGGTTCACTTATTTATTCTCAACAATTTTAGCTCAAGAAATATAAACATGGACTCTATTTTTGCCAAGGTAGATTCTCAAAACATTGATTGTAAATGTTAAGCATGGGACATCAAATCACCTAAGCTAAGCATGACCCATCTAATCAAATGACAACCAATTTAATCAAATCATATTTCAATTAATTTTAGTGCAAAAGTCATAAAAAAGAATAAAACAAATTTACCCATGTATGAAGTTCGGCCTCCTCCGTCGTCCCAGTGTTGGGGTTTAATTCATCATGTCGAAAAAACACTCAAAATATGTATTCATGGCTCAAAAAGTGTTTACAAGAAGAGAAAATAATGAAACAGGAAATCTGTAACAGCACAGGTGCGTTACAGACCGACTGTTTCAACTCTCAACTGTTATGATGAAGATAATCGTTACAAATCTGAAGATAAATGTTGCAGAAGAGGATGAAGAAACTGTTACAATGAAGATAAATGTTGTCAACCAGTTGAAGGAACTGTTACAACTAGTTGAAGAAACCGTTACGACGGATGAAGAAACCGTTGTTGTTTCCTGAGCAGCAGCAGCAGCAACAACAGAGTTCTGAAAACTCTTGATTCACGCCTCCTGAGCTCTCCTCTCGACACTCCGTCCTTGTACCTAGAGCAATCTATTTATACTCCTAATCCTCATTTAATCAAGCCATATCTCCCAAATAATCTTCATTTATCAATATTATTCTCCACGGCCAAAATTTCCATTTTTTGATCTTCCACGCGCATGCAGCTGTATTTCTTTCCCTCTATACCTTCTTCATGCTCCAGAATATCGATTAAGTCTTCCAAGCACGTGCAGTACACATTTAAATTTCTCATAACTCGTGTAAGCTCATGTTTTTCCTCCAACTCCCTGTTTGGATTAAACCAAGTTATCCAGCCAAATTTGATCGATAAAATCACCCATACTAGCTTTCTATAGTCATATCACGTCTACCCACTAAGTTTCAGGGATTGAATCTCACTAAATCACGTCCAAACATCCGATCGAAATTATGCTGTTAATGAAAATATTTTCCGAATTTGAGAAGAAGATTTCCTCCCCCTAATCCTGCATGGGTGTCCCTTTAGCACTTGTCTTATGGGGTGCAAATAGTAATTTTTGGGCGTAGATAGTAATTTTTCCGGGGTTCCTCCGACACATTTTTGGGGTGCTTCCGGTGAATTTCTATGGTGACTTTAGTACTCTATCCTGGGGTGTAAAACACCACTTTTCGAGCCAATTTTGCCGCAAGAGCTTATTCCCTAGAAAAGACTTAAAACAACTTTATTAGAAATAAAATGAGTCCTAGATAATGTAGTTATGGGTGAAAATGCGTCACACTTACGTGCTTATCAATTCCCCCACACTTACATTTTGCTAGTCCTCGAGCAAAACCTCAAGACCCGCTCAACAGCTGGTCATTTGCGTAACACCAAGAGAGACCCGCTCAACAGCTGGTCATGTGAATCAAAAGACCCGCTCAACAGCTGGTCATTTGTGTAACATAGAGAAAGACCCGCTCAACAGCTGGTCATAAGAAAACAAAAATAATAGACCCGCTCCACAGCTGGTCATATCAAGAAAAAGAATTTTTTTTTTTTTTTTGGTCATTTGTGTAACATAGAGAAAGACCCGCTCAACAGCTGGTCATAAGAAAACAAAAATAATAGACCCGCCCCACAGCTGGTCATATCAAAAAAAAAATATAAAAAAAATTTGATGACCCGCTCAACAGCTGATCATAAAAGTAAATTCTTAAGGTAGACCCGCTCAACAGCTGGTCATAATATGATAAGGAAACTCCTACAAAAATAAACAAAAAGTTAATCACTCCTCGACACTTAAATCTAACATTGTCATCAATGTTATAAAGATGAAATTAAAAACATGAACAAGGAGAAACTGTTACTACTTAAAGGAAGTGAGGAAGGATATTACCGTAGTCGACGCATAAGCATGGGTTACCTCCCAAGAAATGCTAAGTTTAAAGTCTTCAGCCAGACTAAGAAAGGATTAGTCACTCGAATCGTATAACAGTAGTCGGAATAACTGTGGGTCTTCAAAACCAAATTGAGCTGACCATAGGAAACAACAATAAGCCAAGAAAGTGAACAAGTATCTCATGACCTTACCTAGTTTCCTGATAACTATCGCTAACCATTGCAAAAGATAAAAACATCATCAGCAAAAAACATATGAGAGGGATGAATTCCATTTCTAATTACCATTGGGCTTATCTTGCCTTCATTTACCATTTTTGATATATTTCTGCTCAACACATCTTCCATAATCACAATTAAGGTTGGTGATAGGGGATCACCCTGTCTTAGTCCTCTGCCTACTGAGAAGAAGCCATTTGGACCACCATTTATCAGTATTGAAATCTTAGCTGATTCAAAGAGAGTGCATAGCTATTGACACCATGACTCTGAAAAGCCATATTTTAATAATACTTGAAATAAGAAATTCCAGCTCACTGAGTCATAAGCCTGGGATATATCCAGCTTAATTCTAACATTTCCACATCTTCTTTTCTTCTTCATCTCATTCACCATTTCTGAAGCAAGAACAATTTGATCATGAATGTTTGTTCCTTTAATGTAGGCAGCTTGCTGAGGTGAAATGAGTTTGTCCATAAGGCTAGACATTCTTGCATTGATGATTTTGGTAAATATTTTAAAACTCACATTACTCAGACCAATTGGTCTAAATTGGTTAGGAGATCTTGCACCCTCCAGTTTTGGCAATAAAACAAGGAAATTAGAATTAAGGCCTCTTGGAATGAATCTTCTTTTCCACCAAAATTGCACTGCTTTCACCACATCTGATTGGATAACATGCCAACAAGCTTTGTAAAAACTTCCAGAGAAGCCATCTGGGCCTGGAGCACTGTCAGGATCCATTTCAAAAAGTGTGTTCTTTATCTCTTTAGTTGTTGGAACAACATATAACATTTCTTAATCAGACTCAGTTATCACTTTTGGAATTACTTCTAGTAAAGAATTAGATATATTAACTTCACTAAACTTGAATTTGTGCTCAAAATGATTAATAATAATATCTGCAATCTTTGCTTGATCTGTAACAATTTCATTGTTGATATCCTCCAATTCTCCTATAAAGTTTCTTGCTTGCCTTATCTTAAGATTTGTATGGAAGAAACTTGTGTTGGCTGAACCTTCTTTAACCCATTTTATTCTAGCCTTCATTTTCATCATTGTGCTTAGCTGCACTTCCTTGGAGTTGAGTTTATTTTCAGCTTATACTAGATTATCCAACAAAGTATTATCAGCAGGATTGGCATCAGATAGTTGCATAGCTTCTTGGACTTCTTTTTCTGCATCTTTAATTTGCACATTAACATTACCAAATACCTTCCAATTCCAGTCCACCAATACTTTTTTTAGTCTTTTTAATTTACTCTGAAATACAAAAGCTGGATCACCCACTACATCTTCAGACCAACTTTTAGTCACTACCTCCATAAAACCAGGATGGTCTATCCAAATCTTTTAGAACTTTTGTGGAATATTTTTTTGGTTTAGGAACTCCTACACAGCCACCCAATAATGGAGAATGATCTGAGGCAATTCTCATTCCTACTTTATACGCCCATCCTTCAAATTTTTGAATCCATAAATTGTTAAAAACTGCTCTGTCTAGATTACACAAAATTCTGCTAGTTCCATGCTGGCAATTTGACCAAGAGTGAGAGATGCCTGTTTTTGGAGATTGCTGTAATTCACATCTGTCAAGACAAGAAGTAAACTCTAGCATATTTCTTGTATTAGCAGGCCTTCCTCTAATTTTTTCTTCAGATGATGTAATGGCATTAAAATCACCAATTGCAAGCCAAGGATGTTGTAATGCACTTAACATTTCCATCTCAGACCACAAAAATCTTCTTTGCACAGCTCCAACATGAGCATGAACTCCAGAAACTAAAGTACCTCCAATGCTAACAGTTATCATCTGGCTAGACATTGATACTACAGTTGGAGTTGGCAAGTGTTTATTCCAAAATAACCAAATGTTCCCTTTTTTATTTGACATAGAGTTATGAATCACCATGTTTTCCATACCTGGCAGATTCAGTTTATTGCAAAATGTTGCACTACAACTTATTTTTGGTTCAGCTATAAAAACTAAAGAAAGAGGAAACTGATTTATTAAAGACCATAACTTATTTTGAGCCCTAGGTCTTCTCAGGCCCCTGATATTCCAGTATAGAACTTTCATTGTTGAGGATAGAGGTCTTTAGTACCTCCTTTTCCTTGATTTCTCCTGAAATTATACTTATTTGTTACTTGCTAAACTTTTTCCTTTGGAACCACTTCATTGTGTTGGACTTCAGTATTATCTTTTGCCTTAGATGATGATGGCTTTTGAATTATTTTTGACCAATAAGTGGTAGGAATTCTTTCCTCAGATACTGAACCATCTTTCCCATTAATGTACTTGATGACGCTTTTCTCCACAGCATTGTCTTCTGCTATTTGTAGATTTTTTTTTTTTGGGTCTAGAGGATCTCCTTCCCCTTCCATGTTTATCTCTATTTCCTCTTTATTCACTGTATTAAGATATTCAAATCTCCCTGAAGAAATGTTAGCTATTTGAGTTACTACTTTTGGCTGACTGATATTTGTGATAGGAGTAAAACAGATATCAAATTTACACTTTCCTTTGGATGAACTACTTGGGACTCTGATGCAACAACTTGTGAAATTGATGGAGTGCTTTTGTCTACTGCAGATATGTTTCTGTTATCTCTCTTCTCTGGAGGTGAAGTTGGCTTGGAGGCAAATTTTGGAGATATACTTCTAGTTTGATCATTCACAACTTCTGTTTCTGAGGCTTTTTTTACCCTACATTCAGCTTGAAGATGACCAATGATTTTACAGTGATGGCAGAATTTTGGTAGCTTAGTAAGCAATACATTTTGCATAAAACCACCAAATTTTGTTTTAATCCAAAGTTTATGTGGTACCTTCTTTGCTAAATCAATATTGATAAGAACTCTTGCATAGAAACCATTCTCATACTTCAATGTAGCTTCATCAACTTTAATCGGCTCACCCAAAGCTCTACTGATGGTAAACAAGGTTTGTTCATCCCAATATTCCAAGCTAAGACCTGGAAAATGAACCCAAATATTTGCATAAGATGTTCTTTGATTCTCTGGTCGAAAATCAGGTATTCAATTTCGAATCCATAAAGTTTGATGGAAAACTTCCCATTTACCAGCTTTGATTAAACTTTGATCTCTCTCATTATCCAATTTTATTATGAAAAAACCTTTACCTAATGGTATGATCTTTCATTGACCAGATAACTTCTATTGAGATTTCAGATTCAAAACAGCATCAGAAAATTTTATACGAAGTAAATCAAGTTGACCTATCAGTGAAAATCTCCAAGCTGCACATCTATCCTCAGTACCACTAACAAGATCAATCAGATGGACTTTCTTCAACATAATTAATAAGATCCACAACAAATGGATTCATTTCTAAATTTTGATAAGTTTCCATAGATTTAAGCTCAAAAAACTTGAAAAGAACATAATAAAATCACCTGAAGGTGTATTCAACGCCAATCATTAAAGATTTTGGACAAGAAATCACCTGAATTAATGATGAAGATCACACAAATCAACGTCGAAAAATAAAAATTGAGAGTGAGTTGGTCGCAGATTCTCAGAGCTCAACTCAGTCCCGATCCGCTTGAATTATCTTTTTTTTTTTAATCAATTGATTATTAAATCGTCTTCAGTAATCATGTAGACATTCATTCATTGAATGTTATCATGGTATCAGACTCAAAATCATGAATTTCTGAGGGTATCGATCCTATTTCGCTATTAAGTCTTAAATTCTTTACCAATTTCTTCTGTTGCTGTTGTTCTACATCATCTTCAATTAGGGTTTATGGAGTTTGATTTGAAGATTCAAGGAGTTCGTATGAAGAGTTGATACTGGTGATTTATTGGTGTGAATTAGGGATTTGATCCTGATACTTTACTGCAACGTCGTCAAAAAGGATTAAGCATGTATTTTGGATCTACAATTCGTTTTTAGAACTTGAGCTCTTGGTGATTTTGGATTTCTAGTTGGTCGTTTGGATCTGAAATTTCTCTACCTCAACATCTAAAACTCGAATCTCTGCTGGTAATCTCCATCTTAACCTTTAGATTACTTTAGATTTGATCTCATGTGTTCAATTTCTACATCACTATCTCAACAAAATTCAATTTCGTCTTCAAATTCTGTTTTCATCATAACTTGGGTATGATTTTATCCTAGTTATTTTATCAAATCCAACTGGTACTGATTCCTGGATCTATTTGATCTGAGCATGCCTATTTCTGCTACAATAATTAGTTAGGAAGAAGCTTAATTTTGTTCCATTGGATAGTGGAGATAGATTATTCTTAAATTCAGTAGAATGTTGGGGTACGTGTGTGTGTTGATTGTTTGATACACCATTGAGTGCTTAATTTTTCTTCGGTTAGCTCCTCCTCTCAATGTTATTTTGGTACAGTCCTCACAGTAGTGGTATGTGAGTGAGTTGTTTTGTGTGTGCAATGATGGAACTGAGGATGCTGTTTCGGGATTGAAATTGGTGACATATATAAGTACAAGTTTAAGTTCTCTTTGATGAGTCTACATTCAATTCAGATGTAGCCTGGTTTAGTTACCTTTACTGCTGTTTTTTACTTCATATCCCCGTCAGTTTCCTATCATTCATATTGGTACATAATAATTGGTCCTTTCATAAGTACTGCAATAAGATTCTTCAACTGTTGCTATACGTTGTTGATTGATGGATATCAGTTATAGTTCTTATGTGTTTAACCATGCTTCAGCTCTGGTTTGTTGCCTAAGTGGATCCATGTTGAGGGAGAATGTTTTGGTGTGTTTTTGGTTCTTATTATTTCCTATGCAGTAGTATTGATTATGCAAACTTCAGTTTTAATTGCTGCAATCAGTTGAGAAAATGGTGCTCTTGCAATCTGTGAGCAAGTGTGTTATATAAGTTCTTTTGAAAACACTTTTGCCAGCAAGTAATAGTGTTTACAGATTTGAATGAGCTTTCAGCTCATTTCTGGTAGGAGAATGTTACAGAACCTGGTTCTATAGAATATCTACTGAGGCTGCAGTGGTGTGGTTTTTTGCAAAACATCCAGGGATAGTTCAATGCAGTCACTAGTCATCCTGGCATACTCATGCAATATTTTTTTGTTGATTTTGCTGCTGCTAAATTTTCAGTGAACCGGAATCCCTATTCTCTGTGTGCAAGAGCTGCTAATAATGATCAATTCCTACTTCTGGTTTACTATTTCTCTTGCACTGTCTCAATCCAGGATTCCAACATCACCTATTTTCCCACTACCTGCATACTTCTGATTTCACATGATGCTTGGGGTCATCTCACAGGTATACCTACTGCACCAATTATATATGTTCTTACTATTCGTTATGTACCTGAACCAACTACTGCACCAACTATACCAACAACTACTCATGCTGATGTATACTTCTCAATCTGGTAGTCTATTCTCCCATGTTTTCCACTACATCATCACAAGTTAAGACCTACCGATACTTCATGCTTATTCTTTCACCTACTATGATGTGTTATAAGACTAAACTACTTGTCCAAGTGCTTCATGTCAGTTATATCTTATTATGCTACCTGCCACCTCATGCTACTTGACATGGTTTCTTAGTGCATCAACATTTATCACCTGGTCCTATTCTACATCAACTATTATTGTTGTACCTTTATTCTAATGTACTTATGACTATGCCGAAAGTGCTGCTGCTTCCTTATGCTCTGACTACAACTGTTGTTCTGACCTGCGTCAAGGATTATCTCCTTTTGCAACTTGTCTATAGTTTCTTCTCATACTCAACCCATACAACTCATCTTGCTGAAGTCCTGCTGTGGTATGTGCTGGAATGATCAGATTTTGAAAATCACTATGCTTCCTAGTAATTATGTATGTGATTCAAGCTTTTTCCATCTGACAAGACTCAGCTTTGTGTTGCAACTCTGGCGCATGTCTTACAAGTTTGTTATGAACTACTACCCTTGTTTACTACTGTGAGTATGTGTAATGTCAATGTCCAATCTCAAGTTGTCTTTGTAGCCCACTTGAGATTGAGGGAGGGTAATAGCATATAGGTTGTGAGTGTGTGTAATGTCAGTATGTCAGTATGCAAGACATGAGAGTCATGTGAGTTATGTATGTGCCGAGTGCACGTGTGAGAGAATCCAGTTTGTGAGAGTCGAGTATACATACTCAACAGAGTCCTGTAATCAGAATTATCTTTCTTTCTGTAATCAATTGATTATCAAATCGTCTTCAGTAATCATGTAGAAATTCATTCATTGAATGTTAACATCTCACGAATTTGTCCAGGTGTTGCATGGTTTACAAAGGTGACTTGGAAATCAGGCACTTAGTATTGTCTCGATCTTGTATCCATAGACGATCACACAAAGTATGAATACCGATTTGTGGTATTGTCTCGACTTTGTCCATAGACAATCACTTTCAGTAAGAGGACTTATAGGTGGATATTTTAAAGATTGTGGTGTATTTGGGCACCCTCGTCTTTTCAATTGGTATCAGAGAAGGCAAACACGAAAAGATCTAATAATCTGTGTTTGGTGCGATCCAACCTATAAGAATTGAATCTGATGGATGATTCAGTTAACGAAAAGCAAGAAGATGATATACTTCAGAAGGGCTATTTGTTTTCAAAACCTGATAAACAACTTAATACTGTTAGTTCACTGATTGAACATAACTCAGGAAATATTAACCATGATGTGTTAATAAGAAAACAAATACTTATGACAAACAATTCAAAGTCAGATGACAGTGATGAGATTAAATTTTTCATAAAGCTTGCTGAAAAATATAATCTAAAAGATAATATATATTATCCATCTATGGAGAGATTTGTCAGAGAATTTTTGATAAAATCTAGGTTTCATGAAGAAGTTGTGTCTCAATAAATTCTTGGAGTTCATGAACCTCCTGACATGATGGTCACCACATATGGTCTATATCAAGATGAAAACACTGATCCTTTTTTCTCTTGAAACTGAATCTGAAGAATTTGACAATGATCAAGTCAGAAAAGATCTATTAGTTAAGACCATGATATGTGATTCTAATCCCCAGAATCTCTTAAATAATACTCCCTCCGTCCCATTTTAGATGAAGGGGAAGGTGTTTTCACACATATTAAGAAAAAAGAAAGAGACTATATATTTTCCAAATCTACCCTCATTAATATCTCCTAAAATATTTAAATTTTTAGTTTTTAATTCCTAGATTTTAGTGTGGATTTGGAATCTAGTGGATTATTTAAAAATTTCATTTGGAAAATTGAACTTATATTATACTCCATGTTTATATATGATTCCAAAGCATGGACAAATCAGGAAGGTTTAGGGAGAAAATATGAAAACCTTCATGTAATTTGGGACTTGAAAAAAACCCTTGCCCTTCATCTAAAATAGGACAGAGGGAGTATACAACACCGTGATTCTAATAGTCTAACCACTTGCAAGAATCAAAAGAGATGTGGTTCAAGGGATAATCCTATGACCAATATCCGGTCAAGACAATCAGTCATCCATTATGACAATGATTATCTCTTAGACAGAGGCGAAGATCAGCACAAATGCATTAAAACAAATGATTTCAGATAATGTTGTTTTATTGTTGATCAACTGTCTAAAACAGATTCCAGGGAACAATCTCATCGAATGATGGTGTCATATTCCAAGAAAGTTTTGGGTCAATATAAGAGCCCTGCTCAATTCATGACTCAAAAGAGTTCATGTCACACTTATGATAATGTTCGTCGAACTGATCTTTCTGTTAAATCAGATCACTCAAGTTGTGACTTAATGAAGGAAGTCTATTCTTGGAATAGTTCCAAAAAGGAAGATATCCAAAAATATCAGGATAGATCATGTTCCACAAAAATTGAGCCATCAAGAGCTCACTTCAACAACTAAGGTTGGTGACCGGAATTTCCCTATTATGTGCTCGATTTAAATACATGGGAAGTTCTTAAAAGAGCACAGGAACATGAAAGAAGTATAAATTCATACTTGATCTATCTGTATCATGAACAACTTAAGTCTTTTTTATTTTTATGGAATTTTATTCTATTTTAGAAGAATACTTTCGATTTTAGGAAAGTTCATGATAATATTGTTCAAGGAATTTTCAGACTCTCTTGATAATAATGGTTCGAAAAAATCTTTCATTATTTTATTTCTGAATGTGTATATTTTCACAAATCTTTTTTCAAATAAAATACCTTATTAGGTATTCTAAAACTGGGAAACCATGTTTTATTTGAAATATAAAAACATCTTTAGAAATGATTCTTTTCTTCACGTTTAGTCTGCGGTTCAAGATGGGTGAAAATACTATTGATATTGATTCTCAATTACAGAAGCTTGAAACATGTCCTCCCACTGAGATTAAGTGCTACTACTCAAGGGAACATAAGAGGAATCACATATCACTTGATCTCATGTTCTATTTAATGAGAGATTTTGAGATAGCTCAAGAACAATTGGAAGCTTCTGTAAAGAATAAGAAGTGGCTCGAGTCAAATCTTTTGAAGTTGACTGTGGAAGTGAATCTTTTGAAACGGAGACTCAATCATCTGAAAGAAAAGAGAAGACTCAAGAATCAGAACACTGAAAAATCTTCGGTGAATAATAAGAGCACTTCTATGGATTAAGTTATATGCTGTAATACTTAATCCAAGAAAATAGACATCAGTTTTTGATTTACTTCAATTATTGTATAAGGTCTGTTAGAGCATAGCTCGGTTGAACCCACCAAGCATTGGTATGTCAAGTTTGGTTGTCATATTTTAGTGAATCAAAACTCATCTAAGTTCGCTTGATTATGTACTAGAGACAACTTCGTATAGGTTAGACTAGAAAGTATAGGATTATGAGACACACAAGTATTACTCGAAGACTTGAAGAATGTGAAGAAGCAACAAGCTATAATGACGACATCATCCTTCCTCTTGAGGTTAGTAATATTGACTTGAACTGTTTCATTCCTAACGTATCTTTCAAGTCGTGCTATATTGAAAACATAACTGCGAAGCTGTGAATGATTATACTCTAGTAGTAAGACATGATCACATGATCATAGTGTTAAGGAATTAGGATACGAAGTAGAACACTTATCTTTTGAACTTTGTATATATGACATCGACATAATCGTATGAATGCTATTGTGATTATGTGTATGGGTAAAGGTGAAGATTTCATCCTAGGAAACAATGTTTACATTTGTTTAAAGGAAGTACATTCATGAACTTGTTTTATGAATCGAAAGGGAAGTCGCTAGGATTATTGGTATTGTCCAATATGTGTGAGTTAGTAGAACCGATCATAACTTGGTATGTATCTTGGTATAACTAATCACAATGCCTGACTTATGATTTGGTATGACTGATTTTTATTAATTAGTGTAACCTGATCCTAAGTAATCACCTGAGATGGTATGATCGATATTTGTAATTGGGTTGACTGATCCAAGTAATTGGTGTGACCGATCACAAAAGAATTGTGTAATCGATACTTGTAATTGGTGTAACCGGTCCTAGTAATTGGTATAATCGATCCTGGTAATTGGTGTGACCGATCCTAGTGAATTGTGTAGCCGATCACAAGTAATACCATGAGTATATGGTAACCGGTCCTGGTAATTGACGTAACCGATCTTGGTAACTGATGTAACCGGTCCCAGCAACCATATTGAGGTATAACCGATCCTTGTGTTTGGTAGAACATTAAACCCATGATTAGTGATTTGATATTTGATAAATCACATAGTTGTCTTGGAATACAGATGAATCAATTCTAAACTTGTTTGGAAGTGTGGTATAATCGATTCCAAGATTGTAAATATGAAAAAGGATTTACAAAGAAAAGATGTCAACATACTTTGAGAATGATCAGTAACTCTTATCTTTTATTGTTCAAAGATATTCATTAATAACTCAAGGAGGTCCCGGTCCGAAATAAATTAAGAATCTTTTAATTAAGGTTGTTAGTTTTATATGCTTTAATTACCAGCAATTAAATGCATATCTCTAGAAAATAAAAATTGGTAATGTGCATTTACTAATTGGAGACTTTCTAGTGAGATTTCGGAAATATTGGACAAAGCATTTCCAGGAATTATGAAAACCGATTTTGGGCATTTAATGCATATCTTGAGAATATTCGGTTTTGGAAATTCCTTGGTGTCCAAACATCCTTGGTTTATAAATACCCAAGTTTGCATTTCTAGCAAATTATCCTAAGAGCCAGGCAAACTTTTTTTTTTTTTTTTTTCTGGTGGAGCCGTCTATCCGGAAAGGAAAGTACCCTAATTAGGCGAATCTCTTACGACCGCTCGTTTAAAGACTTCTGTGGGATCAAGAAGCTCTATGAGTACCGTTGGTGGGAAACTAAATAATTGTAGTTTATTTTAGTTTTCGATTGATTTGATTGACTAGCGGTTGTTGAACTTTGATTGCACCTAGTTTGTTTATTCTTGAGAATCTTCTCTTCTGATATAAGATTCACTCAAACTAGATCGAAGTGTCGACGGGATCTTTAGAACTGTTTGTAGATCTAAAGACATCTTGTGATAATCCATTGTTAACAGACTCCGTTCTGTGCGTGATTGATAACAAGTGATTCAAGTGGTGTTGTGCAGGTGTTTATTGAAGATTAAAGAAGATTTGAAGACAAAGAAGATTTCTGATTTGGTTTCTATATCTTTGGGTGTGCATAAACCTTGATCGGATGGGATCAAACTAGAATCGGATTTATTCGATTGGTTAGTTGTGTAAGATGGGAATCACCTTATAGTTTCTTGTTGGAATCTATATTGGTTGATTGCAAATCTAAACTCTGCTACTTCGGTAGTTGTTGGATAGATTGATCTAACCAGGCAAAGGAGTTTATTTCTTAAAACGGAAGAGCCTTTGCATATGACTTGAGATATCTTCATCTGAAAGAATCAAGAGAGTTGATACCAAACAGATTTGTTGTTCCTTTACTGTTTGGAATACGATCCAAAGGAATTGTTCCAGTGCATACACTTATTAAATGTCGGAAGCGCAGGGATACTGAAGAAACTAAGTGAACTAGGTTTAGTTGCTTTGTCTCATCTATACGAAGTTTTGGTTTGGATTTTGTATAACGGCTTAATTATGAGAGTATTAAATTCTGGACTAGGTCCCGGGGTTTTTCTGCATTTGCGGTTTCCTTGCTAACAAAATCTTGTTGTGTCATTTACTTTTCCTTTCCGCAATTATAATTGTTGTTTTTATAATTTAAAGTGAATTACACAAACTTTAACTCCGTATTACTTGATAGTGATCCTATAGATTTTGGTTAAGTCCGAACCTATTATCAAGTAATCACACTTTGATTGTTGTATTATCTCGATCTCGTATCCATAGACGATCACACAAAGTAAGAATACCGATTTGTAGTATTGTCTCGACTTTGTCCATAGATAATCACTTTCGGTAATAAGACTTATATGTGGATATTTTAAGGATTGTGGTGTATTTGGGTACCCTCGTCTTTTCAGATTTAATTTTAAATTTTAAAATAAAGAATAATAAACAAAGATAATATCAAAATGATTGATAGTACTGAGGTTTATGATTTCATCATTCAACAATATTTATGGGATTCAATATTAATTTTTTATCATACAATTCTAGACATTAAAGCTCTAACGAAAAGAATTCTGATTATAGTTTATTGCATATATTTGATTCTTAAAACATCAATTGTTAATCCAAGCATGAGGCATCAAGAGTCCTAGACTAAGCATGCACCATCAATAGAAAATACAACTAATTATTAAAAATCATTTAATCAATTTTAACTTAGTGCAAATAATCATACAAGAATTGCAGAAATTAATTAAATTAAGATTACCATATAATTATAAAAAAAAACTGGCTTCCTCCGTCGCCTCGGCAATGGGATTTAGCTCGTCATGTTGGAAACACGCTCAAAAGTTGATTTCATTGCTCAAAAATTGTTAAAAGGATGAAAATATATGAAAACGGAGATTTTTAACGCTTATAATTGTTACAAACTAACTGTTATAATGTACGGTACAAGAGAAATGCCGCCGTCACATTTTGCTTGTCGCTCAGAAACTGTTACAAAGAAAAGACAAGATGACATTCAACAAACGACTGTCTTTGACTGTATCTGTTCTTCGTCTTCTTCTTCAACAGCAGCAATGGCGATCCTCTGCAACTATCTGTTTATCGCTCCGTTTCTATCCCAATCCTCTCTGTACCCTTTCTATTACTCCTCCACACCTTATATACTCCTCCGGACACCAAAATCATGCGTCATAACTCCATATATTCTTCCATTACTCGATAATATTCTTCGCTGCCAGTCACGGGTTTTCTTCCCTGATTTATCTCCTGAGTGTTAATCCTTAGATGTCATGCTCCAAACATGATTAAACACGTTCCAAAAGTCACAAAAACCCCAGCTTCCACACGCAAACCTCCAATTACAGCACATACTTCCCGGAAATAACCCGAGAAGATATATCCTACGTTTTTTACTCAAAAACGATTCTCCAGCCCAATTACCGGTCTCGTTTAGCTGCAACATGCCCAATCCAACTGATTGTAGTGTTTTAATCTCCCTAGAAATCGTCCAAAACTAAAACAGCAACATCAGGTTTTCAAAACACGCAACTCCCTGAATCTCCAGTCAATTCTAATCCAAACCGTTGATCATACCATGCCTGTTAAGCTTAATCAAGTCGTCCCATACAATTTCAGCCATTAAGTCTTCTTAAATCTCCTCCAAAAAAAGAACCCTAATCTCTGCTTGTGATGAACACAATTTCCCGCCAAAACAGGAAATTCAAACGGAGAGGATGAATGTGCCCCTTAACCAGCTGTATGGGTGCGAATATCAGGTGGGTGCCCCTTATCAATTGAGGTGTCCCTCAAAGTAGGGGTCCGTTTAGCAAATGTCCTCCGGGAGTGCTCCGAGTAATTTTTTTGAGCCGATTTTTCTTAAAATGTTTATTTCCCAAAAATACCTACAAACACATAAAACACCATAATAAGTACAAAATCGAGTACCAACAATACAGAAAATTGAGAACAACTTAGACACAAAAATGTGTATATCAAACCGTTGTTGGGAAACTAGATAATTGCATTGTTATTGTAGTTTTCGATTATTGATTTAGTTGACTAATGGTTGTTGAAACTTTGATTGCACCTAGTTTGTTTATTCTTGAGAACCTTCTCTTCTGATATAAGACTCACTCAAACTAGATCAAAGTATTGACGGGATCTTTAGAACCATTTTTGGATCTAAAGACATCTTTTGAGAATCCATTGTTAACATACTCCGTCCTGTGCGTGACTGATCACAAGAGGTTTCAAGTGGTGTTGTGCAGGTTATTATTGAAGACAAACAAAGATTTGAAGACGATGAAGTTTTTCTTATTATTTTTCGTATCTTGTGAATTGTGTGCACAAACCTTGATCGGCTGGGATCCAACTAAAATCGTGTTTATCTTTGTTAGACTTGATTGATTAGTTGCGTGAAATAGGTATCACCTTATAGTTTCTCTGAAAAGATGAGGGTACCCAAATACACCACAATCTTTAATTTATCCACCTATAAGTCCTCTTACCGAAAGTGATTGTCAATGCACAAAGTCGAGACAATTCGACAAATCGGTATTCACACTTTGTGTGATCGTCTATGGATACGAGATCGAGACAATACAACAATCAAAGTGTGATTACTTGATAATAGGTTCGGACTTAACCAAACTCTATAGGATCACTATCAAGTAATACAGAGTTAACGTTTGTGTGATTTAATTTAAATTATAATAATAACAATTATAATTGCGAAAAAGAAAACTAAATGACACAGCAAGATTTTGCTAACGAGGAAACCACAAATGCAGAAAAACCCCGGGACCTAGTCCAGAATTTAATACTCTCATAATTAAGCAGCTATAGAAAATCTAAACCAACTTCGTATAGTTGAGACCAAGCAACTAAACCTAGTTCACTTAGTTTCTTCAGTATCCCTGCACTTCCGACCTTCAATAAGTGCGCGCACTGGAACAATTCCTTTGGATCGTATTCAGAACTGGTAAAGGAACAACAAATCTGTTTGGTAACAACTCTATTGATTCTTTCAAGATAAATATATCTCAAGTCATATGCAAAGGATCTTCCGTTTAAACTAATAAACTCCTTTGCCTGGTTAGATCAATCCAATCTACATTACTTAAGTAATAAGATTCGGATTTGTAACAATCAAAATAGAACTCAAGAGATCTATTAGGTGTTGCCAATCTCACGCAACTAATCAATCGAATAAATCCGATTCTAGTTGGATCCCAGCCGATCAAGGTTTGTGCTACACAAAGATATGAGAAACCAATAAGAAATCTTCTTTGTCTTCAAATCTTATTTAATCTTCAATTAAACCTGCACAATACCACTTGAATCTCTTGTGATCAATCACGCACAGAACGGAGTCTGTTAACAATGGATTATCACAAGATGTCTTTAGATCTACAAATAGTTCTAAATATCCCGTCGACACTTCGATCTAGTTTGAGTGAATCTTATATCAGAAGAGAAGATTCTCAAGAATAAACAAACTAGGTGCAATCAAAGTTCAACAACCGTTAGTCAATCAAATCAATCGAAAACTAATAAACTGCAATTATCTAGTTTCCCACCAACGGTACTCGTAGAGCTTCTTGTCCCACAGAAGTCTTTAAACGAGCGGTCGTAAGAGATTTCGCCTAATTAGGGTACTTTCCTCTCCGGACAGACGGCTCCACCATAAACAACAAAAAGATGAAGTTTGCCTCGCTCTTAGGATGGTTTGCTAGAAATGCAAACTTGGGTATTTATAGACCAAGGATGTTTGGACACCAAGGAATTTCCAAAACCGAATATTCTCAAGATATGCAATAAATGCCCAAATATGTTTTCATAATTCCTGGAAATGATTTGTCAAATATTTTCCGAAATATCTTAATAGAAAATCTCCAATTAGTAAATGCACATTACTAATTTTTATTCTCTAGAGATATGCATTTAATTGCTTGTAATTAAAGCATATAAAACTAACAACCTCAATTAAATGATTCTTAATTTATTTCGGACCGGGATCTCCTTTAGTAATTAAGGAATAAGTTTGAATAATAAAAGATAAGAGTTACTGTTCGTGTTCAAAGTATGTTGACATCTTTTCTTTGTAAATCCTCTTTCATATTTACAATCGTGGAATCTTTTAGAGCACTGCTCTGTCGAACTCGCAAGCGTTGCAATCTCAAGCTTGTTTGTGAAGTTTAGTTGCCAAAACTATAAGTCTTGATTTCTAGTCTACTTATAGCTAAGTCTTGGATTAGGATAGTAAGTGTAGTTGAGCATTAGACTTCACGGTGTTCATCGATTGAAGATGAGAACTACTAAGGGGAGCTTGTGGAACTTCATCAACAAAAGGTATGTGAAGACTTGAACTCATCTATCACTCAAAAGTCTATCTACTTTATCTCCTATTTGAGACAAAAGTTGTATAACTATATAGACTTCAATTATACACATTTGTTATTTCGAGCTGAGTTTAACTCGCTTACATATTTCTCGAAATATGTGTTGGTAAGCTTTCGCTTTAACCAAGTTCATCTTATATTCTTGATGAAAGTCAAAAAATGATCATGTGAAAATCACCTGGTAACATCTTGCATGATTTGTGTGAGATAGTCATTTGATGTAGACTTGGAATGTTTCGTATTGATTATTCGATCACTTGAAAATTGCTTTGAAGCTAATAGTTTGTGTGAAACAGCTATTGTCGTCTTATAAGAATGTTTCAATGGTTGAAATAAGAGTTTAGAACAATTGGATATAAGCACAGTATGCGTACTTGCATATGTGTAATCCAAGTCCGGGAACCATGGTATGCATACCCGTATACATACTTATTGGTGTAGTAAAGATCCGGGAACTTAGTATGCATACCTGTACGCGTACTGGCATGAGGTTCAAGTTACGGGACTTACTGAGTTTGGTGGTATGCATACGAGTTCGCGTACTGGCGAATCCAAACTTAGTCCGACTACTCAGGTATGCGTACCCATTTGCATACTTGAGTAGGTTAGGTTCTAAAATCGGTTTGTTCATGAACTAATACGTTTATATAATAAAGAATGCAATCTTTTGCAAACCGTGGCTATAATATTCATAAATTGATTCGAGTGAATCAAAATAGATTTTGCTTCAATTGTGTCTTGTATACTTCTATGAGAATATAAACAATTGAACAACTCTAGAACTAGTTTCATTTGAGTCATTTGAACTAGTTATGGTTAAGATGAATATGGTTGATATGAAAGTGTTCATATGGTTAACTTCGGTTAACTAATGTTGAGCCAATAAAGGTGCACACGTTTAGGTACGGATACTAATATCTAAATGAAGTCACTTTTCATTTGCGTGTAACAAGCTAAGTTCGATCTAACAGTTGAAAGATATTAGCTTGAGTCTAATCAGGTTTTCATCTAACGGTGAATATTGAATGCTTTGTTACCAAGGTAACATTGATTGCAACCCTGATTTGAAGACTATATAAGGGAGAACTCTAGCAACTGGGAAACTTAATCCCCACACCTCTTGTGTGATACTAGTTGCGACTAGAGTCGATTCTCCTTTAACCTTAGGTTTTTCTAAAACCATGTAGGTTATGAGTACCAAAAATCTGTTGTGCCACGTGGCATAACATTAAAGGTGGAGCAACTTATTATGTTACAACGATGCACACTACATTTTTCCTTAAGATGCTTAGTTGTGAAGCTATCTCCCTCAACATGTGGCGCACTATTAAAGGAGGGAGTAGAAAAGTAAGCTACAACGGACTACACCAAATCACTACCAAGATTGCTTAAAAGCTAAGCAATAGGGTATAGTGTAGGTACATGGGTGTGTCTGTCTTTCAGAGGAAGCTGAGCAGTCTGTACAGCTTTTAGTACGAAGGCGCAGTCGTCAACAACGTGGGCTCAGAGTACGTGGCATCCTATGACTGGCGAAGGTATGCGGCCAACGAAGGTACAACTTGTACGGAGGTTTCACAGTTCATGATGGCATGTGGGGGAAGCTAAGGTGGCATTGTCTGATTGGAGATGGTGGGCGGCCGACGAAGGTACTTGATTGACCAAGGATCATCGGATCTCGAAGGAACATAAGACATCAAAGATATCCATGATGCATGTGGAGCTATAAATACCCATCCTCATCTCAAGAGAAGGGAACTTTGGGGTGAGATAGGATTAGAGAAAAGACTCATCTCTCTCTACTTTCTCTTTTATTTACTAGAGCTTCATACTTTCTTCCATGGAGTTCTTCCACTCAAATGTAACAAGATCAATAATAAACTTATCATCTTTACCCATGGACGTAGGTTAAGATTAACCGAACCACGTAATCTCTTGTGTGTTGATAACTTAGATGCACTTACATCATCTTCTCTCTTAGAGATTTACTTACTGAGTTATCTCTGTATTCTGAGCTATCTATGCTTTCTGAGTTATCTGTTCATCTGAGATATCTCTTTATTTAGCTTATTTACTTACTCGCCTCTGTATTCCAGAGATACCTTTGTTTTCTTAGCATCTTCTCTTGCGAAGTATCTTTACTTACTTAGTATATGATCTTCTGAGTAGATCTTATTTCGAACATACCTTTTATTTACTCAACAATATCAGTTCAACTGAGGTATCCATACTACTTAGTATATGATCCTATGAGCTGCTCATATTACGTAGACTATGGGAAAAATAATAGTCACAGTTTTTCGCTAGAAACAGGGTGGACCGAAAAGCTCTCGATTTTTGTTATTTTGGCTATCTCATCATCTTTTTTTCTCTAGATCTTCGTTGGAAGATCGGATCTAAGAATAAGAGAGTTGGATCTTACTTTCTTGTAAGGATTTATCATTATTTGACAAGTTTTTCGAGTATTAAACCATGAAAGAAGCTTGAAATACGACGGATCTACAAAAAGTGGTTATGAAACACCATTAAAACACTTTTAAAAGATTAAAAAACTATTATTTTATTGTTATTTTCTTGCTCATGAGCAAACCTTTTCTGGATTTGAATACCTTTGTCTTCGAGGGTACCTCAGTAAAAGTTTTGGAGTATAATCCCTAAGGTTATTTATGAGCTGAGGGTCGTTTTCTTTCGCATACGCTTTCTTTTACTCAGCTTGCAGTACTCTCTGCCGTTTTTAAATATGAGGTTCATTTAGGAACTAAGTTCCAAACATTGGACAGTTCGATTAAATACGAACTCAGCAAACATATCTCTGTTAAGTTCTATACTAAACTTTTAATTTTTAATTTTTTTATTTCCGTAATGGGGCTACTAGGAACGTACCCTACCCCTTTTTCTCTTTACTTTCAGGAAGCGGAAATACGAAGGTCAAAATTACGAAGCCTTGGAGGGAAAATAAAGCTTATCTTTGGCTCGAGTGTATTTATATACACTTTCAACAGCCAGAGACAATTACGAAGGCTGCCCTTGGTTCGTACGTATTATAGTACAAACTTCTAAGGGCAAAGATGAAGGTTATCTTCGGCGAAGGTTGCCTTTGGATCGTACGTATCTAAGTACGAGAAGCCATAGGCAAAAACGGAGCTTATCTTTGGCTCGAATGTATTTATGTACATTCTCAACAGCCGAAGACAATTACGAAGACTTCCCTTGGCTCGTACATATCTAAGTACGAGCATCCAAGGGCAAATACGAAGCTTATCTTTGGCTCGAATGTATTTATACACATTCTCTGAAAAGACGAGGGTACCCAAATATACCCCAATCTAAAACTTTTCCACCTATAAGTCCTTTCTCTGAAAGTGATTGTCTATAGACCGAGTCGAGACAATACAACTAATCGGTTCACACTTCGTGTGATTGTCTATGGATATGAGATCGAGACAATACGACAACAAGATAACTTGCATGATTGACTATGGATACAAGATCGAGACAATACAACAACGAAGTATATTTACTTGATAAATGGTTCGGACTTAACCAAACACAATAGGATTACTATCAAGTAAATAGGAATTAACGTTTGTGTATTTTACTTCTAATTATAATAAAACAATTATAATTGCGGAAATAGAAAAGTAAAATACACAGCAAGATTTTGTTAACGAGGAAACCGCAAATGCAGAAAAAACCCCGGGACCTTGTCCAGAATTGCATACTCTCAGGATTAAGCCGCTATACAAAATCAAACCAACTTCGTATAGTTGAGACCAAGCAACTATACCTATAGTTCACCTAGTTCCGTTTGTATCCATACGCCTCCAACTTGCAAATAAGTCACGCACTTGGAACAATTTCTTTGGTTCGTATTCCAAACAATAAAGGAACAACAAATCTATTCGGTAACAACTCTTTTCAACCAAGTGATTTGAGTTCGACAAAAGGCTCTTCCATTTATCCCAATAAACTCCTTTGTCAGGTCCTTAGATATATCCAATAACAACTACCAAAGTAATTGTCAAGATTTTGCAATCAATACTTTTAATCACAAAGAATTGTATTGATGCCGATCTACTCAACTAATCAATCCAATCTACCAAAAGGATAAACCGATTAAAGTTGGATCCTCTTTACCCGAAACAAGTATTGTGCACACCAAAGATTATGAACCCAAATCAGAAATCTTCTTCGTCTTCAAATCTTCTTAGATCTTCAATAAACACCTGCACACAATCAACTTGAATCTCTTGTGATCAATCACATAAAGAACGGAGTCTGTTAACAATGGATTATCACAAGACGTCTTTAGATCTACAAATAGTCTAAAGATCGCCGTCAAAACTTCGATCTAGTTTGAGTGAATCTTATATCAGAAGAGAAGATTCTCAAGCATAAACAAACTCGGTGCAATCAAAGTTCAACAACCATTAGTCAATCAAATCAATTAATAACTAATAAGAAACCGAAATTATCTAGTTTCCCACCAACGGTACTAATAGAGCTTCCCAATCCCAAAGAAGTCTTTAAACTGAGCGGCCGTAAGAGATTTCGCCTAGTTAGGTTACTTTCCTTTCCGAATAGGCGGCTCCACCAGTAACAACACAACTAGGTAGTTTTGCTGGCTCTGAGGATTAGTTTGCTTGAAATGCAAACTTTGATATTTATAGACCAAGGAAGTTTGGACACCAAGGAATTTCCAAAACCGAAAATATTCTCAAGATATGCAATATATTCCAAATTCGGTTTCCATAATTCCTGGAAATGCTTTGTCCAAATAATGACCGAAAATCTCTTAGAAAATCTTCAACTAGTAAATGCACATTACTAATTTTTATTTTCTAAAGATATGCAAAACTAACAACCTTAATTAAAAGATTCTTAATTTATTTTTGATCTGGGATTCTCCTTTAGCTATTAAGGAATATCTTTGAACAATAAAAGATAAGCGTTACTGCACATGTTCAAAGTATGTCGACATCTTTACTTTGTAAGTCATCTTTCATACTTACACTCTTGGAATCGATTTGCCACACTTCCAAACAAGTTTAGAATTGGTTCGTCTGTCTTCCAAGAACTCTGTGATTGATTATCCTATCAAATCACCAATCATGGGTTTCACGGTTCTACCAAAACAAGTTTCGGTTCTACCTCCATGTGGGTACTGGAATTAGTCACACTAGCTTTCCAAAATTCGGTTGACTAGGTACTAGGATCGGTTCCCACATATATATGGTATCTAACTTGTATTTGTTGCACATGTCCATAGGATCAGTTCCCAATATCTAAAAACGTGTTGCACATGTTCTAGGATCGGTTCCCAATATCTAGAAACTTGCTGCACCTCTTACAAGGATCGATTCCCCTTTGTGATCGGTTACACCTCTTACTAGGATTGGTTCCCCTTTTCCTAGATTTGGTCATACCAATAACAACAAATCGATCATACCATCTCAGGTGATTACTTAAGATCGGTTTCACTAATAAAAGTCATACCAATACAAAAGTCAGGCCTTGTGAATAGTTTTACCAAGAACATAAACAAGTCATGAGCGGTTATACTAATCACACATATTGGTAGTTCAAAAGATATGCAATGAATAACAATACCAATAAGCCTAGCGATTTCCCTTTCGATTCACAAAACAAGTTTATGAATTTACTTCCTTTAAACGAATGTAAAACATTGTTTCCGAGGATGAAATCTTCACCTCATACCCATACATAATCACAATAGCATTCGAACGATTATGTCGATGTCTTATATACGAAGTTCAAAAGATAAGCGTTATACTTCGTATTGTATTCCTTAATACTATGTCTAACTAGAGTATAATCATTCATAGCTTCGCAGTTATGTTTTCAGTATGCACGACTTAAAAGATACGTTAGGGAATGAAACAGTTCAAGTCAAATATTACTAACCTCAAGTGGAAGGATGATGTCGTCGTTGTAGCTCCTTACTTCTTCGCATTTTTCAAGTCTTCACGTAATACTTGTAATGTCTCATATCCTAAAACTTTTAAGCTAACCTATACGAAGTTGACTCTAGTATATAATCAACCGACTCTTTAAATGAGTTTTGATTCACTAAAATATGACAACCAAACTTGACATACCAACGCTTGGTGGGTTCAACCGAGCTATGCTCTAACATTCTCAACAGCCAAAGACAAAAACGAAGGCTGTCCTTGGATCGTACGTATCTAAGTAAATGAAGCCAGGGGGCGAAAACGGAGCTTATCTTTGGATCGAATGTATTTATATACATTGTCAACAGCCAAAGACAATTACGAAGACTGCCCTTGGCTCGTAAATATCTAAGTACGAGCAGCCAAGGGAAAATACGAAGCTTATCTTTGGCTCAAATGTATTAATACGCATTCTCAACAGCCAAAGAAAAAAATGAAGGCTGTCATTGGCTCGTACGTATCTAAGTAAACGAAGCCAGGGGCGAAAACGGAGCTTATCTTTGGCTCGAATGTATTTATATACATTTTCAACAGCCAAAGAAAATTACGAAGACTGCCCTTGGCTCGTACATATCTAAGAACGAGCAGCCAAGGGCAAATAAGAAGCTTATCTTTGGCTCGAATGTATTTATACACATTCTCAACAGCCAAAGACAAAAACGAAGGCTGTCATTGGCTCGTACGTATCTAAGTAAACGAAGCTAGGGGGAGAAAATGAAGCTTATCTTTGGCTCGAATGTATTCATATACATTCTCAACAGCCAAAGACAATTACGAAGGATGCCCCTGGCTCGTACATATCTATGTACGAGTATACAGGGGCAAAGATGGAGCTTATCTTTGGCTCGTGTGTATTTATACACATTCTTAACAGCCAAAGACAATTACGAAGGCTGTCCTTGGATCGTACATATCTAAGTACGAGCATCCAGGGGCAAAGATTGAGCTTATCTTTGGCTCGAATGTATTTATATACATTCTCAACAGCCAAAGACAATTACGAAGACTTCCTTTGGATCGTACATATCTAAGTACGAGAAGCCAATAGAAAATATAAAGCTTATCTTTGGCTCGAATGTATTTATACACATTCTCAACATCCAAAGACAATTACGAAGGTTGTCCTTGGATCGTACGTATCTAAGTACGAGCATCCAGGGGAAAAGATGGATCTTATCTTTGGATCGAATGTATTTATATACATTCTCAACAGCCAAAGACAATTACGATGACTGCCTTTGGATCGTACATATCTAAGTACGAGCATCCAAGGGCAAATACGAAGCTTATCTTTGACTCGAATGTATTTATACACATTCTCAACAGCCAAAGACAAAAACGAAGGCTGTCCTTGGCTCGTACGTATCTAAGTAAACGAATCCAGGGGGAAAATGAAGCTTATCTTTGGCTCGAATGTATTCATATACATTCTCAACAGCCAAAGATAATTACGAAGGATGCCCTTGGCTCGTACATATCTAAGTACGAGTATACAGGGGCAAAGATGGAGCTTATCTTTGGCTCGTGTGTATTCATACACATTTTTAACAGCCAAAGACAATTACGAAGAGTGTCCTTGACTCGTACGTATCTAAGTACGCGAATCCAAGATACGAAGGTTATCTTTGGCTCGAACGTGTCCATACACGTTCTCAGCGGTCAAAGACTATTACGAAGGATGCCCTTAGCTTGTACGTATCTAAGTACGAGCATCCATGGGTAAAGATGGAGCTTATCTTTGGATCGAATGTATTTATAGACATTCTCAATATCCAAAGACAATTACGAAGGTTGCCCTTGGCTCGTACATATCTAAGTACGAGCATCCAGGGGAAAAAGAGGAGATTATCTTTGGATTGAGTATATTCATATGGAAATCAAGGGAGATCAACAGGATGCAAGGCTATGCAACCTAGCGGAGGTAAGGCTGAACGAAGAAAGAGCCGCTGAACAACAACATGAAAGGAAGAGAAGAAGGGAGAATACCAACGAAGTGAAGAACAGAGACTTCAAGGTTCCCGAAGCCCCCTCGCCTAAGGATACAAGCACTAACAACACTCCGTAGGTTGATAGCTCCACCGAATGACAACTACATAAACGAAAGGTCATCCAAAGACTGTTCTTAGCTCGTACATATCTAAGTGTGCGCAATTAAGGACGAAGATGAAGCATAAGAACGAAGGTTCAAAATACAACTCGCATGGAAGGACAAAGCTTCGTTTGTTTAAAATTCTTAAGCTTATCGCTTTGCGAATTTCTGGGGGGCAAAGGAAGGTATGTAGCATCAACATCATCAACGAAGGTCAATCCCCCCCAAACCGGACCTACAAACGAAGGTGGAGGTCATAATAATTGGATCCAAAGACATCAACAAGGGTTGTATTTTACAACTTAAGTCTGAATCCGAAGGTATGCATGGGAGCAAAGACTATTAAAGGCAGACTCACCATTGCAAATAATGGGTTATTCAATCCAAAGCTACAACAATGCCCGTGTGCGTAGGTGTATGCATACTCAACGAGGGTACAACTCATACTCATCTACGAGGAGTCACACACGATGCATAAGCAGATGCAACCTCTCAACCATGCACCACTACTGCGATGCTCCCGTCCTAGAAATGCATGAAGCCTGTATACATTTGTATACCCACAAGTGCAAATCTCAAACGTGCGTGATGAATGAATTCTGTGTACATACGTATACCCCAAGCCTCAGCAATACCCCGACTCTCCCATCTGAGGAACATACGAAGTGCCAAAGACTAATGCAAGGGGCAGTTCGTTGCAAGAAGAAATTCTTCAATACTAAAAAGAAGCAACAATTCAATCCTCGAGGGTACCCTTCGAATACACAGGTTTCCAAAGGAATTTGTATTTCTATGCAGGAACGAAGCCTACAAGAGCAACTCACTGCAACCATAACGAAGCCTACAAGGGGCATCTCACTACAAGCAAAGTACCCTTTGGCACCCAAGACGAACATGTAGCTGACAAAAACGAGGATGAAACCTCAAATTACATGGACGAAGGCTCCATAAATGCAAATACTTTTCCTTTCAAAAGCTGCAAGAACCAACTTTCAAAAGCAAAAGGGGAAAAAAATACATCAATCATGGCGCCTATACAACATCAATTAAAAACAACAAATACATGGTAAAGGTAATACAATTGTAAGGTATGCTTATATACGTAGCAATAAATATAAAGCTTGGATTTGGAATATAGCTTTTAATGCGTGTGAAGTGAAACAAACATGCAAAAACAAAGGGTTAGAACTGACACCCACCGTCAGAATTGACGATGAGGCAGAGCAAGGCATAACTGCGCATATGTCAATCTCGGATCCTCGGGGCGATTTCCTCTTCCATGAGGCATAAGAAAAGATAAGTTATCCACCATAGAGATACCCTGTCAAAGTAAAGCATCCTTCGCGCTGAACACGTAGGGTTACAGGAAAATTATTGCCCACGTAGGTACCCTCGCCACCACGGTACCTTCTGGCCAAAGGATACTTCGGTAGGACGTTGAATGTTCCACCAAGGTTAATCATACCTTAGCACCGAGCGATGGCTTGATTGTGCAACAAACTTGACATACTATGTCACGCACGTAAATATTGTGCAACAAAGCAAGCAAAATGCTATAACACACATTGCCAAAAGGTAAAAAATACGGAGTGGTATATGTACGTACTATACTTATGCAGGTACAACAATACGGCGAAAAGCTTAACCAAAGATAAAGGTTCCAAAAGGTATACTTCCATTGCAAAGGAGCGAAGTTACAACAACGAAGGTATACCAGGAGACAACTCCATACTAGGCAAGTAAAAAGACATCTTAGAGTCACCTTAGCCGAAAGAAAAGCTAAAAGGTAAATAATATACGCCTAAGCAATAATCTCAAACTCAGCTAAAACTTAGTTGCATGTTATGAGGGGGTACCTTCTAGCCTCATTATATCTTGCTCAAGCGACGGCTGGTCCAAAAGGTATCAAAAATACCTAAGCAGCGAGCGAAGGCTCCGCAAAAAGAGGTGAAAACCACCATCCCAGTCTAAGCTGTCATTTACGAAGGCATGGCCCTCGTAAACAAATACATACATACATACATACATACATGCATGCATGCATACTTATGTACATGCATATGTACGTACATGCATACATACATACGTGCATACATATATACAAGCATACGCATATTTGTGTGATAATATTAGCATCAGAATCTTGTACTTCAATACTTATACAAGTACTTCATCAAATTACTTCAATACTTCGAAGGTACCTCAGTAATATAATTCGATACTTCTATACTTCGAGGGTACCTCAGCAAATTACTTCAATACTTCGAAGGTACCTCAGTAATATACTTCGATACTTCTATACTTCGAGGGTACCTCAGTAATATACTTTGATACTTCTATACTTCGAGGGTACCTCAGCAAATTGCTTCAATACTTCGATACTTCGAGGGTACCTCAGGAATATACTTCGATACTTATATACTTCGAGGGTACCTCAGCAAATTACTTCGATACTTTTATACTTCGAGGGTACCTTAGCAAATTACTTCGATACTTCGATCGTACCTCAGCGAAATAAACGAAGGAGGATCAATATTTTTTTCTTAAGGGTCATTCTTCGAACAACCCTCAAGAAAAGGGGCAAACTGTGAGTACTGAAAATATAATGTGCCACGCGGCACAACATTAAAGGTGGAGCGACTTATTATGCTACAACGACGCACACTACATCTTTCCTTAGAATGCTTAGTTGTGAAGTTATCTCCCTCAACATGTGGCGCACTATTAAAGGAGGGAGTAGCAAAGTAGTCTACAATGGACTATACCAAATCACTACCAAGATTGCTTAAAAGTTAAGCAATAGGGTATAGTGTAGGCACATGGGTGTGTCTGTCTGTCAGAGGTAGCTTAGCAGTCTGCACAGCTTTTAGTACGAAGGCGCAGTCGTCAACCACGTGGGCTCAGAGTACGTGGCATCCTATGACTGGCGAAGGTATGCGGCCAACGAAGGTACAACTTGTACGGAGGTTTCACAGTTCACGATGGCACGTGGGGTAAGCTAAGGTGGCATTGTATGATTGGAGATGGTGGGCGGCCGACGAAGGTACTAGATTGACCAAGGATCATCGGATATCGATGGAACATAAGACATCAAAGATATCCATGATGCATGTGGAGCTATAAATACACATCCTCATCTCAAGAGAAGGGAACTTTGGGGTGAGATAGGATTAGAGAAAAGACTCATCTCTCTCTACTTTCTCTCTTATTTACTAGAGCTTCATACTTTCTTCCATGGAGTTCTTCTACTCAAATGTAGCAAGATCAATAATAAACTTATCATCTTTACCCGTGGACGTAGGTTAAGATTAACCGAACCACTTACATCATCTTCTCTCTTAGAGATTTACTTACTGAGTTATTTCTGTATTCTGAGCTATTTATGCTTTCTGAGTTATCTGTTCATCTGAGATATCTCTTTATTTAGCGTATTTGCTTACTCGCCTCTGTATTCCAGAGATACCTTTGTTTTCTTAGCATCTTCTCATGCGAAGTATCTTTACTTACTTAGTATATGATCTTCTGAGTAAATCTTATTTCGAACATACCTTTTAGTTACTCAACAATATCAGTTCAACTGAGGTATCCGTACTACTTAGTATATGGTCCTCTGAGCTGCTCATATTACGTAGACTATGGTAAAAATAGTAGTCACATAGGTTAACGACTTGAAGACTTTATTGGGATTGTGAAGCCAGACCCAACTATTTTCGTTGTAATTGCGTGTTCTGATCTTGCTGTTTTCTATCGTGATTGAGTATTATCTTCTCTAAGATTTTCTCGAGATTTATTCTCCGATAGGAAAGATAAAAAGTAGTCACAAACATATTCGTCTCATCGTTTGTGATTCCACAATATCTTGTTTCACTACCATACGATTAAAGTTATTGTGAGGTGATTGATATTTCTAAGCTGTTCTTCGGGAATATAAGTCCGGTATATCAATTGGTTCTTGTTCACCTTGATTTATCAAAAGATGGAGAAAAAAAACTCATAGGTTTATCTGTGGAAGACAGATTTATCTATTCAATAGACTTTTTGTGTGAGACAGATTGGTTTATCAAGTCTTCGAATTTGGGTCGTAGCAAATCTTAGTTGTGGGTGGAATCAGCTAAGGGAATCAAGTGTGCAGAATCCGGCGTGATTCTAGAGGTGTAAGGAACGCGACTGTACCTTGATCAGTGTGAGATTGGCTAGGGCTCAACTACATTCCAGTTCGAAGTTAACTTGGAGTAGGCTAGTGTCTGTAGTGGCTTAATACAGTGTGGTGTTAAAATCTGGACTAGTTCCAGGGTTTTTCTGCATTTTCGGTTTCCTCGTTAACAAAACTTCTGGTGTTTGTGTTATTTATTTTCCGCATTATATTTGTTTATATAATTGAAATATCACAGGTTGTGCGTAAGTTCAATAAATTGTGAATCCAACCTTTGGTTGTTGATTATATTGATTGACACTTGAGCATTGGTCTTTGGTACCGTTCAAGTTGTTTCACATAATAATCAGGCTCGCAGATTTCTATCTGTTTGATTTGCTGATTACATTGTGAAACAGAGATATAACTCTTTGATATACTTTTCTCAAGATTGAGTCTGACTGTTTAGTTGATTCTCTTGAAAGTATATTGGAGTTAGTCCATACAGATTGCTAAGCGAAATATTGGGTGTGGTTATTAGACCCCGGCTTTTTCATAATCGATTATACCACACTTCCAAACAAGTTTAGAATTGGTTCATATGTATTCCAAGACAACTATGTGATTGATCAAGTATCAAATCACAATCATGGGTTCAATCGGTTCTACCAATCACTAGGATCGGTTATACCTAAATATGGATTACTTGTGATCAAACACACAAGTTACCAGGACCGGTTACTTCAGTTACCAGGATCAGTCACGTCAATTACCAGGACCGGTTACCATATATATACTCATGGTATTGCCTGTGATCGGTTACACAAGTCATTAGGATCGGTTACACCAATTACTAAGACCGATTACACCAAATACAAGGATAATTTACACAATTCTTTTGTGATCGGTCACACCAATTACTAGGATCGGTCGCACCAATTACAAATATCGATCATACCATCTCAGGTGATTACTTAGGATCGGTTACACTAATTAATAAAAATTAGTCATACCAAATCATAAGTTAGGCATTGTGATTAGTTATACCAAGATACATAACAAGTTATGATTGGTTCCACTAACTCACACATATTGGTAACCCAGAGATATGCAATGAATAAAAATACCAATAAGCCTAGCGATTTCCCTTTCGATTCATAAAACAAGTTCATGAATGTACTTCTTGTAAACATTGTTTCCTAGAATGAAATCTTCACCTTTACCCATACACATAATCACAATAGCATTCATACGATTATGTCGACGTCATATCTACGAAGTTCAAAAGATAAGCGTTATACTTCGTATTCTAATTCCTTAATACTGTGATCATGTGATCATGTCTCACTACTAGATTATAATAATCATTCACAGCTTCACAGTTATGTTTTCAATATAGCATGACTTGAAAGATACGTTAGGAATGAAATAGTTCAAGCCAATATTACTAACCTCAAGAGGAAGAATGATGTCGTCTTTGTAGCTCGTTAATTCTTCATATTCTTCAGGTCTTCGAGCAATACTTGTATGTCTCATATTCCTAGAATTTCTAGTCTAACCTATACGAAGTTGTCTCTAGTACATAATCAAGCGACTCTTAGATGAGTTTTGATTCACTAAAATATGACAACCAAACTTGACACACCAACGCTTGGTGGGTTCAACAGAGCTATGCTCTAGCAATCTCCCCCTTTGTCAATTTTAGTGACAAAACTCTTAATACATATGGATAAACAAATTACAAGAATTCATTATACATACGCTTGATTCCAAGTTTCAACAACATAATAATCTGCATATATTCAATTAATAAATGCCGTTGTTGACATCTGAATAACAAAGCTTATACTCCCCCTAAAGGTAAGATATGTAGATTTTCAACCCGAACATCTTTGTTATTCCACTTTTGTAGTTAGATTACTACCCAGCAATATGATATGTTTCTCCCCCTTAGTCAATGCTTTACTCTTTCGTTAGATATAACGTTTAAGCACAATTGTCCTTTCCTTAGTGATTGCAAATCACTTGTTTACTACATATATTTCTCCCCCTTTTTGTCACAAAATGACAAAGGTTCGAGAAAATAAAGGTCAAACCGAAAGGATCTTACAAATCTAAAAGACTTGTACAACCTATAAGAGTTAAGCACGAAGGTTTCACATACCACTTTTGATAACCAATACTAAAACCGAAACTACAAGTAATTTAGTTTTAATTTGTTATCAAGGAAACAATTTCCTAAAGCAATTTTCCTTAATAGTTTAACAAATTGACTAAGAAACTTAGTTCCTTTGTTAAACCGATTGTACACATACAATCGCTTATTTCGATAAGACCAAAATAAAGATCAGAATTAACTTTATTTCTCTCATCATGTTCTAATATTCACAATAACTTATAACTTTCACTTTAGACAAGACAAGTACTAGGTTAGTTTACTAGTAGTTCTTGTCAAGGCATTCGATTAGACTTGAATAACCGAATCCTTCAATTTGATAAGTCTAACTAAGATCAGAATTGAATTAGTTTCTCTTACCCGGAATCGAATTGGACTAAACAAACATAGACTTTATAGCACCGCAATTGCACCGAAATTTCGTTAAGCAAAACACTTGATACCAAACAATAAAACCAAACAATAAGCCAAATAAATTGACACAGTTTTTCTTAACCGGAAACAATTGAATCACACACACACACATCCATACACACATAATGGAATATATATCAATTGTATCGAAATTTTGTTAAGCAAAAGAAAAATATATGCAATATAAGAAGGCTTTTCTTAAACAGGAAAACGATTAACTAACAAATTCGTTACCTCATATTCCACATCCTCTTCTCCCCAGAAAGATATATCATTAAGCGCAAGTTCAAGTTAGAACTCTCCCCCAGTATGTTATCATCCTCTCGCAAGAAAAAAAGAACAACAACAAGAGCAACCTTTTCCAGAGAAAGGTTGAATCGGTTTTAACTAATGCGTGCCAATAACAAAAGTTGAAAACCCGAAACACATATGTTTATGCTAAACACAACTCATGTAAACACAAATTGATTCAACATATTGTGACTTTTTACATATGAGTTTCAATCGGAACACCTTATGATCCTTTGATAAAGCCTACCAACATGGGCTAGAACTTAATCCCGCTAAATCAAAAAGTCACACAAACCATAAGGGTTCACATCATATGAGATCGAATATTAAGGTTATGAAAACCGAAATCATACATCCCATAAACCGAAAACACATAACAATAATATAGACATTCAAGCACAAGCTATGTAATCGGAAACCATCACAAGAAAAATTATAAAATAATAGTTTTATTCATAAATAATTGATAGTTTTATTTAAAAATAGACCTTATACAATAATCAAAATAAATCAAAAACTGATGTCTATTTTTCTTGGAATGATCTTTACACAATTTCTCAAAGATCATCTTCAATATCCTCAAATTTCTCAGGATCTTCATCAACAACATCTCGACTGATTTCCCGGATTCTGCACACAGTACCTTGATTATGTTCACAGGCTAAAGCATTAACCTTTTGATTAATATTCCGAGCATACTCCTTATTACCGATTCCAAGTTTAATCAGCTTTCTTTGGTTACGGATAATAGTTCTTAATAATGTTGTCTGTCTGTGATGAGATTCAATAGTACTGAGGAGGACTTGACGTAGATTGAGAATATCAATCTTAGCATCCAAACTATTTTGGACAAGAAGATGAGTCACATATTCCTTTTCTTTTCCTTTATCTTCACAACCAGATTTCTTGAAGGAATCATCAAGATTAATAGTTTTATTAGAATCCATTCCACTCAAAGCTTTCAGAATCTTAGCTTGAGATCTGGTTTGAGGATACATCCTTTAGTATAAGTTCTCAAACAAGATGAGTACATATACCAGAGATTTTTTTTAACACATATCAAAAATAGGTGCCAGCCTTAAATAAATAATTCTGACCAGATTTGAAAAGATTTTCGCATCTTATGTATTATCAAATCAAAAAGATTCTTTGAAAAGAATCAATCTTATAGATCATGTATCTAAAAATACTTTAGACAAGAAAACTTATCATGTTTACACAAGTTGTTGTAAGATAAGTTTTCTACACATGAGGACTTATTAAGTATCTTCAGGTAGATTGTGTATACTCTCTATGTTGAATAAGAGATATTGACAGGATACCAGATGCTCAGATACTTGTGCTTCCTAAAATCAAACGGTTGGGCATTGTAAGGATGCACTTTCAAACATGTTTAAGTGTTAGGGTGATAAGAACCTTCCTCACCGAGAACCATTGAAGTAACATCTTCCTTCTTATCTTTAGGGACATGATCTTATGCCCTTGTGTGGGTTCAAAATTCATCTTTTTTATCAGGAATATTGCGTGATGCTATATCCTTGATTACATTTTGTGCCCAGGATGGTATGTTCTTTGTATTCAAACCCGTGTGATCTTGATCTTCCATTAAACAGATTGCAGATGTCTTTTGTTCAAGACATTCTATATGTCCCCTTAAGGTATCCATTCCTTTTTGAAAATGTTTTTCTAAACACTTATCAAGGTATACCTTTCGACATGTCTCTGTAAGAAGATCTTCTATAAGGATTTTATTCCTTATTTGTGAATGTTCCAGCGATTGCGTAAGATATTCACACTCTGAAGTTTGCTGATGTACTTCGTTGCACAAAGCCAATTTTCGTTCCAAATTAATAATCTGCTAGATTATTTTGAAGACTGAGTGTTTCTCGCTTTCCTTCACATATTCTTACATTTAATCGAACAATAAGATCTAGGACATAATCCATGCTATCAATGGTATTTCCTTCTTCTGAATAGGTTTCAACATGTTTGAAAAACCTTTCTAATATTTTACTAAATTCAGAATTTGGGAAGGACAATGAATCAAATTTCTTTTTTATTTCTGGAATAGAAACAGAAGATTTTTTACCAGTGATTGGATTCGGATCCAAAACATGTTCCTTTAGTTTTGTATACATTCTTTTCTGATCATGATCATGATTCTTAATAAAGTTATCAGTCTTAGACTTTCTTCTTGATTTTCGAGAAGACTTACGAGACCAATTTCCATCGACCTTTTCTGAGACCTTATTCTCAACATCTTGAAGTACGTTAACTGAGTCCTTCATAAGTTTAGCTTTGCTTTTCTTATTTTGAATCATTTCTTATAGATTGGATCGCACCAAACAAAGATTGTTAGATATTTTCGTGTTTGCCTTCTCTGATACCAATTGAAAAGACGAGGGTACCCAAATACACCACAATCTTTAATTTATCCACCTATAAGTCCTCTTACCGAAAGTGATTGTCTATGGAAAAATTCGAGATAATACGACAAATCGGTATTCACACTTTGTGTGATCGTCTATGGATACGAGATCGAGACAATACAACAATCAAAGTGTGATTACTTGATAATAGGTTCGTACTTAACCAAACTCTATAGGATCACTATCAAGTAATACGGAGTTAACGTTTGTGTGATTTACTTTAAATTATAATAATAAAAATTATAATTGCAGAAAAGAAAAGTAAATGAAACAGCAAGATTTTGTTAATGAGGAAACCGCAAATGCAGAAAAACCCCGGGACCAAGTACAGAATTGAATACTCACAGAATGAATTCGCTATACAAAATCTAAACCAACTTCGTATAGTTGAGACCAAGCAACTAAACCTAGTTCACTTAGTTTCTTCAGTATCCCTGCACTACCGACATTCAATAAGTGCACGCACTGGAACAATTCCTTTGGATCGTATTCCAAACAGTAAAGGAACAACACATCTGTTTGGTAACAACTCTATTGATTCTTTCCATATAAAGATATCTCAAGTCATATGCAAAGGCTCTTCCGTTTAAACTAATAAACTCCTTTGCATGGTTATATCAATCCAATCTCTATTACCTAAGTAATAAGATTCGGATTTGTGAAAATCAAAATAGAACTCAAGAGATCTTTTAGGTGTTACCGATCTCACACAACTAATTAATCGAATAAATCTGATTCTAGTGGATCCCAGCCGATCAAGGTTTGTGATACACAAAGATATGAGAAACCAATAAGAAATCTTCTTTGTCTTCAAATCTTCTTTAATCTTCAATTAAACCTGCACAACACCACTTGAATCTCTTGTGATCAATCATGCATAGAACGGAGCCTGTATCACAAGATGTCTTTATATATACAAACAGTTTTAAAGATCCCGTCGACACTTTGATCTAGTTTGAGTGAATCTTATATCAGAAGAGAAGATTCTCAAGAATAAACAAACTAGGTGCAATCAAAGTTCAACATCCGTTAGTCAATCAAATCAATCGAAACTAATAAACTGCAATTATCTAGTTTCCCACCAACGGTACTCGTAGAGCTTCTTGATCCCACGGAAGTCTTTAAACGAGCTCTCGTAAGAGATTTCTCATAATTAGGTTACTTTCCTCTCCAAATAGCAGAAACAAAAAAAAATGAAGTTTGCCTTGCTCTTAGGATGGTTTGCTAGAAATGCAAACTTAGGTATTTATAGACCAAGGATGTTTGGACACCAAGGAATTTCCAAAACCGAATATTCTCAAGATATGCAATAAATTCCCAAATCGGTTTTCATAATTCCTGGAAATGCATTGTCCAATATTTTCCGAAATCTCTTAATAAAAAATTTCCAATTAGTAAATGCACATTATTAATTTTTATTCTCTAGAGATATGCATTTAATTGCTGGTAATTAAAGCACATAAAACTAACAACCTTAATTAAAAGATTCTTAATTTATTTCGGACCAGGATCTCCTTGAGTAATTAAGGAATAACTTTGAACAATAAAAGATAAAAGTTATTGTTCGTGTTCAAAGTATGTTGACATCTTTTCTTTGTAAATCCTCTTTCATATTTACAATCTTGGAATCGATTATACCACACTTCCAAGCAAGTTTAGAATTGGTTAATCTGTATTCCAAGACAACTATGTGATTGATCAAGTATCAAATCACAATCATGAGTTCAATCTGTTCTACCAATCACTGGGATCGGTTATACCTTAATATGGATTACTTGTGATCGAACACACAAGTTACCAGGACCGGTTACGTTAGTTACCAGGATCGGTTACGTCAATTACCAGGAATGGTTACCATATACTCATGGTATTGCTTGTGATCGGTTACATAAGTCACTAGGATCGATTACACCAATTACCAGGATCGGTTACACCAATTACTAGGACCGGTTACACCAATTACAAGGATCGATTACACAATTCTTTTGTGATCGGTCACACCAATTATTAGGATCGGTCACACCAATTACAAATATCGATCATACCATCTCAGGTGATGACTTAGGATCAGTTTACACTAATTAATAAAAATCAGTCATACCAAATCATAAGTCAGGCATTGTGATTAGTTATACCAAGATACATAACAAGTTATGATCGGTTCTTCTAACTCACACATATTGGACAATACCAATAAGCCTAGCGATTTCCCTTTCGATTTATAAAACTAGTTCATGAATGTACTTCCTTTAAACAAATGTAAACATTGTTTCCTAGGATGAAATCTTCACCTTTACCCATACACATAATCACGATAACATCCATACGATTATGTCGATGTCATATCTACGAAGTTCAAAAGATAAACGTTATACTTCGTATTCTAATTCCTTAATACTATGATAATATGATCATGTCTCACTACTATTGTATAATAATCATTCACAGCTTCGCAGTTATGTTTTCAATATAGCACAACTTGAAAGATACGTTAGGAATGAAATAGTTCAAGTCAATATTACTAACCTCAAGAGGAAGGATGATATCGTCGTTGTAGCTCGTTACTTCTTCACATTCTTCAGGTCTTCGAGTAATACTTGTATGTCTCATATTCCTAGACTTTCTAGTCTAACCTGTACGAAGTTGTCTCTAGTACATAATCAAGCGACTCTTATATGAGTTTTGATTCACTAAAATATGACAACCAAACTTGACATACCAACGCATTGTGGGTTCAACCGAGCTATGCTCTAATATTCTCTTAGATCTATATTGATTGATTGATTGCGAATCTGAAGTTTAATAATTGCAGTAATCAAAAGATAGATCGATCTAACCAGACAAAAGATTTTATTAGATTAAACAGAAGAGCCTTTGTCAACGACTCATAATATATTATTACCAATATTTAATAGAGTGGTTACCAAACATATTTATCTTTTACTGCTTGGAATACAATCTAAAGGATTGGTGATTCACGTGCATGACTCTAGAAGTCGAAGGCGCATGGATACCGAGGAAACTAAATAGCTAGGGGTAGTCTACTTTGTCTCAACTATATGAAGTTGGATTAGATTTTGTATAGCAGCTTAATTTTGAGAGTATTTAAAACTGGACTAGGTCTCGGGGTTTTTCTGCATTTGCGATTTCCTTGTTAACAAAATTTTGTTGTGCCATTTATTTTATTATTCCGCATTGTAGTTGTTTTATTATAATTAAAGTAAATTGCACTTGTACGTTAATCCGTAACACTTGATATTGATCCTATAGAGTTTCGGTCTATTACCTTACCTATTATCAAGTGATCACTTTGTTACCGTATCGTATCGATCTTGAATCCATAATCAATCAAACAAGTGATCTTATTGTTGTATTGTATCAATCTCGTATCCATAGACGATCACATGAAGTGTGTACCGAAGTTGTTGTATTATCTCGACTCTGTCTATAGACGATCACACTTGGTAAAGGACTTATTGGTTGATAAATAAAAGATTGTGGTGTATTTGGGTACCCTCGTCTTTTCAGAGATGATGTCACATAACTAATTAGACTATCATGCATAGACAAGAATTTCGAGTCAATTTTATCTTGGTAATTAGTTCTCAAAATATAATGACTAAGCTTAATAAACATTTGTTCATATTCGATGAATTTCGGTTAAGGACAATTTATTGTTCGGAATCAAAATCATGATTCAAGTTTATCATTCGAAAATAGCCTGGAACAGTAATATGTGTCATTGATGTTATTCGGGAATGTTTCGAATAGATTTAGAGAAAATATATAACTACTATAGATTCAGATACAAGACAATGTTATCAGTCTTACAAACTGGGAAAATTGTTATAAGTCTGAACCCATATTACATGTACTCGTACACGTAGCGAAGTAGCTATATATATTTCCTTACAGATTTGTGGTACGCATATTCTTATGCACACCATGTGAAAATTTGTTTAACTCGTGAACCGGATCGGTACACATACTGGTATGGAAACCATTAATAGAATTTTGGTTACGGAACCAGGTTAGTATATAAACTGGTACACGTACCAAAATAGTTTTGTGTTTCGGACCTTGGCTAAGTACCCAAAGGTCCCAAACAGTACGAAAACCAAATTAGTTATGTGGACTCCGGAACCGATCATTGTCTTAAGGTATCCATACCGGTACACGTACCTAAATAGTTAGGTATGCATACCGGTTTGGGAACCTAAATAGTTAGGTATCCTGTCTAGAGTTAACAAAACTATTTAGGTATGCGTACCGGTTTGGGAACCTTAAGAATGTCACCGGTTCCGGAGTTCACAAAACTAATTTGGTTTGCGTACAAGTTTAGGTACACAGCCGAGTTCAGAACTGTTTTAGTTTGCGTACCTGTTTAGATACTAATCTCGGTTCCGTAACCACAGTTCTAAAATGGTTTGCATACGAGTATGCATACCGATCCGATTCACGAGTTAAACAGATTTTTACATGATGTGCATAAGTGAAAAGACGAGGGTACCCAAATACACCATAATCTTTAAAATATCCACCTATAAGTCCTCTTACCGAAAGTGATTGATAATGGACAAAGTCGAGACAATACGACAAATCGGTATTCACACTTTGTGTGATCGTCTATGGATACGAGATCGATACAATACAAAAATCAAAGTGTGATTACTTGATAATAGGTTCGGACTTAACCAAACTCTATAGGATCACTATCAAGTAATACAGAGTTAACGTTTTTGTGATTTACTTTAAATTTTAATAATAACAATTATAATTGCGGAAAATAAAAGTAAATGACACAGCAAGATTTTGTTAAAGAGGAAACCGCAAATGTAGAAAAACCCCGGGACCAAGTCCAGAATTGAATACTCTCAGAATTAAGCCGCTATAGAAAATCTAAACCAACTTCGTATAGTTGAGACCAAGCAACTAAACCTAGTTCACTTAGTTTCTTCAGTATCCCTGCGCTTCCGACATTCAATAAGTGCACGCACTGGAAAAATTCCTTTGGATCGTATTCCAAACAGTAAAGGAACAACAAATCTGTTTAGTAACAACTCTATTGATTCTTTCCAGATAAAAATATCTCAAGTCTAGTTGAACCACATGATTATAAGAATTGGTGGAATCCTTGATACATATGTATCTTCCTCTCCTCGGGAACTAGTGATCCTCAAGACAGATTGGGGATATAATTGTAATTTAGGAGGGATTACTGATTTAAGGAAGTATTCCTATAAAAGGAAGATAAATTCCTAAGAGGTTTGGAAACCAAACCAAAGTAAGGAAGTATACCTAGATAAGGAAATACTTCCTAGACAAGGTAATATTCCTAGAAAGGGAAATATACCTAGAAAGGGAATTATTCCTAGATAAGGAAATAGATTCTTAGAAGGTTAATTTGGGAAACCTTTAAAGCTATAAATATAGATGTTTAGCTCATAACTAAGACATCTAGAGAGTGTGGTTTGACACCTAGAAAAGGAGGTTTAACACACATACCTAGAGAGAAGTTTGTGAGGCAATTAATTATTGTAAAAGAAAACTTAGCAAATAGTTTAAGGTTATTTATCTAGAGAGATTGTGAGCGTAACAAAAAGAGAATTGTAATCGTTTTCTTGTTCATAATCTAGAGAAGATATTTTCTTCAAATCTGGTTTCTAGTGTGTTCTGTTTTCTAGTTTTCGTGTATTATTATTCTGAATTCTGCCTCTATAATAATAGTCACCAAGGTACAGAGATCACACCCGTCCTTGGTGGTTAGGCATTTCCAGATAAGGTTATAAACCCAGTTTATAAACTTTCTAAGCCAACTCCTTGCCCTGGAATGTGTGTGATGCCCATACAACTCGTGGTCGTTGTCCCGAGTCAATGTACCGCTATCATTACGCTATAATTTAGTCCAGAAAGGGCCATTAATCACGTTTTTAAACGACATATCAATTACGTGAGTAAAGTCTTACAAACAAATTCCGTCATATAACATAAAAATAATTTGGCCCACCATTTAACATAAACAAACTATCATTATTAAATGTGATAAATTATCAGGTGCGTGATTTATCATAATTTATCGATGAACCTATAAATCGAGGATAAAATCCGTTTAACATTTTAAGTTTTTATACACCCCCCACTAGTCTGCCTGCCCAAAAATGGCTAGATACGGTGCCCTTCCCTTACACCACTTCACTATTGCACCGTTAGATTTGGATGGGAGATGATCAATTTTCAGCCGCTAGATGTCGTAACCCTAGAAATATCTATCTCATTGGCACCTCCTTCCATCTTTCTGTCTCGCATCTCTTTCTCTTATTCCTTTTATCCTTGCCTCATCTTTTTCAGTATTATCAACGATGTAATTCTCTTCGTCTTCTCAAGTTGGTGGAATATCTCTTCTCTGGATGTAACAGACAACATCCCCAAATCTGAATATAATTCTTATCAATAACTTTACATTTCCGATTGAATCTTTAGCCCTAATAGATATTTCATCTTTTTTTTTTTTTTTTGGTCGTTTAGGTTGAGGATAACATCTCCAACATGCAACATCCCCAAGAAGGTTCAACTCCATTGGTGTTAGTTTTAATGATTCTCATGAATATATTCTGTTTTAATTTTGATCAATTTGTTCTTTTGTAGAAATAAAACTTAGGGGTTTTCATGAGTAATCACCAACAATAGCAGATTCGAGGAACTTAGTGGTGCAACCCTTACAGGTATCGATTCTTTACTTTCTATTGTGAGTTTACTGATTTGATTTTGTTTTAGTTTTGATCGATTTGTTCTTTCAAGGAAATCAAATTTGGGGGTTTTCATGATAAATGAGACCCTTGGTTTTTAGATTGAGTTTTTTTTAATTTAGGGATTTTCATAATATAGTGAAACCCTAGGTTTTGTGTTCTTTAGGTTCTGAATAGGGATAACAAGGGCCCTCCTGTTGATGAGAGTGTGTATGGAGGTGGTGATTTTGTTTTATAAGAATAAGATGTCAGGATGTGAAGGCTACTGGAGCTAAAACAGAAGTAGCAGAGTTGATGTTAAGGTCTACAGACTCTAACTTCTCTAAGGTTTACTAATTACCTTAGAGAATTGGTCATCAATTTTGCCTAATACAGATAACTGATTTAGTATTTGTGATTTGGCTGCTTTTCTATCTGCTAAAACTTCTTTTGAACGTTTTGATATTAGTGTTATAGAAATGATGCTTCTCCTTAGTTAGACAAGCACTCCATCTATGTCGCCTCTTTAGATGGATCAGAATAAACATTATTTTGATTTTAGGAGTACAAAAATTAAATCAACTGCTTTTCTGCATATCCTCTGACGTGATTTCGTCATAGTTGAATTTATCTTTAGTCGTTGAATCAGATATTTGATTGGTTGGTCAAATTGAGGATTATTTCTCATTCTTGAAAGGATCGACTTAGTCAATTTATTGTTATGTCGTAATGAATGATTGTCTGATAATTGTTTTCCCATGCTTGTTCTCTACTTGAAACTTTAGCTCTTACGAAAATAAGAATGAAGTTTGCTTTAATTTTCTGTTCTTACAGGGAAGTGCTAAAAGGCTTGTGAAAGCTGCGCTGCAGGTAGCAGCAAACAAGAGGGAGAAATGAGATAGTCGGATGTCATTTTGATGGGAGCACCACGTGGTCGTAGTGGTTTTCCTTGATACAAACCTCGTGAGCAGGGCCAGCTTGATAAATGGTATACTATATCCGTTATAGGGGCGGGGTTACTATACTTCAAACACTCTTGCTCCTTGTGCCATACCCTGAACTGTGATATCTAAATGGAAAGGATGGGCACTTGGGTTTCTAAGCGACAGAAATAAGGAAAATGAAGCCTGCTGGAAATATAGATAGAGAGCTTCAAGGTGATAAAGCTCGAATTACATGAGAACAGTTTCTTACCACTTATTCAATTTTCTTTTCTTGTTTCTTTTTGAGGTTCTTTATCCTTGTAGATTATTTTTAAATTAGTATTGAGAGATTCTATTTTATTATTTTATTGGATGTTACTTTAGGTGATTAATAAAAGTATAATTTCAACGGATTTTAGGATTTTATTTCATTTTCAGATTTTGTTTGAAATAAATTTTGCTTTCGCTTCCCGATTCAGTTGAACAAAATAAATTTCAGATTGACCAAATCTGAATCCGTAGCCATGGAATATTCGAATTAGTATTTATTTTTATTTGAATTAGTATTTTTATTATTATTAAAATCCGATTTTTATGGCAGACATCAACCGTTATTGTATATAACATACTTAATTTGAATTAGTATAAATTTAAAATCACAAATTTTATTTGTCATACTTAATGACGTTTGTTATTCGTCATTTATAAAGAGTCACACCAAATAAATAATGGTTCGAATAACAGATCAAAACCGTGATAAATCATGTTTTATAACAGACTTTATGCGTCATTTATAGCCCCTTCTGGACTAGTATACCCATGCACTTAAATAGTTTATGTTAGAGCATTGCTCGGTTGAACCCACCAAGCGTTGGTATGTAAAGTTTGGTTGTCATATTTTAGTGAATCAAAACTCATCTAAGAGTCGCTTGATTATGTACTAGAGACAACTTCGTATAGGTTAGACTAGAAAGTCTAGGATTATGAGACATATAAGTATTACTCGAAGACTTGAAGAATGTGAAGAAGTAACAAGCTACAACGACGACATCATCCTTCCTTTTGAGGTTAGTAATATTGACTTGAACTTTTTCATTCCTAACGTATCTTTCAAGTCGTGCTATATTGAAAACATAACTGCGAAGCTGTGAATGATTATACTCTAGTAGTAAGACATGATCACATGATCATAGTATCAAGGAATTAGGATACGAAGTATAACGCTTATCTTTTGAACTTCGTATATATGACATCGACATAATCGTATGAATGCTATTGTGATTATGTGTATCGGTAAAGGTGAAGATTTCATCCTAGCAAACAATGTTTACATTTGTTTAAAGGAAGTACATTCATCAACTTGTTTTACGAATCGAAAGGGAAATCGCTAGGCTTATTGGTATTGTTATTCATTGCATATCTTTGGATTACCAATATGTGTGAGTTAGTAGAACCGATCATAACTTGTTATGTATCTTGGTATAGCTAATCACAGTGCCTGACTTATGAATTGGTATGACTTTTATTAGTGTAACCGATCCTAAGTAATCACCTAAGATGGTATGATCGATATTTGTAATTGGTGTGACCGATCCTAGTAATTGGTGTGACCGATCACAATAGAGTTGTGTAATCGATCCTTGTAATTAGTGTAACCGGTCCTAGTAATTGGTGTAACCGATCTTAGTGACTTATGTAACCGATCACAAGTAATACCATGAGTATATGGTAACCGATCCTGGTAATTGACGTAACCGATCCTGGTAACTGATGTAACCGGTCCCAGTAACCATATTGCGGTATAACCGATCCTTGTGTTTGGTAGAACCGTAAACCCATGATTAGTGATTTGATATTTGATCAAATAACTAATCATAGAATACAGATGAACCAATTCTAAACTTGTTTGGAAGTGTGGTATAATCGATTCCAAGATTGTAAATTTGAAAAAGGATTTACAAAGAATCTTTTATTGTTCAAATATATTCCTTAATAACTCAAGGAGATCCCGATTCGAAATAAATTAAGAATCTTTTAATTAAGGTTGTTAGTTTTATATACTTTAATTACCAGCAATGAAATACATATCTCTAGAAAATAAAATTGGTAATTTGCATTTACTAATTGGAGATTTTCTAGTGAGATTTCGGAAATATTGGACAAAGCATTTCCAGGAATTATGAAAACCAATTTTGGGCATTTAATGCATATCTTGAGAATATTCGGTTTTGGAAATTTCTTGGTGTCCAAACATCCTTGGTCTATAAATACCAAAGTTTGCATTTCTAGCAAACTATCCTAAGAGCCACGCAAACTTCATCTTTTTGTTGTTTATGGTGGAGCCGTCTATCCGGAGAGGAAAGTACCCTAATTAGGCAAAATCTCTTACGACCGCTCGTTTAAAGACTTCCGTGGGATCAAGAAGCTCTACGAGTACCGTTGGTGGGAAACTAGATAATTGCAGTTTATTTTAGTTTTCGATTGATTTGATTGACTAAAGGTTGTTGAACTTTGATTGCACCTAGTTTGTTTATTCTTGAGAATCTTCTTTTCTGATATAAGATTCACACAAACTAGATCGAAGTGTCGACGGGATCTTTAGAACTGTTTGTAGATCTAAAGACATCTTGTGATAATCCATTGTTAACAGACACCGTTCTGTGTGTGATTGATCACAAAGATTCAAGTGGTGTTGTGCAGGTGTTTATTGAAGATTAAAGAAGATTTGAAGACAAAGAAGATTTCTGATTTGGTTTCTATATCTTTGGGTGTGCACAAACCTTGATCGGCTGGGATCCAACTAGAATCGGATTTATTCGATTGGTTAGTTGTGTAAAATCGGCATCACCTTATAGTTTCTTGTTTGATTCTATATTGATTGATTGCAAATCTAAACTCTACTACTTCGGTAGTTGTTGGATAGATTGATCAGACCAGACAAAGGAGTTTATTGGTTAAACGGAAGAGCCTTTGCATATGACTTGAGATATTTTTATCCGAAAGAATTAAGAGAGTTGTTACCAAACATATTTGTTGTTCCTTTACTGTTTGGAATACGATCCAAAGGAATTGTTCCAGTGGGTGCACTTATTGAATGTCGGAAGCGCGGGGATACTGAAGAAACTAAGTGAACTAGGTTTAGTTGCTTGGTCTCAACTATACGAAGTTAGTTTAGATTTTTTATAGCGGCTTAATTCTGAGAGTATTCAATTCTGGACTAGGTCCCGGGGTTTTTATGCATTTGCGGTTTCCTCGTTAACAAAATCTTGCTGTGTCTTTTACTTTTCTATTTCCGCAATTATAATTTTTTATTATAATTAAAAGTAAAATACACAAACGTTAACTCCATATTACTTGATGGTGATCCTATAGAGTTTGGTTAAGTCCGAACCTATTATCAAGTAATCACACTTTGATTGTTGTATTTTCTCGATCTCGTATCCATAGACGATCACACAAAGTGTGAATACCGATTTATAGTATTGTCTCGACTTTGTCCATAGCCAATCACTTTCGATAAGAGGACTTATAGGTGAATAACTTAAAGGTTGTGGTGTATTTGGGTACCCTCGTCTTTTCAATTGGTATCAGAGCAGGAAAACACGAAAAGATCTAACAATCTTTGTTTGGTGCGATCCAACCTATAAGAATTGAATCTATGTATGATTTAGTTAACGTTTCAATGATATTAAACACTCTTTCAGAAGATACGGAAGAGCATTACTCGGTACTTGTCAAGATGTTAGAAGAAAAAATTGAAGAGAACCTATCACATACTGAAGATATCAGTAATATCATGATTGATAGTGGACTGATCAAGAATACAGAAGAACTTCATATAAGGAAGTCTCAAAAATCTTCAAAACTAACATCCAGACATTTGAAACCAAATAAGAAGAAACAATCCAAAGGATTTTTTCAAAAAGGATGGTATGGTTTAACTCAAAAGATTTTTTGTGAAAAAAATCTGATTAAACGTGTTAAAAGATTATATAAGAACTTAACGTGTCATCCTAACTCAGAATCAAGGAGACTATCTGGAAAATTTGCTGAACAATGCCTAGGAGCATTTGCACTTAAAACTACTTCTCCATTCCAATGGTTTCTAGATAGTGGCTATAGTAGACATATGACCGGTGATCTTTCCTGGTTCACAAAGACTGAAAGACTACAAGGGAGGATCTGTAAATTTTAGAGATGGGAGTAGCTGTCTTATTAGCAAGAATGGGACAATCAAACTTCCAGGTATTCCTGAAATTCATGATGTAGTTTATGTCAAAGGAATGAAAGCCAATCAAATTTGTGATAAGGGTCATAAAATTATCTTCAATATGGGAGGATGTGATATTGAAGATAAGTCTGGAAAAATAATTTTTCGTGGAAGAAGAAATATGAATAACTATTATCTTCTTGATATACAGTCTAATTTATACTGTAAATTGACCAAGGTAGAGTCAACTAATTTATGGCATGAACGATTTGGTCATAGCAACTACCGAATGCTGGGTAAGCTCATTAATCGTGAACTTGTCAGAGGCGTTCCCAAAATAAATACTAAAGTAAAAGGTGTATGTGGTGCTTGTCAAAAAGGTAAGAAAGGAAAAATTCCACACAAACTTTCTCGAGACATAGCCACTCGTGCTCCTCTCGATCTTATTCATATGGATCTTTTCGGTCCTATCCAACAAGCAACTGTTGGAGGAAAGAAATATGCTTTAGTAATGGTAGATGATTACACACGATTCACATGGGTTGCTTTCCAAAAACACAAAAATGACACGCTTGAGGAATTTAAGATTATTGTAAATAGAATCCAAAATGAACAAGGTCGTAAACTGAAGAAAGTAATAAACGATCGTGGTACAGAATTCAAGGATACGAAAGTATATGAATACTATAATCAACTTGGAATTACTCATCAATTTTCTTCTCCCATTACATCTCAGGCAAATGGTGTGGCAGAAAGAAAGAATAGAAATATTCAAGAAAATGCAAGAGTAATGCTTCACAATAAAAACCTACCATTAACCTTTTGGGGGGAAGCTGTGTTCACAGCCTACTATCTTATTAATAGAGTTTATCTAAGGTCAACAACTCAAAATAATCCTTATGAATTATGGTATGGAAGAAATCCCAATCTGAGCTATTTAAAGGTTTTCGAAAGCAAATGCTATATACTTAAGGACAGAGAACATAGAGGAAAATTTGATTCCAAAAGTGATGAAGGAATTTTTCTTGGCTATGCCTCTGATAGTCGTGCCTTCCGAGTATATAATCTCAGAACCAAAGTCATGATGGAATCTATTAATAATGTTATTGATGACATTGGTGATTTTTATCAAGACAATCATATTGCTGCAAAACTTTCTCCTTCAGAAACTGTTAGTAAAGAAAAACAGATTGAAGAAGAACCAGCAATTGTTCCTCTTATTAGTGACAATGATGATAAAGATGATAATGATAGTATTGTTGAACAACCCAATGATACTGAAAATATTGTACACAAACCTGCTAAGTGGGTTCATTAAAGACATTCCACTTAAGATATCATAGGAGATGCCAATGCTAGAGTTATGACTCGAAGGGAACTCCAGAATGTCTGTCACTACACTTGCTTTCTTTCCTAAATAGAACCAGAAAATGTTGAGGAAGCCCTCAGTGATCCTGCTTGGGTAAGCTCAATGCATGAGGAACTTAACCAATTCGAAAGACAAGGAGTATGGGAGCGAGTTCCTAAACCAGAAGGTGTAAATATTGTTGGAACAAAGTGGATTTTCAAGAAAAAATCAGACGAATTCGGAACAATCATCCGAAACAAAGCCATACTCGTTGCTCAAGGATATTCGCAAATTGAAGGTATTGACTTTGATGAAACCTTTGCTCATGTTGCTCGTTTAGAATCAATAAGACTTTTACTTGCTTATGCCTGTAATCTTAAGATAAAACTTTTTCAAATGGATATTAAATCTGCATTTCTCAATGGGGATTTAAAAGAAGAAGTTTTTGTTGCTCAACCCAAAGGGTTTGAAGATCCATTATTTCCAGATCATGTCCTTAAACTCAAAAAGGCTTTATATGGCCTAAAACAAGCTCCGAGAGCTTGGTATGATAAGTTGACATCCTTTTTACTTCAAAAAGGATTTTCAAGAGGTGGTGCTGATAAGAAACTTTTCACCAAATGGAATGGAAAGAATTTTCTTATAGCACAAATTTATGTAGATGATATCATCTATGGATCCACTTCAAAATCTCTAACAGATGAATTCCTAAATCTTTGAGTGGAGAATTCGAAATGAGTAATGTTGGAGAATTATCATATTTTCTTGGTTTGCAAATACAGCAACAAATGGACAATATTTTTCTTTCCCAAGAAAAATATGCAAGGAATTTGGTTGAAAAATTTGAGCTAAGAGGTGCAACACCTATGGAAACACCGATGCCAACTACTGGAAAACTTCAGTCCAGTCCAGGAGAAAGATTGTTATACTTAACTGCAACAATACCGGACATTGCCTTCAGTGAGGGATGTTGTGCCAGATTTCAAGAAAATCCTAAAGAATCACATCTAAAAGCTGTAAAACGAATCATAAGATACGTTAATGGTACTTTAGATTATGGTTTATCATATTCTATGGATACGAACAACAATCGTGTTGCCTATTCGGATGATGATTGGGAAAGATATGTAGAAGATCGGAAAAGCACCTCTGATGGTTGTTTCTATGTTGGTCAAAACCTCGTACCCTGGCATAGCAAGAAACAAAACTCACAGTCCTTATCAACCTATGAAGCAGAATATATTGCTGCTGGTACATGCTGTACCCAACTTCTGTGGATGAAGTAAATGCTCATTGACTATGGCATAAATATTCCAACTATGAGCATTCTCTATGATTACTCAAGTGCTATTCGTCTAACAGAAAATCCTGTGGAACATTCTCGTACTAAACACATAGATATTAGATACATTTTTATTAGAGAATTGTATGAGAATGGAGTTATCAAACTAGAATATGTTCCCTCTGAACGTCAACTAGCTGATATTCTCACTAAGCCATTAGATATGGCAACCTTTGAAAATTTAAGGAAGTCTATTGGCATTGTTAAGGTACGTTAGTACCTTATGATTCGGGTTTTCAACTTTTGCTATTGGCACACATTAGTTAAAACCGATTCAACATTTCTCTGGTAAAGGTTGCTCTTTGTTGTTGTTCTTTTGTTCTTGCGAGAGGATGACAACATAATGGGTGAGAGTTCTAACTTGAACTTGCACTTAATGATATATATTTCTGGGGAGAAGAGGATGCGGAATCTGAGGTAACGAATTTGTTAGTTAATCGTTTTCCTGTTTAAGAAAAGCCTGATTTTATTGCATATATTTTGCTTTTGCTTAACAAAATTTCGGTACAATTGATGTTTATTCCATTATGTGTGTATGGATGTGTGTGTGTGTGATTCAATTGTCTCCGATTAAGAAAAACTATTTGATATCTTTTTTATTGTTTGGTATCAAGTGTTTTTGGCTTAACGAAATTTCGGTGCAATTGTGGTACTATAATGTCTATGTTTGTTTCAATTGCTTCCGATGAAGAGAAATAATTGTGCAAGTTAATTTATTTGGATTGTAAGTATTGTTTATGGCTTAGCAAAATACGGGATCATTTGTTTAGTCCGATTCGATTCCGGATATGAGAAAGTAAGTTAATTCTGATCTTAGTTAGACTTATCAAAGTGAAGGATTCGGTTATTCAAGACTAATCGAATGCCATGACAATAAATACTAGTTAACTAACCTAGTACTTGTCTTGTCTAAAGTGAAAGGTCTAAGTTATTATCTGAATAATTAGAACCTGATGAGAAAAATAAAGTTAATTCTGATCTTTATTTTTGTCTTATCGAAATAAGTGATTGTATTTGTGAAATCGGTTTAGCAAGGGAACTAAGTTTCTTAGTCAATTTGTTAAACTATTAGGGAAAATTGCTTCGGGCAATTGTTTCCTTGATAACATATTAAAACCAAATTACTTGTAGTTTCGATTTTGATATTGGTTATCTAAAATGGTATGTGAAACCTTTGTGCTTAACTCTTATAGGTTGTACAAGTCTTTTAGATTTGTAAGATCCTTTCGGTTTGACCTTTATTTGCTCGAACCTTTGTCATTTTGTGACAAAAAGGGGGAGAAATATATGGAGTACACAAGTGATTTGTAATCACTAAGGAAAGGACAATTGTGCTTAAACATTATATCTAACGAAAGAGTAAAGCATTGACTAAGGGGGAGCAACATAACATATTGCTATTGTAGTTATCTTGACTACAAAAGGGGAATAACAAAGATGTTCAGATTGAAAATCTACCTATCTTGCCTTTATGGGGAGTATTAGCTTTGTTATTCAAATGTAAACATCGGCATTTATGGATTGAATATATGCAGGTTATTGTGTTGTTGAAACTTGGAATCAAGTGTTTGTGTAATGAATTCTTGGAATCAATATACTTTTCTAAAGAATCAACTAGACAGTCAGACTCAATCTAGAGTAAAGTATATCAAAGAGTTTAATATCTCTGTTTCACAATGTAATCAGCGAATCAAACAGATAGAAATCCGCGAGCCTGATTATTATGTGAAACAACTTGAACGGTACCAAAGACCAATGTTCAAGTGTCAATCAATTTAAATCAACAACCAAAGGTTGGATATTCTAATTGATTGATCTTAATGCACAACCTGTGATACTTCAATTATATAACAAAATATAATGCAGAAAAGAAATAACACAGACACCAAAAAATTTTAACGAGGAAAACCTTAAATGCAGAAAACCCCCGGGACCTAGTCCAGTTTGAACACCACACTATATTAAGCCGCTACAGACTCTATCCTACTACCAATTAACTTCGGACTAGACTGTAGTTGAACCCTAATCAATCTCAATCTAATTCAAGGTACAGTTGCGTTCCTTACGTCTCTGATCACAGCAAGATACTACACACTTGATACCCTTAGCTGATCTCACCCACAACTAAGAGTTGCTACGACCCAAAGTCGAAGACTTGATAAACAAATCTGTCTTACACAGAAAAGTCTATAGATTGAATAAATATGTCTCCCATAGAAATACCCAAGAGTTTTTGTTCCGTCTTTTGATAAATAAAGGTGAACAAGAACCAATTGATAAACCAGACTTATATTCCCGAAGAACAGCCTAGTATTATCAATCACCTCACAATAATCTTAATCGACTAGCGAAACAAGATATTGTGGAATCACAAATGATGAGACGAAGATGTTTGTGATTACTTTTATCTTTCCTATCGGATAAATTAATCTCGAGTCAATTATTTCAATTGTACTCAATACGATAGAATCGGGCAAGATCAGAACATGCAACTACAAAGAAAATAGTTGGGTCTGGCTTCACAACCCCAATGAAGTCTTTGAAGTCGTTAACCTACAGGGTCTCGAAGAAACCTAAGGTTAAAGGAGAATCGACTCTAGTTGATGCAACTAGTAAAACACTGGAGGTGTGGGGATTAGGTTTCCCAGTTGCTAGAGTTCTCCTTTATATAGTTTTCAAATCAGGGTTTGCAATCCAAGTTACCTTGGTAACAAAGCATTCAATATTCACCGTTAGATGAAAAACCTGATTCAACCAAGCTAATATATTTCAACCGTTAGATCGAACTTAGCTTGTTACACACAAATGAAATGTACCCTCATTTAGGTTTATGTAACCGTACCCAAACATGTACACCGTGTTGGCTCACAAATAGTTAACTGAAGTTAGCCATATGATTATTCTCATATCAACCTTATTCATATTAACCATAACTAGTTCAAATGACTCAAATGAAACTAGTTAAAGAGTCGTTCAATTGATATATTCTCATAGAAGTATACAAGAACACAATTGAAGCAAAATCGATTTGATTCACTCGAATCAATACATGAACATTATAGCCACGGTTTGCAAAGATTGCATTCCTTATTTTATAAATGTTTAAGTTCATGTACACAACCGATTTTAGAAAGTAATCAACTCAAGTATGCAAACGGGTACGCATACTTAATTAGCCGGACCGAGTTTGGTTACGCCAGTACACGTACGGGTGTGCATACCTATTCACACTTCCAAACTCCAGCAGAAATTCACGGACGTGAGACTTCCGCCAGTATGCGTACGGGTACGCATACTTCAGGTTCCCGGTTTTGGACTCATACACAAATGTGATAACACACTATGTTTATATCCAAACATGGTTACATGATTCTAAGCTCTTTATTTCAATCATTGAAACTTTCTTAGAGGATGACAATAGCCGTTTTCACACACTATTAGCATCAAAGCAATTTTCAAGATATTGAAATAATAATAACGAAACATTCCAAGACTACACCAAATGATTGTATCACACAAACCATATAAGATGTTACTCGGCAATTTTCACATGATATAAGATGAACTTGGTCTAAGCGAAAGCTTTTCAACACATATTTCGAGAAATATGTAAGCGAGATAAACTCAGCTCGAAATCTCAAATGTGTATATAGAAAACTATATCGTAATATGACTTATGTCTTAATATAGGAGATAAAGTAGAAATAGACTTTCCAAGTGATAGATTAGTTTCAGTCTCCACATACCTTTTATCGATGAAGTTCCACAAGCTCCCCTTAGTAGTTCTTCGTCTTCAAATGATGAACGCCGTGAAGTCTAAGTTCAACTACACAATCTATGTCCTAGTCCGAGACATCTATAAATAGGCTAGAAATCAAGACTTATAGTTTTGATCACTAACATTGACAAACATTCTTGAGATAGCAACGCATGCGAGTTCGACCAAGCAGTGCTCTAACAATCTCCCCCTTTGTCAATTTTAGTGAAAAAACTATCAATACATATGGATTACAAAATAAATAAAAACTTTATAGCTTCTCATCCAAATGCTTGATCTCCTTGGCATCTTTAACACGACTCGAAATCTTCATCACTTCCAAGTACTCCATGATTCTAAACGTGTTCAACTCAGCATCATAGTTGTTGAAGATCCGTAGCGATAAAAATGAGAAAACAAATGCTCTCGATCATTGTTATACACATTCATAGTATTATTACACAGCATCAAAGTCCAATTGTATCACAACTTTGACAACAATACTATGGTGATATGTATCACTCCCCCTTAGTCAATACTACATCTCGACATGAAAACCACTCCCCTTACATAATGATCCGTACACCATATGTATTTTTAGTATGAAACTACACATTAATTCTCCCCCTTTTTGTCAATATAAATTGGCAAAGGTACGAAAAATAGTGGGATCCTCATGAAATTTTCATAGAGATACTTCATGACCAAAAGAGAATAACATACCAACTAATTTAGATGCAATTATAAAGCCGAAGCTAAATGCATTCATCAAGGAGTTTATAAAGATACAAGATAACCCCTCTAATATTCCACAGCCGCAATCCCCACAAAGATTTGGCAATAAAGCACAAGTTCAAAAAGAACTCTCCCCCATAAAATGTCATTCCCGAAAGAACAATAAAGGCGACCTTGCTTTTACAAGAAAGGAAGGATTTCTTTGGACATAACCAAATCACATGAAAACATGGATTTGAATCCAAAAATCTCAATTGAATCAACCGCAAAAATGATAAATTCAATTGGTCATGCTCAACATAAGAGAACTTACGGAGCAACACAGTATATGCACAAGAAAAATGTGGATCAGAGATCGACCAATACTGCAGAATACACAAGGATTCATTCTATTTTTCATCATTATTTGCACAATGACATATAATAGACTTAATCCTTGTAAACAAAAGTTTTATCCTTTCTTCTATCAAAATAATGACGTAAAAGGCTTTATCTTTTGTTTGTCAAAAGTTCATTCTATCTTTTATCAATACTTTCATACCGACATAATAGAGATAACTTTTGAACAAGTATGGGATAGTCACAGGTTCACGGACGTAAACAACATATCCCATAACAATTTTCCATATATAAAATCATAAAGATTAAAATTGCAAAAATCATCTTCCAAATAACTTAGAATTTAAATAAATAAATCTAAAAACATTGAAGATGAAAACGTTGGAAATAGCTATGTGTACTCACAATAATGGTTATTCCAAACCCTGGTAATCCTTCTAAAAACACAAGAAATAAATTCTCATAAGAAGTTTCCTAGACAAAATCAAAGTTCTTTGAGAACCTCATACCTTTCAATGAATCCGTCATAGAAGGTGTCACTGATTTCCTTTATTCTCTTGACTGTAGACACACCATGTTCGTGAGTTAGAACACAAACTTTACGATCAACAATCCGAGTAAGATGCCTAGCTTTGACACAGTCCATGATGAGCTTCTTCTGATTCCATATTAGAATATTTTGGTTTGCAAGGATTCTGGCCTGACCATCTAGGAGTTGGTTTATTTGCAGTTGAAGATTTGCAAACTCGACCTTTGAATCGTCCTGAAAACGGGTTAAATCCTTGACAGATTCACCAATCCATTAGTTGTGTTCTTTCCTTGCAAGCATCTTCTTTAGAATTAGCTCTTGAATCGACTCACGTCCTTGAATATCTTCCTCCATATCAAGATGCACAATCTCTTGAGATTTTGCAGAGTTCTCCATATAATTTTAGGTATGGATTAATACAATATAATATATATATGTATAAATAGAAGACACTTCTCATTAAGGAAACCCTATGAACTCGCAGAAGAAGGATACGGATGTTCACAGACCGTTCACAAGAGAAAGATGGATTAAGAAAAATCCAATAAGAGAAAAAAACATGTTTGTTAATATAGCTCAATAATCTTTAAATTAGAGCCTGAGTCATGATAGCAGGATTGCAAAACTCAAATTGATGAACAAGAAAACGACTAAAAAATTATACAATTAATCTTGAGACTCTCATAATCATCATCCTTGCACCTCTCAAGATAGATTCAAGGATGAGATTACCTAGAGTTAGGTAAAGGAGTGAGAAGTGACCTCACTACGAATTATGGGAGAATAGTGGTACAAATTTTTTGAGCATTTCATCTGTGTATTACCTCTTTTCCATCGATTATAACTTATTCCAGAAGAATTCGTCATAAACCCTTTCAATAGTCCATCGGAAGGATTTTTCTGAGGACTGAGTCTATGACCTTTAGAAATTGGTTCCATAGGAGATAAGTTTGAAAATTTCCATTTTCTTGACCTAGCCTTACCAGTCTTGTTCTTATGAGCACAAGAAAAGTGTTCATTAGTGGCACAAGAGCTTATACCATAATGGGGAACATGCAACTTGTGATGATTTCTAGATGAGAGATCATTTTTATAAGAGTTCTGGTTTTCTGTAGGAAGGAAATTCACTGTAGACGTCGTCAGTCGATTTACTCCATTGACAGTAGAGAGAAGCAAATTATGGAGAATAGAAATTTGTTTCTTCCTGGAAAAACAATGAAGAGCATAATGATTCTTTTTCCCACAGAAGGAACAACATCGTGGGTTCGAGACATGATTTCCTTGACCCAAAACTTCTTCCTGCACATGCAAGTTTTGCAAGTGATTCACCGTAGGTAATTCCTTGGAGGGATTTTTCATTACGCCAGGTAAAACCTTGTGAGTATCAGAAGATGGTGTAAAAGATGACTTAATCATCAAGGCAGAGTTTTCCTTTTTCAATGTGTTACACTGTTCTCGGGCAAGTTGAAGAGATGCAACAAGTTTCTCTTTTTCAACATGACAACTGTTTATTTGTGATAAATGAGCCTTGACTAAACGTTTTTCTCTAATTGAGTCTTCTCTAACAGTATCTTCAAGAGAATTAATCTTTTCACATTGTAGAGTAGTCTCTTGAACCAATTTTTCGATATTGTTAGAGAGAGATTCAATGAAGATATAAAGTTCACGTTCCCTTTCAAGAGATTTCTCAAATTCATCAATAAGCTGATCATTCTTTTCTTCAAGAGTGTTGATTTTAGAAGCTTAAAGGTCAATGATTTCAATAGATTTTTTCAATGTTCTGGTGAGTTCCATTTCAGATTCTGACACGGACTCACAAATCTTGTTTTTCCCTCGGGATTCGGAAGAATCTACTAAGGAGCTATCCTTTAAGGCAAAACCAAGATTTTTGGTGTAATCAGAATTTTTGGAATACATATCAATATGCGTTATCTTGTGAGATACTTCGTAGGTCCTCAGAACACAGATTGCTACAAACACAGACTTATAAGGTCTTTAATGTGTTTTCCTGCTCTGATACCAATTGAAAATGCGGGGGTCTAACAACCACACCCAATTCGTTTGGCAATCTGAGAGGACTTACTACAATATACTTTTCTAAAGAATCAACTAGACAGTCAGACTCAATCTAGAGTAAAGTATATCAAAGAGTTTAATATCTCCGTTTCACAATGTAATCAGCGAATCAAACAGATAGAAATCCGAGAGCCTGATTATTATGTGAAACAACTTGAACGGTACCAAAGACCAATGTTCAAGTGTCAATCAATTTAAATCAACAACCAAAGGTTGGATATTCTAATTGATTGATCTTAACGCACAACCTGTGATATTTCAATTATATAACAAAATATAATGCGGAAAAGAAATAACACAGACACCAGAATTTTGTTAACGAGGAAAATGACAAATGCAGAAAAACCACGGGACCTAGTCCAGTTTGAACACCACATTGTATTAAGCCGCTACAGACTCTAGCCTACTACCAATTAACTTCAGACTGGACTGTAGTTGAACCCTAATCAATCTCACACTGATTCAAGGTACAGTTGCGTTCCTTACGTCTCTGATCCCAGAAGGATACTACGCACTTGATTCCCTTAGCTGATCTCACCCACAACTAAGAGTTGCTACGACCCAAAGTCGAAGACTTGATAAAAAAATCTGTCTCACACATAAAAGTCTATAGATTGAGTAAATCTGTCTCCTACAGAAATACCCAAGAGTTTTTGTTATGTCTTTTGATAAATCAAGGTGAACAGGAACCAATTGATAAACCGGACTTATATTCCCAAAGAACAGCCTAGTATTATCAATCACCTCACAATAATCTTAACCGACTAGCGAAACAAGATATTGTGGAATCACAAACGATGAGATGAAGATGTTTGTGATTACTTTATCTTGCCTATCGGAGAAATTAATCTCGAGTCAATTATTTCAATTGTACTCAATATGATAGAATCGGGCAAGATCAGAACACGCAACTACAAAGAAAATAGTTGGGTCTAGCTTCACAATCCCAATGAAGTCTTTGAAGTCGTTAACCTACAGGGTCTCGAAGAAACCTAAGGTTAAAGGAGAATCGACTCTAGTTGATGCAACTAGTAACACACAGGAGGTGTGGGGATTAGGTTTCCCAGTTGCTAGAGTTCTCCTTTATATAGTTTTCGAATCAGGGTTTGTAATCCAAGTTACCTTGGTAACAAAGCATTCAATATTCACCGTTAGATGAAAAACCTGATTCAACCAAGCTAATATCTTTCAACTGTTAGATCGAACTTAGCTTGTTACGCACAAATGAAATGTACCCTCATTTAGGTTTATGTAACTGTACCCAAACGTGTACACCATGTTGGCTCACAAATAGTTAACCGAAGTTAGCCATATGATTACTCTCATATCAACCTTATTCATCTTAACCATAACTAGTTCAAATGACTCAAATGAAACTAGTTAAAGAGTCGTTCAATTACTATATTCTCATAGAAGTATACAAGAACACAATTGAAGAAAAATTGATTTGATTCACTCGAATCAATACATGAACATTATAGCCACGGTTTGCAAAGATTGCATTCCTTATTTTATAAATGGTTAAGTTCATGTACACAACCGATTTTAGAAAGTAACCAACTCAAGTATGCAAACGGGTATGCATACTTAAGTAGACGGACCGAGTTTGGTTACGCCATTACGCGTACGGGTGCGCATACCTATTCACACTTCCAAACTCCGGCATAAATTCACGGACGTTAGACTTCCGCCAGTATGCGGACGGGTACGCATACTTTCCCAGACATCCAACAACCGCCAGTACGCGTACGAGTACGCATACTTCAGGTTCCCGGTTTTGGACTTATATACAAATGTGATAACACACTATATTTATATCCAAACATGGTTACATGATTCCAATCTTTTTATTTCAATCATTGAAACTTCCTTAGAGGATGACAATAGCCGTTTTCACACACTATTAGCATCAAAGCAATTTTCAAGATATTAAAATAATCATAACGAAACATTCCAAGACTACACCAAATGATTGTATCACACAAACCATATAAGATGTTACTCGGAAATTTTCACATGATATAAGATGAACTTGGTCAAAGCAAAAGCTTTCCAACACATATTTTGAGAAATATGTAAGCGAGATAAACTCATCTCGAAATCTCAAATGTGTATATAGAAAACTATATCGTAATACGACTTATGTCTCAATATAGGAGATAGAGTAGAAATAGACTTTCCAAGTGATGGATGAGTTTCAGTCTCCACATATTTTTTGTCGATGAAGTTCCACAAGCTCCCCTTAGTAGTTCTTTGTCTTCAAATGATGAACGCGGTGAAGTCTAAGCTCAACTACACAATCCATGTCCTAGTCCGAGACATCTATAAATAGGCTAGAAATCAAGACTTATAGTTTTGATCACTAACATTGACAAACATGCTTGAGATAGCAACGCATTCGAGTTCGACCGAGCAATGATCTAACAGTAACTCTTATCTTTTATTGTTAAAAGATATTCCTTAATAACTCAAGGAGATCCCTGTCCGGAATAAATTAAGAATCTTTTAATTAAGGTTGTTAGTTTTATATGCTTTAATTACCAGAAATTAAATGCATATCTCTAGAAAATAAAAATTGGTAATGTGCATTTACTAATTGGAGATTTTCTAGTGAGATTTCGGAAATATTGGACAAAGCATTTCCAGGAATTATGAAAACCGATTTTGGGCATTTATGCATATCTTGAGAATATTCAGTTTTGGAAATTCATTGGTATCCAAACATCATTGGTCTATAAATACCCAAGTTTGCATTTCTAGCAAACTATCATAAGAGCAAGGCAAACTTCATCTTTTTGTTGTTTCTGGTGGAGCCATCTATACGGATAGAAAAGTACCTAATTAGGCGAAATCTCTTACGACAGCTCATTTAAAGACTTCTGTGGGATGAAGAAGCTCTACGAGTACCGTTGGTGGGAAATTAGATAATTGCAATTTATTTTAGTTTTCGATTGATTTGATTGACTAAAGGTTGTTGAACTTTGATTGCACCTAGTATGTTTATTCTTGAGAATCTTCTCTTCTGATATAAGATTCACTCAAACTAGATCGAAGTGTCGACGGGATCTTTAGAACTGTTTGTAGATCTAAAGACATCTTGTGATAATCCATTATTAACAGACTCCGTTCTGTGTGTGATTGATCACAAAGATTCAAGTGGTGTTGTGCAGGTGTTTATTAAAGATTAAAGAAGATTTGAAGACAAAGAAGATTTCTGATTTGGTTTTTATATCTTTGGGTGTGCACAAACCTTGATCGGCTGAGATCCAACTAGAATCGAATTTATTCGATTGGTTAGTTGTGTAAGATCGTCATCACCTTATAGTTTCTTGTTTGATTCTATATTGATTGATTGCAAACCTAAACTCTGCTACTTCAGTAGTTGTTGGATAGATTGATCTGACCAGGCAAAGGAGTTTATTAGTTAAACAGAAGAGCCTTTGCATATAACTTGAGATATCTTCATCTGAAAGAATCAAGAGAGTTGTTACCAAATAGATTTGGTTTTCCTTTACTGTTTGGAATACGATCCAAAGGAATTGTTCCAGTGCATGCACTTATTGAATGTCGGAAGCTCAGGGATACTGAAGAAACTAAGTGAACTAGGTTTAGTTGCTTGGTCTCAACTATAAGAAGTTGGTTTAGATTTTGTATAGCGGCTTAATTCTGAGAGTATTCAATTCTGGACTAGGTCCCGGGGTTTTTCTTCATTTGTGGTTTCCTCGTTAACAAAATCTTGTTGTGTCTTTTACTTTTCTATTTCAGCAATTATAATTGTTTATTATAATTAAAAGTTAAATACACAAACGTTAACTCTGTATTACTTGATAGTGATCCTATAGAGTTCGGTTAAGTCCGAACTTATTATCAAGTAATCACACTTTGATTGTTGTATTGTCTCGATCTCGTATCTATAGATGATCACACAAAGTGTGAATACCGATTTGTAGTATTGTCTCGACTTTGTCCATAGACAATCACTTTCGGTAAGAGGACTTATATGTGGATAACTTAAAGATTGTGGTGTATTTGGGTACCCTCGTCTTTTCAGTTTAGATGTTATCATATGAGTAAAGTCACATCATTCATGCCTTGGTCTGCTACTTGGCTCAGCTCCTTATGGTATGTGCATCACTTGCATTCTTTTTGGCCAAGCAATAGACAACAATGTCGCGCTAGACAACGCCATTGTTGCGTGTGAATTTTCCAAGACTTGGCCAATGCTTGGTCCAATGCCTAAGTCATCACATGACTTATATGGCTTCTATAATCTATTCCTTGAGCTGGATTAACTTTGAATTACGGATATGCCACATTATCGCATAATGCTGCATATGTCAAATGACCTTTCTTGTCTTAGATTTCATGTCGTTTCATTGTCGGATAATGTTGCTTCATATCCTAGGCCACTGACTGCAGTGTTGCACCATCATGGCATATCACTGTCTAGGACGGTTATAATAGGGCGTTATCTGTTTTTTTTTTTAAAGAAACCTATATTTTTGAAACAAGGGTATATACTATATAGTACTCTTAGGTATTATTGTTGTCGCTTGATTTACGGAATTACTTGAATGGACAACTTGGACTTTACTTGTTGCGCCATCATGGCGTATCACTGGCTAGGACGGTTATAGTAGGGCATTATCTGTTTTTTTTAAGGAAACCTATATTATTGAAACAAGGGTATATACTATATAGTACTCTTAGGTATTATTGTTGTCGCTTGATTTACGGAATTACTTGAATGGACAACTTGGACTTTACTTGTTGCATTGGCTTTGTATGACTTGGTTTTTGTTTTAGCTCCTGGAGGACCATTGAAACTAGTGGTAGAATTAGCTCAAAGTAGAGAATAAGAAGTTGCTTCTTTGATTTATGAATCGAGACGCACTACAAATCAAGTTAAAGGTCGAGGAGGATCATTGGATCTTCTGGGTTACTGGAGATACTACTCCTAGTTTGGTTGAACTTCAACCAGTCACCCACAATAATGTAGGTAATCAAGTTAGGGTTGCATCTAAGAAGTATGTCTGCTTACTTTATTGGCAAAACTTTAATGTACCAACTAATGAGAGAGAGAATGAAGAGACATCTCTATTGGTCGGTAGTTTCAAGGAGAGACAGTCAACAAGCAGTGGAAGTAATGACTTTTAGACCGTCGATGTAGAGCTTTTGTGTGTTAAGAATTTAGAGAACAAAGATGGTAGAATTTATGAAGGGGCTTCACCACTTTTTGATCTTATTCGTTTGGAAAATGAGAGAGAAGAAACAAGAAATGATGTGGTTGGTAGTGGCTGGGTCTGTGAGCCTTTTGATAACAACAACAAGTATTAAGTTAGGGCTTGGGGACTTCACTTCTACAGTGTTCTTGTGGGTAGAGCTGCAATGTGTGATATAATAATATCTTGATATCATATTGGGTCTTCGTTGCACTCTTATGTTGTTCTCTGAATCCTAGTTTGCAATTCGGGAAACAAGGAGAAATTCGGGACGACAAATGTATGAGTATTATACAGATTTGGGTAGTTCGGATTTGGTCAAAAATTCGGTCAACGACTCGTTGTTCGACAGTAATCTAGAAAATGGCATGCGTACATGTAAAATTCGCTTTTGAGATATGGATTTGGTTTAAAAAATTCGCCATGCATTAAATAATAAAATATAGAATTTCAAGTGGTGGTGTCATGATTTGTAGTTAAAATCTAGTATATAGTCCTACGTATATTGTTGGTCCGATGTTCCAGACCCTAATTTAAGGAGCTCTAGGTGGATGATGCTACGTTGACCGGGAAAAATCCCGTGGGGGTGCTGTTTACCATCATGTGGGTCCCAGGTGGCTGTGAGTGCCGGTATTTCTCACGGGATTCTCCACCCGGTAAACCTAGCATTATTGGCTCTAGGTCGTGCGATCAATTCCCCTCATCCACAGTCCTAGGGCTCTAGGTCGTGCGATCAATTCCCCTCATCACAGTGTGATCCACTCATCCACAGTCCTACGGCTCTAGTTCGTGCGATCAATTCCCCTCATCCACAGTCCTACGTAAATTTTTGAAGAAAAGAAAATGATTAATCTCGGCCGACTTGGAGGATATTTTTTCTAAAAAAAAAAAAAGGATTGATCGGCCGACTGGGAGGCTAACACGGCTGAGTTAACAATCCACAATTGTATATTTTTGAAATAGGATTGTGAAGAGAGTTCTATGACATACTCCCTTCGAATGGAAATTAATACGAGTTAGTCATTTGCCCCTTGGCAAACAGGGTATGCCTTATATTTTCTTGGAATGTGAGATTTTTTGCTGTATCAGTATAGCACTTTCTATGTTTGCTTGAGTTCCTGGCTTTCGCAGAACCTTACATTAGTAATTGATCAACTGACTGCTTTCTTGTGGTGGCAGTCCTCCTATGATACATTTAGTCCAGTTGGAACATAATTATCTTTGTTTCTGATTAACAGTCCTTAACTCTAGACTGTTTAGACTCACCTATGTATGAAGGTGCAAACTTAGCTTACCGCAAATCAATCCACATTTGGCAGCATACTCAAGGCTAGACTTGGATCAATATATAATGCATGAAATCTTTGAGAAGTGGTGTAGGTCTTTTCAGGATTATCTTACGGAACTATTTGCTTATTCACAGAAAACTGAGAAGTCTCTGTTCTTCGAGCAGAATAAAAGCTTTTTAACTATAAAGCCCAAATAGCAATTCATGGGGGAAAAAGAAACAGAAAAAATATTACCTAATCATAATGTTTATTTAGATGGTTAGGGGATGTCCTAAAGGCATGTAAAAAGTCTAAATTGCCCTTCCATCTATTTAAACCTAATCAATAAAAAATAAATAGATGAAATCAGTTTTTCATTCATCCCTTCTCCTAATCAATAGTGTTGGTGATCGTCAACAACCCAATTAAAAAAACCAAGAAGAAACTGGTACACAATTTTGAATTTTTAAACCGCACCCGATTATTTTTTTGATGTTTCGTTCGACAAAAACCCATCAATTTTTCTCATCATCTAGTGTTTAAAATGGTTTGATTTATTGAAATAAGTAGAAAAATTAGGTTGTTAAACCAGTTACGGTTAGGTACGTCCAGTTTGCCAACCGTAACTTGTTCTCTGAAACTGTTACGGTTAGGAAACTAAGAACTCCTAACCGTAAAATAAAAAATAAAAAAATAAAAATGCAGTTTAGTTTCTAACCGTAAATATATTTACGGTTAGGTTCGACTCTCAAAAACCATAGTAAATTGCCAACCATAATTTACTTACGGTGTGTTTCACCTTCTTGTAGTTAACCGTAACCATCTACAACCGGGTTTTGACTAATGCATAGTTAGTGTTTCATTGCTTATCCAAAATTCAAGATTCTTACATCAAACTAAAGTTGGCTATCTATAATCCCGTACATGAGTTTTAACGTACACAAAATTCGCACATATTTGCCCACGTGGCTAGACATAATTCTTTATAAATGGAGATGTATATTTAATGAGATGGTAATATACTACTAGATTTTTTGCCCGTTCTACGCGGGCAGACCCGATAACTATCCACCATCATTTTTTTCTTTTAACCATATTTTTGGTTTGGTGTGATGTGGTTTCGCTTTGCCCCGTCGCGATATATTTTTAATTTGGTGTGGCTCGGCCTCGCCCCGCCCCGTCCCCATGCATTTTTGATTTGGTGTCGCTCGGCTTTACCCCGCCATGTCGCGATGCATTTTTTATTTGGTGTGATATGGCTTTGCCTCGTCCCATGGCGCATTTTTGATTTGGTCCACGGGCATCTTTTTCTCTTAACCATATTTTTGATTTGGTGAGATGTGACTTCACGTCGCCTGGTCATGCAATTTGGTGTCGCGGAGCTTCGCCTAGCCCCGTCGGTGTGGTGTGGCTCGGCTTCACCTTGCCCGATATATTTTTGATTTACTCGCCCCGTCCTAATACAAATTAATTTTTGTTCTTACAAAAAGATGTATTTTCTTTCTCTTTTATAGACAATCAAAACCGGAATCATGAATGGGTAAGCTTTGATTAGTTTTTAGTTGAGCAATTAATTTCTCTATGGTACTTTTGGTCAAATTTTAGTGAAATTGCAAATAAATATTTCAGAACTACAAATGCTCAGCCTTTAATTAGTTTTTGGATGAATCATTGTTATCTGCACATAGTATGTATACATTTAAAAAAATCTTTGGAACAAAATGAACAGGATAAAAAAAATTACTTCTATTTCGTTTTGATCCGCAAACATTTTGGAAGATCACTAAACTCAAACGGTATTTATGCACTAAAACTTGAACCAAAATTGCTGACAGATAGTAGTTTATGCCTTCAACAGCAGATAGTAGTTTATTCCTTGAAGCTATCCTTCCATTATTGAATATATATATATTCAACAGTAGATGGATACAAAAGGCGTATATACGACTCTTGTCATTCCAAAAGTAAAAAATCTTCAGAAACTTCATCTGGAAACAATCACCAATATTAGAGCTTTACGGATTAGATATATATATAAAGAACAATATAGTCAACCACTGGCCAAACGACCTCAAGGGTACATACCCTCATATAATCACTAATCAGTGACTATGGTTTCTTTTTATGTTCACCTTATAAGCACTTCCCGTAATTGAACCAAGTAGTACTCATGTGATTGAGCCAAATAATACTATGTTCTATGGATCTACAGAGTAATCACTTTCAACCTCAATGAACAACACCCAAAATTCAAAACAAAGCAAAATGATTCAAGTCTCAAGAACTGATATAGGTACCTCAGTATAAGCTCCAGTAGCAGCAGCCAACATTCTTTACCTCAGTAAAAATGGTTATCTTTTTTTCTGTTTGAGGTGTTGGACAAAGAACCTACAATAACTTTTTTAATATGGAGATGGGACAAACCCAAGTATCTCGAAGCCCTCGAAAGAAGTCCAATGCATAAGAATAAGAACAGTAGAAATAGCTGTATCACGTTGATGAATCACCGAAGAGTTGTACAAAATGCGTTGCACTCAAATCTTCTAGACTGGTTTGTCTTACAGGAAATTACACAATGATCCTCTAGAGGTATGTGCTAACTCTGCTGCATTGTTGCTTCACCAAAGTCTCTTAAAACGCCTTCTTAGAAGTCTGACAACATCTGCAGCATAGGGAAACAGTTGACCGCCAATGAAATCAACAATGATGATTTTGAACGGAAGAGGATGAAGCTCATTGACCCTACAAATACTGGCCCTTACAAACAAAATTTCAACAACAAAATTATTAATCACTTTGTCAAACCAATATTTAACAATTAAGTGCAAACCCATATATCCATATAAAGAAAGAAGATCGAATAGTAACACAAATCATTCCAGTAATAACAAAATCTTCACCGAAATGTCTTACCTGCTCCTCTTGTAGCTCATTGTTCTCTACATTAAAGGAATTGATGAAATCATTTCCCTCTTCATGGAAACTATCCTAAGATATATAGTTAAGTCAGTTAACTTATAAACAGAAGCATATTCATGCCTAAATTAACTACCTCTTATTATTGTTCTGCGAGTAGTGAAATTTTTTTAGAATTGATGCGTTCACAAAGATTGGTTAACAAAATACATCAATCTCCGCAATAATGAAAAAAGTTAGCTAATCGATTAGACAACTAAAAAACAACAAATATTAGGTTCCGAAAAGAGAAAAAGTGAGATCAGGGAGAGGGTACGATGAAGAGGACATAAGAGTTTAGAGCGTGGGATTTCTTTTCTTCTTAAAAATTGGAGAATCTTCCGCCACCATTTATTTTAGGTTTAGGTTTAGATTTTGTTTTGTTTTTCTTTTTTGCTTCTTTTTGCCGTATTACATATAGTTAGAAAAGTAGCAAACCCCAATTTTTGATCCATGATTATGTTCACGCTTCAGTTTATAAGAACACGATCTAAAAACCACAATGATAACGCTCAAAATGAAACAATTATGTTCACGCTTCAGTTTATAAGAACACGATCTAAAAACCACGATGATAACGCTCAAAATGAAACAAAACAGACATAAGAGATTCAAGAAAGTAAGATAAGAGCTGATTAGGATGATAAAGATTCGTGGGTGGTGGAGTTCAGAGGAGCTGCATTTAGGGTTATGGGAATTTAGGTTTGTTATAGTTTTTTTTGACAATATCGACGACTAATGCAAGATGGGTATCAAAAGAATAGAACGATGAACGATAGCAATAGGCTTTTATCAAACTCACTGCCAATTTTGAAAGTCATACCATCCATTTCATCAGCAGCGGATTCTGCCGTGGAATGTCCTTATCATTGACGATGTGTATTAGAACAGACCTGGTTGCAGGCATGGGTTTTTTTTTTCCCTTTCCCTTCTCCGTCACGCTTTGCTTTGCGATGCTCTAATAACAGACATGCATAGTTCAGAAATAAAATAGCAAACTGAAGTCCGACCAAAAGCAATATTGAAATTTCCAATTACCTTTGCCACTTCGCGAAGCTTGCAGAGTTTCTTGCCTGTATGGAGTTCAGACACATTACTACTGAGTACTCCAATTATCAAGTGTGGTTGCTGGTATGGACATTTGACTATTGTCATTTGGTAACAACAATTATGTTACCATCAAGGCACCCAGAGTTGTTCATGGGTCCATAAGCTTGCCCAGCAGTCATAACTTCACAATATGTTGCACCAAAGCTTGTCAAAAAGAGTATCTTCAACTTTGAAACACAGCAAATTAAGAAACCTGTAATCAAAATAAAACCACGGACAAAAGTGCTGAGAAGAATGAACAATAGCAAGAATTGATTCACAAAAGTAAAATACAAAATCAAAACACTACAATTCATACCATCCAAAAACCTGTAAACACCAACCAAAGAAACCCCTAATAAACCAAACCAACAACCCGATGGTATAAACTTGAATCAAACAATCAAAAAAAAAAAAACAACAAAAAAAACAACAAAATCAAGAATACAATTCTAGGGTTTCTCTATGTATACCTTCTTCTTCTATTCCCATGATACTGTTTTGCCTCCAACAGCACAAAGCAAAAACCATGAACGAAATCAACAAACTGTAATTAGGAATTTTAACAAAGCAGAATCAACATATTCAGCATTAGAAAAAGAAGCTGAATTCAATTTAATTACAACTAATATATACGAAAAACGTCAGTCTAAAATTATAGATTTATAGGGTTTCTATATGTTTACCTCTTTTCTGCTCCTCCTCTTTGTTTTCTGATTCAACTTCGCCTCTTAAATCACAAATCAAAAACCCCTGAAAAGATTACCAAGCCGTAGAAGCAGAGATGAATCGTGAAAATAAATAAATTAAACAGACCCAAAAACTGTGCGAAGAAGCCAGTTTTTTTTTTTTTGCGGCAGGTTTGGTTTTTTTGTTTTTGTTCCACGGAATATTTGATAGAAATTTGAAGCAAAAGAGAAAATTAATTATTATATATTATATAATAATAATAATATGATTTCAGGTGAATTTTTTTTGCTGTGGTTAAAAGCTGAATCAAATTCTCTTCCTAAAGCTTCTGGTCCCACCGGAAAATATTTAGACCAATAGGAATCTTTTTTTTTTCACACCACCAATATTTCGAATTTTCCACACCACTTCTTTTTATCTTTCCGCAATATATCTGGTCTTGACCGAAACTTGTGTCTCAAAAAAATTCCTCATACGAAAAATAAAAAGTAAAAATAAATTCCCTATACTACCATCACCGTCGTTCTGCACACGAAACCCTAAACTTCTACCCTCTCTTTAATCACCAATGGTGAACCACAACGGTGGAAAAAGACGCAATGCAAATGTCTCTCCATGTTATGTTTCGATCTCTTTCTTTCTTATCTAACTTTTCAATTAAAATCGTTAAGGGGCTGGTGGTCTTGATTTAATCGCTTTCTCAGTCAGTTTTATTTCTCTTATTTTTATTCATGTTGTTATTCGTTGTTGATTTATTTTTGTTGTTTTGATTTGGTAGGTCATGAAGGTTTTGCTCTCTGTAAACCCTAAGCTTATTCTTTATTGGTCTATTTATTTCTCACGATTTTTTTTGATCGATTCTTGCCATTTTTTTCTTAGATATTTTTAGGGTTTTTCTAAAATATATTTAATGTTTTCTGATTTGAGATGACATTTTTAAATTGTGTGTTATGATTAGATCACTCGGTCGCATCAATTTTAGATATTCCGTAATGTTCAGTTCTTGCACATTTCTTTTTAGTGCATATTGTATGATCAAGCAGCGGCAACAATTGATGTCGATTATGGAGTGTTAGTCCGAGTTCAGGTTGTTGATATTTTTGGACATCGGATATAGTAAATTAAGGTATGATTAAATAGGAGTTACAGAAAATTTGAAAATTGGGGGATATAGTTATGCTGGATGAGCTAATTGATAATCTATGCACTAGGTAGTTCATGTTGCTGCTTCGCAATAGTAAAGGGGTTTTCTAAATCACATTATGACTAAGTATGAAGCTGATTTTGATAGTCCTGATAACGAAAAAGGATCCTCTTTCATTGGTATGCATGAGTAACTTTATGTTTTTCTTTAGATTGAGTAACCTCTCTGTGGATTTTGTTGCATATATACATAAGATGGGTCACGCACAATTATTCAGATATCAAGGCTTTTTATCAAGGCTTTTTCAGTGGAGGAAAGGATTATGTGGGGAAGGAAAATTTACTAAAACTACATAAACACCACAATCCATGAGCCTCATTTTCAGTTGCAACCCCCTTTTGGTGAGTAAGTAAGTGTATTAAGCTATGCACGTCACGTAAAGAAACTTCCGTCTTCTTAAAAGAGTATTCCTACATGAATATGCAGGGATCCAAATATTCAAAAATATACCAAGTATGAGTAAGTAACTGCGAAGTCATACAAATATGCAAAAATGTACGTGTATGAGCTCAAGTTGGAGTGGTCGAATAGTTCCTTAAAGTCTTACTATGATGGGTCTCGGAAAATACACATCTTTAGAGAAGGTTTTATTTAGGCTTCATTCTATATGCATGGGTTTGATCGTTTCTTCTTTTTCCTTTTCTTTTATAAACCAAGTATTGAGTATATTATTCCTTAATGATTTTGCATCGAACCGTCTTTCTTATATTTGTATTGCTGGCGGGACAATTTTTCTTTACAAATATTATCGCAATATGAAGAAGGATGTGGAGCAACGACAACCAACTTTACTAATTTTCAATTTATTTGCAATATTATGCGCCGCATCACATTTTTGTTGCTATGTCGTGAAAAAGGTACGAATCCTACAAATTTTAGTCATGGGATCGTTAAGTTTCGGAACTGTGTCTCATTTTGGTTTTTAGTATTTCTTTCGGAGTTACTAACAACTCCGTGTCTTTAGTATATATGCAAAATCTTACTTTACTGTGCGTACATAATAAGTTTATGGTTATACCATATAATTTTTTTGGAAAGGTGATATAGATGTGATTGATTGCGACATTATGTTTGACAACACCTTCTTGCTTGCTATCTTAGCTCAACCGGTAGAGCACATGGCTTTCCGCCATGTAGTTGTGGGTTCGACTCCCCCAGATGGCATATAAATTAAGACTACGAACCTAATATATATTGCAGATACATATGCAAATCTGTACGTGTCCAAATTTATATTTTGGGTACTAATTCCTAAGGTATTGCAGGTGTTCGCAGTCAAAATCACGAAGTATTTTACGACAAGCTTACCTTTGATAGAATGTCAGTAAGACGACTTAGTACGATAGCTTTATAATAATGTTGGGTCCTGTCTATATATGCCACAGTGAAGTATGCCTAAGCAGTTTCTAATTTCTATTGCCACAGTTAGAACAGTTGAAAATATTATTGGAATGAATCTAAGGAATGTGACAGAACTCCTAAACATAGATCAGGTAACGAAATGTTATATAATCATAGTTGAAACTACTTTCTCAGCAATATATGTTGCCCAGATGTAGGTACAACGGATAGGTTTGATTGGATAAATTACCAAGAAAATCCAAGGGTATGTATAATCCATATGGTCCATATGGAGATTCAGAAACAAACTTGGTGAAAATATTACGCAGAACCCTCAAAGTAAATGAAGTCTGGCCGGTACAAACATTTTCAGAGAATAATTTTATATACCCAGGTCTAATAATTTTATATACAAAGTAGTTAGTGATATCTAAGTGCAAAAATTAAATGAACTAATTAATTACAAACTTGGGATCAATTTATTGTTAGAGTATTCTGTGCTTTCTTTTAATTAAGAAAAAGCATACTTCAGCCGATTTTTAGAGGTTTATCAAATTAATGCGATTTAAATATTATCTGAAATGGTGAATCAAGGAACGTGCAAAGCACGGGCGCACCACCTAGTTTCTCTGAATTTTGGTGAGGAGAGAGAATTTTGGAGCAATCTGGTGAGGAGAGAGAATTTTGGAGCAATTTGGTGAGGTGAGTGGTGTTCACTTTTAATGTAGAGGGGAGTTTCCGTTACCGCGCGACGTGGGGTCTCATATGACTTGGGATTTTAAATGAGTTAGATACGTATCTATCTTTGAATTTTTTTGACTGATTCAGTCGGTTCGTCACCAAATCTTTACGATACATAATAGTTATCCAATATTATTTCAAGGAAGTAGAAACAATGGCTAAAACTTTTAATTACGATTGGATAGAAAAGCTAAAGTATCACCCGTAATTTGTTTACGGTTGGCTCCGAGAGACAAAAATCCAACTGTAACTGGTTTGTGATTAGGGTTTCTCAATTTTAACCAGCTACGGTTAGGAGTCCATCATCACCTAACCCTAACCGTAAACCGGTTTTACGGTTGGCTAAGGAAGAACCCAACCCTAAATCGTTTTGAAAATCTAAAAAAATCCAATTTTTTTTACTTTTATTTTTATTTTTTATAACAATCCAGTCTTTTTTACTTACTTTCACCTATTTTGAGCAAAAAAAAAATCACATTGGAGCTACGTTAGAGGTATACCTAATTTTTTCTAGCCATTAATTTCTTCACTTTGGTTGAATCAAAATATAGGGTCTTGAAGAAATCCCCCAAAAAAATAAATTTTCCTCTAACTAACACTTAATCTGATTTAGTTTTTTCACCAAGTATAAAAGAGATTCATTAATCTAATCATTAGGTAATTAAATTATTATCACTAATTGAATAGGGATAGTTTAGCCATAATAAAAATATTTTAGATAAGGGGTTTTTTAAATTACTAATGAGTGACTTATTTTTGTCATATTAATGAAACCCCTCTATTAGATTGTGAAGCCCTTATAATAGGTTTCTAAAACATTCTTTAACAGATGTTGCATCCTTGAACAAGAATGATTTACTTGTGGCACTCGGAATTTCAAGAATAATATGAAAGAAAAGTGGCGGAGATGAAAAAACACCAAAGAAAAGAAAGTCTTATTTATTAGGAAAGAACACGTAATGACATAATGTATCGCTATTAAGAAAATTAGCGGAGATAAAAAAATAAAATAAAAAAAGCAAAAAAGAAAAAAAGAAAAAAAGAAAAAAGAAAATAATAGTTAAAAAAATAATCGAAAAGCCACACATAATAATGTTTCACTATGAAATTGTACCACTGTTCAGTTAGTCCGAAACATGTAAAAGAGACCCTGAGAAAGCTGTGATATCATAGCCCAAGTCGGGAGAAATATGATCATCAGAAGACTTGGTAATAGTATCAACTTGTTTATTCTCACAGTATTTTTTGTTCTTACGATCGTAATAATGAAGGCATTCAAGCTCGACCGGCTGACGAAAGGGTTTGAGGACTATGAGATCTGTGCCAGTGACAGCTTCAAAAGCTAAGTAAGATTTTACATCCAAAGGATAGGGCGTCGGGATTATTTCTTTAATCCAGCTACCACCACCGTCACCATGTACATCATAATTACTACTGCTACCACTATTGTTATTTCTGCTGGAAGTAGTCATGATTCCTTGCTGCTTCTTGTCATTATGAATCCACAAGTTGATCGAGTGGTCCTCTTCTCTATCTAGTAAAGCAAGATGTCCATCAACTTCTACTAACTCAATAACGGATTTAGTGCTACGACGATGCATGATATCAAGGATGAAATATGGGATTTCAATTGCTCGATTAAACTTTTCACTGGCAACATCAAATCCCATTATGAATGCAGATCCATTAGGTATATCTTGAGGACATTTCCAATATATATAACCATTCACATATACAGATCGTTCACCGGTAACCATGAAAGGTGGGACGTCATCGGTCCTTCTCCATATATTCGAGCCTACTGTTAATACCTCGCCAATAGTTTCACGACTAATAACAAAATCATCTTCAGCACTTTCTCTGGTAACCAAATAAACGCAAACCACTTTGTGTTTCTTAGTAGTGGGATCAAATCCAAATCCGAAGTCACAATCATACGCAATATTTAATAGTAGGTTTTGCTTTTGATCCTCATCTTCTAACAGTTTTCCTGTGGTTGTTTGCATCCAAGAAGTCTTTTCTCCAGTACTGGGATTGTAGATGAGAACAGAACCCAAGTAGGTATTGGTGAAACATGCCAAACCATTTATAGGTTTCAGCATTGATCCTACATAATTACTGTAAGGGACACTAATACCACTGCAAAAACGATGTTGACATGCTATTAATGGAATGCCACCTGACGATAACTTCTCTTCAGCGGAGAAAAAAGTCGTCTTCCTTTCGGTGCACCCAGGAGGAGAACACTTATGAACGGGAGAGATAAGGAGTGTAGTACTACGGTTCTCTTTATTTTGTAACTGTGCAAGGTGTAAATTAATCAAGTAGGAATCTTCTTGAATTATCAATCTCCAACCTTTACATCGCACTTAAATCTCATGAGAGATTTCGCTGGAAGTCTGCTCAGTATATCACACAAAATCTCATATCCATCATCAATAATAACGTTGTTAACATTATCAAAATTAACGTTAATATCAGGACTCTTCATCCTCTTAATCAATAATCTTCTTCTCAATCCGATGTATTCTCCTTGCCTACCAGTATATTTATAGGTAGAGATCAAAGAAAAAGTGCTGCTAAGAATAAGAACAGATGGTAAGAAATTTGAAGTTTTCGATCCCTTTACTTTGACGTGAAATTGGAGCAAAGATAACTTTATATTTATAGATAGTGATTACACCATAACCAGTTTGAGTTCTAATTGAATTGGAGATCCGAAAAAGAAATCAAAAGAATTCCAAATTATGAGCTGGACGTGTAATCCTTTTCCTTGTACGCTTAGAACTAATATTAAGCAGAATTCCCTAACCTTATTATAACATCTAAAAACAAGAACTAAAGACGGTAATTATTATTTTTTGCGCTTAGAAGACCTTTTTCATGTACGCTCAGAATTGCCTAATATTATTATAACATCTAAAAACAAGAACTAAAGACGGTAATTATTTTTGGGGAGATTTTGTATTTCCCCCCAAAATAAATAACTATTTTGCATTACCCCCTTTTTAAATCACAAATAGGCAAAACCCCCCTTTAACCAAGATGCGCCGTGACTGATCTGTTATTTTAGCACGTGCACTGCACGCGTCTGTTATAAAAAGTAGTAAAAACAGAAAAACCAAAAAGTACTATCTTCTGGGTGTCGCATATTTTTTTTTACGCAACCATGTCCCCATTAATGGCGGCATCAGCTCCGTTCTCAACTAATTATTTCTAAAAAGTTGAATCAGTAGCAGCTGAGCTTGAAGTAGTGAGAATATGTCATTCCAGGCTTTTCCACAAGCACCCTGTGTGCGTTTTGCTGGTGAACCAAAGAAATGTTGATATATAATTCATTGTATCTCCTTCTCTGCAAGACAGGAATTTAACACATACCCATAACTACGAACCATTCATTCTCAATCATACAACAACATCATCCTATCTTCTTATCTAACTTCTTGGTTTTAAGTATTATCCAAAAACTCATTCAAACCTTTACAAACTAAATCACTTTGGATGCCAAATTCCAAATCAATACAAACCCACTGTTCCTAAGCTTATGCAACTACTGAAACATACTTCAATCTCCTCCATAATGATGAAGATGAGTACCAGATTCTCTACCTCTTTGATTAGGTATGTGATTTCAATTCTTGTTGGTTGAATTTAAAATCAACATAAAGAAATAGATGAATCTGAAATCAATGAATAAATTTGATGGGTTAATATCAAAATTTAATGGAAAAGAAAAAGGGATTTTGCACAGATTAATGGATTTAATGGGATTCACAATTAAATCATGATGATACATATATCGGTGATTGATGGTGGTAAGAAGATTTCAAGCTCCAGAATTATTCAGTGGGTTGTTGATATTTCAGTGGGAGATGGTGATTACTGGTTGCTCGCATTGTTAATTCAAGGTGTTGTTGGCGTGAAGGAGGAAAGAGCTGAATGAATGAAGTGGCGGTCGTGACTGGTGAAGGAACGGGGACGAGTTTTGATTTGATAGGAACAGGGACGAGTTTTGATTTGATAAGAACAGGGACGAGTTGCATAGGTGAAAGAAAAAGATTTAGGGTTTTCAGTAAGGGCATTTTAGGGTTCGCAGTCTATTTTCAATTTTATTGTTTTAATTTATACGCACGCGCGTGTCGCCCGTGGTCACTTAACAGGACAGTTACGGCACATCCAAGTTAAAGGGGGTTTCACCTATTTTGAATTATAAAAAAGGGTAATGCAAAATAGTTATTTATTTTGAGGGGGAAACACAAAATCCCCCTTAATTTTGCGCTTAGAATACCTTTTTTCATGTACGCTCAAAATTCGCTAACCTTGTTATATAACATCTAAAAACAAGAACTAAAGACGGTAATTATTATTGTGTTTCTTTATTAAGAGGTGTTTCTTAATCTTACTGTAATAAGGAAAAGAGGAGGCCAACTTTGTGCACACTCCTTTAAAGAGTGTGCACGTAACAAACCAATCATGTTGGTTCTCCTAAACAGACAGTTATCTTATGTTACAAAAATAGTTTTTATTTTATTTTAATTTAATATAGTATAAATCTAAAAATGGAAACTATACTAGTTCTTTCCTAATTTACAGTGTTTTTAACAACAATGGAATCTCCGTGCTCCGATTTTGACTATTGTGCATCTTCTTTAGTGAACAACGATTTTTTGGTGCAGACTCGTTCTTTGTCTCATTAAATGTTTAGAGATTGCCACCGCAAGAAACATTGCTATTGATACTGTTGTTGCACAAAACTAAAAGATATTGCATTTTGATGGTTGTGATCAGTTTAATCCTCCCCCTACAATACCATTATTTTATTTATTTTTATTTTTTATTTTCATACCAAGTACAGGAGCAAACCAAAGAAAAAGAACAAACAAAAGAAAAACTAATCACAAGTATGATCTTCAGACAAGCAAGTAATTATAGAAGGGGGGATCTGGGAGGATGTCCAAATAGCTTGGACACTATGCTTCACCGCATATGAGGCGAGATTATGAGCTGCAGAGTTAGCTCTTCTCTTCACAAAGTTGTATGTAACTGAGCTGAAAAAGTGAGAAATGTTTTTGATCTCCTGTATCATTCTTAGAATTCTCCAAGGAACATTCTTTTCTCCATTAAGCACTTTCACTACCGTCTGACAATCACCTTCTATAATGCAATTGCGAAACTGCATTTGTTGAGAAAGCTTTGTTGCGAGGAGAAATGCAGCTGCTTCGGCTACTTGTGGTTTCGGCTGAAATTGAATAGTAGAAGCCACAACAACAATGTCCTTATTGTGATCTCTGGCAACCGCCACAGCTACAGAATAACCAAGATTGAAAGTCGCATCCACATTTATCTTGATAACACCTCTGGAGGAGCAGTCCACTCAAAGATGTTATTTGTATTAACTGAAGATATCACATCTTGATGATTTGGTGTACTTGAGCTATCATCCATCTGATAATAAATTTGGAACCAATGGATAGCATCCTTAATTATTGTGTGAATTTTTGGCTTTTCCTTCTCAAAATGGAGACGATTTCTTGCTCTCCAAAGCGCCCAAAACAAGCACGCGCCTTGACAAAAAGAGTAACCATGCATTATCCTGCAAACTGAGCCAATGAGTGAGACAGTTACTAATCGTAAAGGAAAGATAACCCGGAGTTCTGAAAGTAATAGGACATCCAAATAACGCAGCTTGAGCAAGATGGCAGTGTAAAATAAGATGATCCACTGACTCTTCTTCTACGCCACAAAATTGGCACTCCATTGGAATGCCATCAATGATTTTTCCCAACTTACTGAGAGTACCGACACCATTATGCAACAACCTCCATAAAAACATCTTTATTTTTGGAGCGAGAGATTTTACAGACCAAAACTTGCGCCAGGGAAATGAAATGTCATTACTTGCAGAAGATTCTCCATTGAGGTCAGCCATCATTTTTTGAAAAGAAGGGGCAGTGAAGTTTCCATGTTCTATCCAACCGAACCACCAAGTAGTAGCTCACTCAAGGTATAATCCAATCGAACGCTTTAGGCTTTGTGAATTAGGTTGATCCTAGTAGTTAAACTCTTCGCTCAAGTTTCACTTGATGATGTTGTCCTCACTCGTAATTGCTCCACAGAATCCCTCTGCAAGGTCTCGCAATTTCTACTTGTGTATGAATTATTCGACGATTACTTATCTCCTAACTCAATACTAGCAATAGAATAATCAAAACATTCAATGATTTATAATTTACATGACCAAGGATACCATGCCAAACATTCAATGACACACACATGTAAGCAGAAGAATCATTCAATTTCACTTCAGGACAGGTGACATTAAGTTTATAAAGACCCCCAGTCTTATAACCCTTACTCACATAATCATTGCCCTTAGTTACTATAAGTTTTCTAGACTCAATTGTAACTTTAAAACCCTTATCATCTGTTAGAGCATAGCTCGGTAGAACCCACCAAGCGTTGGTATGTCAAGTTTGGTTGTCATATTTTAGTGAATCAAAACTCAATTAAAGAGTCGCTTGATTATGTACTAGAGACAACTTCGTATAGGTTAGGCTAGAAAGATTAGGATAATGAGACATACAAGTATTACTCGAAGACTTGAAGAATGTGAAGAAGTAACAAGCTACATCGACGACATCATCCTTCCTCTTGAGGTTAGTAATATTTTGACTTGAACTGTTTCATTCCCAACGTATCTTTCAAGTCATGCTATATTGAAAACATAACTGCCAAGCTGTGAAGGATTATACTCTAGTAGACATAGTGTTAAGGAATTACAATACGAAGTATAACGCTTATCTTTTGAACTTCGTATATAAGACATCGACATAATCGTATGACTGCTATTGTGATTATGGGTATGGGTGAAGATTTCGTCCTAGGAAACAATGTTTACATTCGTTTAAAGGAATTACATTCATGAACTTGTTTTATGAATCGAAAGGGAAATCGATAGGCTTATTGGTATTGTTATTCATTGCATATCTTTGGATTACCAATATGTGTGAGTTAGTAGAACCGATCGTAACTTGTTATGTATCTTGGTAAAACTAGTCACAATGCCTGACTTATGTATTGGTATGACTTTTATTAGTGTAACCAATCCTAAGTAATCAACTAAGATGGTATGATCGATATTTGTAATTGGTGTGACCGATCCTAGTAATTGGTGTAACCGATCCTAGTATTTGGTGTGACCGATCACAAAAGAATGTGTAATCGATCCTTGAAATTGGTTTAACCGGTCCTGGTAACTGGTGTAACCAATCCTGGTGACCGGTGTGACCGATCACAAGTAATACCATGAGAATATGGTAACTGGTCCTGGTAACTGATGTAACCGGTCCCAGTAACCATATTAAGGTAAAACTGATCCTTGTGTTTGGTAGAACTGTAAACCCATGATTAGTGTGTTGATTTGATCGATCACATAGTTCTTGGAAATCAGATGAACCAGTTCTAAACTTGTTTGTAAGTGTGGTATAATCGGTTCCAAGATTGTAAATATGAAAGAGGATTTACAAAGAAATAAGATGTCGACATACTTTGAACATGTTCAGTAACTCTTATCTTTTATTGTTCAAATATATTCCTTAATAACTCAAGAGATCCCGGACCGAAATAAGTTGAGAATCTTTTAATTAAGGTTGTTAATTTTATATGCTTTTAATTACCAGCAATTAAAATGCATATCTCTGGAAAATAAAAATTGGTAATGTGCATTTACTAATTGGAGATTTTCTAGTAGGATTTCGGTTAATATTGGACAGAGCATTTCTAGGAATTATGAAAACCGAATTTGGAAATATATTGCATATCTTGAGAATATTTTCGGTTTTGGAAATTCCTTGGTGTCCAAACTTCCTTGGTCTATAAATACCCAAGTTTTCATTTCGAGCAAACTATCCTAAGAGCTAGCAAAACTACCTTGTTGTGTTGTTACTGGTGGAGCCGTCTATTCGAAGAGGAAAGTACACTAATTAGGCGAAATCTCTTACGATCGCTCGTTTAAAGACTTCTGAGGGATCAAGAAGCTCTACGAGTACCGTTGGTGGGAAGCTAGATAATTGCATTATTATTAGTTTTCGATTTGATTTGATTGACTAACGGTTGTTGAACTTTGATTGCACCTAGTTTGTTTATTCTTGAGAATCTTCTCTTCTGATATAAGATTAACTCAAACTAGATCGAAGTGTCGACGGGATCTTTAGAACTGTTTGTAGATCTAAGGACGTCTTGTGATAATCCATTGTTAACAGACTCCGTTCTGTGCGTGATTGATCACAAGAGATTCAGGTTGTGGTGTGCAAGTGTTTATTGAAGATTTAAGAAGATTTGAAGACGAAGAAGATTTCTGATTTGGGTTCATAATCTTTGGTGTGCACAAAACTTGATCGGATGGGATCCAACTATAATCGGTTTATCTTTGATTGATTTGATTGATTAGTTGCGTAGATCGGCATCAGTATTTAGCATATTGATAGATCCTATTATTGATTGCATAATATAAACTCTGCCACTTTTGTAGTTGTTGGATAGATTGATCTAAACCCGACAAAGGAGTTTATTGGATTAAACAGAAGAGCCATTGTCTAACTCATATCACTGAGATTGAATAGAGTTGTTACCGAACAGATTTGTTGTTCCTTTACTGTTTGGAATACGAACCAAAGGAATTGTTCCAGTGCGTGCACTTATTGAATGTCGAAAGCGCAGGGATATTGAAGAAACTAAGTGAACTATAGGTTTAGTTGCTTGGTCTCAACTATACGAAGTTAGGTTGATTTTGTATAGTGGCTTAATTCTGAGAATATTAAATTCTTGACTAGGTCCCGGGGTTTTTCTGCATTTGCGGTTTCCTCGTTAACAAAATCTTGCTGTGTCATTTACTTTTGTTTTCCACAATTATAATTATTGGTATTATAATTTAAAGTAAATTACACAAACGTTAACTCCGTATTACTTGATAGTGATCCTATAGAGTTTGGTTAAGTTCGAACCTATTATCAAGTAATCACACTTTGATTATTGTATTGTCTCGATCTCGTATCCATAGACAATCACACAAAGTGTGAATACCGATTCGTTGTATTGTATCGACTCGGTCCATAGACAATCACTTTCGGAAAGAGGACTTATAGGTGGAAAAGTTTAAGATTGTGGTATATTTGGGTACCCTCGTCTTTTCAATTGGTATCAGAGCAGGTAAACATGAAAAGATCTAACAATCTGTGTTTGGTGCGATCCAACTTATAAGAATTGAATCTAATGGATGATTCAGTTAACGTTTCAAAGATACTAAACTCTCTTCCAGAAGATTCTGAAAAACATTATTCGATACTTATCAAGATGTTAGAAGAAAAAATTGAAGAGAACTGGTCACATACTGAAAATATCAGTAATATCATGATTGATAGAGGACTGGTCAAGAATACAAAAGACCTTCATGTAAGGAAGTCTAACAAATCTTCAATACTAGCATCTCGACATTTGAAATCGAGTAAGAAGAAGCTATCTAAAGAATTTCTTCAAAAGGGTTGGTATGGTTTAACTCAGAATATTTGTTGTGCAAAAAATATGATTAAATGTGTTAAGAGATTATATAAGAACTTAACAAGGCATACTAATCCAGAATCAAAACTAAAAACTGCAAAACAATGCCTAGGAGCATTCGCACTCAAAACTACTTCTCCATTCCAATGGTTTCTAGATAGTGGGTGTAGTAGACATATGACAGGTGATCTTTCTTGGTTCACAAAGACTAAAGACTACAAGGGAGGATCTGTAACGTTTGGGGATGGAAGCAGCTGTCTTATTAGCAAAAAGGGAACGATTAAACTTCCAGGTATTCCCAAAATTCATGATGTAGTTTATGTCAAAGGAATGAAAGCCAATCTTCTTCTAGTCTGTCAAATTTGTGATACGGGTCATAAAGTGATTTTCAATATGGGAGGATGTGATATTGAAGACAAGTCTGGAAAAAATAATTTTTCGTGGACGAAGAAGTATGAATAACTGTTATCTCCTTGATATACAGTCTAATTTATACTGTAACTTGACCAAGGTAGAGTCAACCCATTTGTGGCATGAACGATTTGGTCATATCAACTACCGAATGCTGGGAAAGCTCATTAATCGTGAACTTGTTAGAGGCGTTCCCAAAATAAATACTAAAGTAGAAGGTGTATGTGGTGCTTGTCAAAAAGGTAAGCAAGGAAAAATTACACATAAACTTACTCGAGACATAGCCACTCATGCTCCTCTCGACCTCATTCATATGGATCTGTTGGGTCCTATTCAACAAGCAACTGATGGAGGAAAGAAATATGATTTAGTAATGGTATATGATTACACACGGTTCACATGGGTTTCCTTCCTAAAACACAAAAATGACACGCTTGAGGAATTTAAGATTATTGTAAATAGAATCCAAAATGAACAAGGTCGCAAACTAAAAAGAATTAGGAGCGATCGTGGTACAGAATTCAAAGATACGGAAGTATATGAATACTACAATCAACTTGGAATTTCTCATCAATTTTCTGCTCCCATCACACCTCAGGCAAATGGTGTGGCTGAAAGAAAGAATAGAAATATTCAAGAAATGGCAAGAGTAATGCTTCACAATAAAAGCTTACCATTAGCTTTTTGGGGAGAAGCTATGTTCACCGCTTGCTATCTTATTAATAGAGTTTATCTAAGGTCAAAAAAATCTAAATACTCCTTATGAATTATGGTATGGAAGAAAACCCAATCTGAGTTATTTAAGGGTTTTCGGAAGCAAATGCTATATACTTAAAGACAGAGAACACAAAGGAAAATTTGATTCCAAAAGTGATGAAGAAATTTTTCTAGGGTATGCTTCTGATAGTCATGCATTCAGAGTATATAATCTCAGAACCAAAATAATGATAGAATCTATTAATGTTGTTATTGATGACATTAGTGACTTTCATCAAGACAATCATAGTGATGCAGAACTTTCTCCTTCAGAAACTGTTAGTAAAGAAAAACAGATTGAAGAAGAACCAGCAATTGTTCCTCTGGTTAGTGACATTGATGATAAATATGATAATGATAGAATTGTTGAACAATCCAATGATACTGAAAATATTGTCCACAAACCTGCTAGATGGGTACATCAAATACATTCCACTAAAGATATCATAGAAGATGCCAATGCTAGAGTTATGACTCGAAGGGAACTCCAGAATGTCTGTCACTACACTTGCTTTCTTTCTTCAATATAACCAAAAAATGTTGAAGAAGCTCTCAGTGATCCTGCTTGGGTAAGCTCAATGCATGAGGAACTTTACCAATTCGAAAGGCAAGGAGTATGGAAACTAGTTCCTAGACCAGAAGGAATAAATGTTATTGGAACAAAGTGGATTTTTAGGAACAAATCAGACGAATTTGGAACAGTTGTCCAAAACAAAGCCAGACTCGTTGCACAAGGATACTCGCAAATTGAAGGTATTGACTTTGATGAAACTTTTTCTCCCGTTGATCGTTTAGAATCAATTAGAATTTAACTTGCTTATGCCTATAATCTTAAAATAAAACTTTTTCAAATGGATATTATATTTGCATTTCTCAATGGGGATTTAAAAGAAGAAGTTTTTGTTGCTCAACCGAAAGGATTTGAAGATCCATTATTTCCAGATCATGTCCTCAAACTCAAAAAGGCGTTATATGGTCTAAAACAAGCCCCGAGAGCTTGGTATGATAAATTGACTTCCTTTTGACTTCAAAAAGGATTTTCTAGAGGTGGTGCTGATAAGACACTTTTCACCAAGTGGAATGGAAAGAATGTTCTTGTAGCTCAAATTGATGTAGATGATATCATCTATGGATCCACCTCAAAATCTCTAACAGATGAATTCCTAAACCTTATGAGTGGAGAATTCGAAATGAGTAATGTTGGAGAATTATCATATTTTCCTGGTTTGCAAATACAGCAACAAAAGGACAATATTTTTCTTTCCCAAGAAAAATATGCAAGGAATTTGGTTGAAAAATTTAAACTAAGAGGTACAACACCTATGGCAACCCCAATGCCAACTACTGGAAAACTTCAGTCCAGTCCAGGAGAAAAATCGGTTGATCAAAAACTATATCGATCCATGATAGGAAGCTTGTTATACTTAACTGCAACAAGGCCAGCATTGCTTTCAGTGTAGGATGTTGTGCCAGGTTCCAAGCAAATCTTAAAGAATCACATCTAAAAGCTGTAAAACGAATCATAAGATACGTTAATGGTACACTGGAATATGGTTTATCATATTCTATGGATACAAACAACAGTCTTGTTGCCTATTCAGATGTTGACTGGGAAGGATGTGTAGAAGATAGAAAAAGCACTTCTGGTGGATGTTTCTATGTTGGTCAAAACCTTGTGGCTTGGCATAGTAAGAAACAAAACTCACAGTCTCTATCAACATGTGAAACAGAATATATTGCTGCCGGTACATGTTATACCCAACTTCTGTGGATGAAACAAATGCTCATTGACTATGGCATAAATATTCCAACTATGAGTATTCTTTGTGATAACTCAAGTGCTATTTGTCTAACAGAAAATCCCGTAGAACATTTTCGTACTAAACACATAGATATTAGATATCATTTTATCAAGGAATTGTATGAATTATCAAACTAGAATATGTTCCCTCTGAATGTCAACTAGTTGATATTCTCACTAAGCCATTAGATAGGGCAACCTTTGAAAATCTATTGGCATTGTTAAGGTACACTAGTACCTTCTGATTATGGTTTTCAACTTTTGCTATTTGCATTAGTTAAAACCGATTCAACCTTTCTCTGGTAAAGGTTGTTGTTGTTATTGTTCTTTTTATTCTTGCGAGAGGATGACAACATAACAATATTCCTCCCCTCAAGGATGCGAAGAAAAGGAGAAGAGGATGCGGAAATTGAGGTAACGAATTTGTTAGTTAATCGTTTTTCCTGTTTAAGAAAAGCATGAGTTTATTGCATATATTTTGCTTTTGCTTAACAAAATTCGGTACAATTGATATTTATTCCATTATGTGTGTATGTATGGATGTATGTGTGTGTGTGATTCAATTGTTTCCGGTTAAGAAAAACTGGTTTGATATCTTTCTTTATTGTTTAGTATCATTGGTTTTATACTTAACGAAATTTCGGTGCAATTGCGGTGCTGTAATGTCTATGTTTGTTTCAATTGCTTCCGGTTAAGAGTAATAATTGTGCTAGTCAATTTATATGGTTTGTATATATTGTTTATGGCTTAACAAAATAAGGGATCATTTGTTTAGTCCACTTCGATTCCGGATAAGAGAAACAAAGTTAATTCTTATCTTAGTTAGACTTATCAAAAGTAAAGGATTCGATTATTCCAGTCTAATCGAATGCCTTGACAAGAAATATTAGTTAACTAACCTAGTATTTGTATTTTCCAAAGTGGAAGGTCCAAGTTATTGTCTGAATAATTAGTGTCTGATGAGAAAAATAAAGTTAATTCTGATCTTTATTTTGGTCTTATCGAAACAAGCGATTGTACTTGTACAATCGGTTTAGCAAGGGAACTAAGTTTTCTTAGTCAATTTGTTAAACTATTAGAGAAAATTGCTTCGGGCAATTGTTTCCTTGATAACATATAAAAACCAAATTAATTGTAGTTTCAGTTTTGATATTGGTTATCTAAAGTGGTATGTGAAACTCTCGTGCTTAACTCTTATAGGTTGTACAATTCTTTTAGATTGTAGGATCCTTTCGGTTTTTGGTATTTGCTCGTACCTTTGCCATTTTGTGACAAAAAGGGGGAGAAATATATGGAGTAAACAAAGTGATTTGTAGTCACTTAGGAAAGGAAAATAGTGCTTAAACGTTATATCTAACGAAAGAGTAAAGCATTGACTAAGGGGAGAAACATATCAAATGATGATTGTAGTTATTTGGACTACAAAGGGAAATAACAAAGATGTGCGGATTGAAAATATACATATCTCACCTTTAGGGGGAGTATTAGCTTTGTTATTTAATGTCTTCAGAAGCATTTATGGATTAAATACATGCAGGGTATTGTGCCGTTGAAACTTGGATTCAAGCGTATGTATAATGAATTTTTGTAATTTGTTTATCCATATGATTGTAAGAGTTTTGTCACTAAAATTGACAAAGGGGGATATTGTTAGAGCATAGCTCGGTTGAACCCACCAAGCGTTGGTATGTCAAATTTGGTTGTCATATTTTAGTGAATCAAAACTCAATTAAAGAGTCGCTTGATTATGTACTAGAGACAACTTCGTATAGGTTAGGCTAGAAAGATTAGGATAATGAGACATACAAGTATTACTCGAAGACTTGAAGAATGTGAAGAAGTAACAAGCTACATCGACGACATCATCCTTCCTCTTGAGGTTAGTAATATTTTGACTTGAAATGTTTCATTCCCAACGTATCTCTCAAGTCGTGTTATATTGAAAACATAACTGCGAAGCTGTGAATGATTATACTCTAGTAGACATAGTGTTAAGGAATTACAATACGAAGTATAACACTTATCTTTTGAACTTCGTATATAAGACATCGACATAATCGTATGAATGCTATTGTGATTATGGGTATGGGTGAAGATTTCGTCTTAGGAAACAATGTTTACATTCGTTTAAATGAAGTACATTCATGAACTTGTTTTATGAATCGAAAGGGAAATCGCTAGGCTTATTGGTATTGTTATTCATTGCATATCTTTGGATTACCAATATGTGTGAGTCAGTAGAACCGATCATAAATTGTTATGTATCTTGATAAAACTAGTCACAATGCCTGACTTATGTATTGGTATGACTTTTATTAATGTAACCGATCCTAAGTAATCACCTAAGATGGTATGATTAATTGGTGTGACCGATCCTAGTAATTGGTGTAACCGATCCTAGTATTTGGTGTGACTGATCACAAAAAAATGTGTAATCGATCCTTGTAATTGGTGTAACCAGTCCCTGTAATTGGTGTAACCGATCCTGGTAACTGGTGTGACCGATCACAAGTAATACCATGAGAATATGGTAACTGGTCCTGGTAATTGATATGACCAATTTTGTAATTGATGTAACCGGTCCCAGTAACCATATTAAGGTAGAACTGATCCTTTTGTTTGGTAGGACCGTAAACCCATGATTAGTGTGTTGATTTTATCAATCACATAGTTCTTGGAAATCAGATGAACCAATTCTATTTTTTTTTGGAAGTACGGTATATTCGGTTCCAAGATTGTAAATATGAAAGAGGATTTACAAAGAAATAAGATGTCGACATACTTTGAACATGTTCAGTAACTCCTATCTTTTATTGTTCAAAGATATTCCTTAATAACTCAAGGAGATCCCAGACCGAAATAAGTTGAGAATCTTTTAATTAAGGTTGTTAATTTTATATGCTTTTAATTACCAGCAATTAAAATGCATATCTCTGGAAAATAAAAATTGGTAATGTGCATTTACTAATTGGAGATTTTCTAGTAGGATTTCGGTTAATATTGGACAAAGCATTTCTAGGAATTATGAAAACCGAATTTGGAAATATATTGCATATCTTGAGAATATTTTCGGTTTTGGAAATTCCTTTGTGTCCAAACTTCCTTGGTCTATAAATACCCAAGTTTGCATTTCGAGCAAACTATCCTAAGAGCCAGCAAAACTACCTTGTTGTGTTGTTACTGGTGGAGCCGTCTATTCGGAGAGGAAAGTACCCTAATTAGGCGAAATCTCTTACGACCGCTCGTTTAAAAACTTCATTGGGATCAAGAAGCTCTACGAGTACCGTTGGTGGGAAGCTAGATAATTACAGTATTATTAGTTTTCGATTTGATTTGATTGACTAACGGTTGTTGAACTTTGATTGCACCTAGTTTGTTTATTCTTGAGAATCTTCTCTTCTGATATAAGATTAACTCAAACTAGATCGAAGTGTCGACGGGATCTTTAGAACTGTTTGTAGATCTAAAGACGTCTTGTGATAATCCATTGTTAACATACTCCGTTCTGTGCGTGATTGATCACAAGAGATTCAAGTTGTGGTGTGCAGGTGTTTATTGAAGATTTAAGAAGATTTGTAGACGAAGAAGATTTCTGATTTGGGTTCATAATCTTTGGTGTGCACAAAACTTGATCTGATGGGATCCAACTATAATCGGTTTATCTTTGATAGATTTGATTGATTAGTTGCGTAGATCAGCATCAGTATTTAGCATCTTGATAGATCCTATTATTGATTGCATAATCTAAACTCTGCCACTTTTGTAGTTGTGGGATAGATTGATCTAAACCCGACAAAGGAGTTCATTGGATTAAACAGAAGAGCCTTTGTCTAACTCATATCACTCAGATTGAATAGAGTTGTTACCGAACAGATTTATTGTTCCTTTATTGTTTGGAATACGAACCAAAGGAATTGTTCCAGTGCATGAACTTATTGAATGTCGGAAGCGCAGGGATATTGAAGAAACTAGGTGAACTATAGGTTTAGTTGCTTGGTCTAACCTATAAGAAGTTAGGTTGATTTTGTATAGCGGCTTAATTCTGAGAGTATTCAATTCTGGACTAGGTCTCGGGGGTTTTCTGCATTTGCGGTTTCCTCGTTAACAAAATCTTGTTGTGTCATTTACTTTTGTTTTCCGCAATTATAATTGTTGTTATCATAATTTAAAGTAAATTACACAAACCTTAACTCCGTATTACTTGATAATGATCCTATAGAGTTTGGTTAAGTCCGAACCTATTATCAAGTAATCACACTTTGATTATTGTATTGTCTCGATCTCGTATCCATAGACAATCACACAAAGTGTGAATACCGATTCGTTGTTGAAAAAGTGGGGGTATAACAACCTCGCCCAATAATTCTCTTAGCAATCTGTATGGACTAACTCCAAGATACTTTTAAGAGAATCAACTAGACAGTTAGACTCTATCTTAATAAAAAGTACATCAAAGAGTTATACCTCAATTTCTCGATTCATTTCTTACTCAAAAAAATAGAAATCTGCGAGTCCAATTCAATACAAGAGAAATTAACTTGAATGGTACTAAATACCAATGTTCAAGTATCAATCAATTTCAATCAACAACCAAAGGTCGGATTTCCCAATTGATTGATTCAACGCACAACCTGTGACATTTCAATTATATAACAAAATATAATGCGGAAAAGAAATAACACAGACACCAGAAGTTTTGTTAACGAGGAAACCGCAAATGCAGAAAAACCCTGGGACCTAGTCCAGATTGAACACACACTGTATTAAGCCGCTACAGACACTAGCCTACTACAAACTAATTTCGGTCTGGACTGTAGTTGAACCTCAATCAATCTCACACTGATCCAATGTACAGTTGCGCTTCTTACGTTTCTGATCCCAGCAGGATACTACGCACTTGATTCCCTTAGCTGATCTCACTCACAACTAAGAGTTGCAACGACCCAAAGTCGAAGACTTTAATAAACAAATATGTATCACACAGAAAAGTCTACAAGAATAGATAAATATTTCTCCCACAAAAATACCTACAAGTTTTTGTTCTATCTTTTGATAAATCAAGGTGAACAAGAACCAATCGATAACCCGAACTTATATTCCCGAAGAACAGCCTAGAATTATCAATCACCTCACAATAATCTTAATCGACTAGTGAAACAAGATATTGTGGAATCACAAACGATGAGACGAAGATGTTTGTGATTACTTTTCTGTCTTACCTATCGGAGAAATTAATTTCGAGCCAATTTTAAAATTGTACTCAATACGATAGAAACAGCAAGATCAGATCACGCAACTACAGAGAAAATAGTTGGGTCTGGCTTCACAATCCTAATGAAGTCTTCAAGTCGTTAACCTACAGGGTCTCGGTAGAAACCTAAGGTTAAAAGAGAATCGACTCTAGCTTATACAACTAGTATCACACAGGAGGTATGGGGATTAACTTTCCCAGTTGCTAGAGTTCTCCTTTATATAGTCTCCAAATCAGGGTTTGCAATCTAAGTTACCTTGGTAACAAAGCATTCAATATTCACCGTTAGATGAAAACCTGATTAGATTCAAGCTAATATCTTTCAACCGTTAGATTGAACTTAGCTTGTTATACACAAATAAATTATACATCATTTAGGTTTGTGAAACCGTACCTAAACATGTACAACTCGTTGGTTCAACAGTAGTTAACCAAATGGTTAGCCATATGAGCACTTTCATATCAACCTTATTCATCTTCATCATAACTAGTTCAAATGACTTAAATGAACTAGTTCAAGAGTTGTTCAATTGCTTAGATCTCATAGAAGTATACAAGACACAATCGAAGCAAAATCGGTTTTGATTCACTCGAATCGATTCATGAACTTTATAGCCATGGTTTGCAAATATGCATTCCTTAGTTTATATAAATTTAAGTTCACGAATAAACCAATTTTAGAAAGTAACACACTTAAGTATGCGTACGGGTATGTGTTCTTAAGTAACTGGATTTGAGTTTGTTTTGGTTTCCAAACTTAGCAGAAATTCACAGACGTGAACTTTCCGCCAGTATGCATACGGGTACGCATACTTAGGTAACCGGATTGAGTTGGTTTTGATTTCCAAACTCAGCAGAAATTCATGGACGTGAACTTACGCCAGTATGCGTACGGGTACGCATACTTACCCAGTCTCCATCAACCATTTAGTACACACACAAGTATGCATACATTTGGTTCCCGGTTTTGGACTTATACACTAATGCGCGAACACATTATATGCTTATATCCAAAGATGGTTATATGTTCTAAACTCTTTATTTCAATCATTGAAACATTCTTAGAGGATGTTAAATAGAGGTTATTCACACACTATTTTTCATCAAAGCAATTTTCAAGATATTGAAATAATCAGCATGACTTTCGTCACTTATAAAGATGAACTTGACCAAAGAGAAAGCTTACCAACACATATTTCGAGAGCGAGATAAACTCGGCTTGAAATAGAAAATGTGTATAATCGAAGTCTATATAGCAATACGACTTTTGTCTCAAGATAGGAGATAGAGTAGATAGACTTTTTGAGTGATAGATAAGTTCAAGTCTCCACATACATTTTAGTCGATGAAGTTCCACCAGTTCCTTGAGTAGTTCTTCGTCTTTGTATGATGAACGTCGTGGAGTCTAGAGCTCAACTACACTTTCTATCCTAGTCTGAGACTTAGCTATAAGTAGAATAGAAATCAAGACTTATAGTTTGGGCAACTAAACTTCACAACAAACTTGAGATAGCAATGCTTGCGAGTTCGACCGAGCAGTGCTCTAACAGTTGTATTGTCTCGACTCAGTCCATAGACAATCACTTTCGGTAATAGGACTTATAGGTGGAAAAGTTTAAGATTGTGGTATATTTGGGTACCCTCGTCTTTTCATCATCTAAAACAGAACAAGAAACAAGATTTTTGCAGATGTCTGGAACATGAAGAACTTCATTCAATGTTAAAGTCTTGCCAGATGTGAGCTTCAGACCAACCTTTCCTTTTCCTGTAACCTTTGATGCAGATGAGTTACCCATATAGAGTTTCTCGCCTTCCCCTACCCTCTGGTAGGAGGTGAATAGGTCTCTGTTCCCACAAACATGCTTGGTAGCTCCACAGTCTACCCACCAGTCCATCACATTGGTCACCAAATTAACTTCAGACACTACAGCAGAAAACTCGTCCTTGTTTTTTTTAACCAAGTTAGCATTATCCTTCTTGTCCTTACGATGTCTACAATGAACTGCCATATGGCCAGTAACTCCACACGCATAGCAAGCACCCTTAATTTTAGTAATGCTAGACTCTGGTTTTCGAAACGTACCTATAATGGGAGGACTACGCTTAGAGTTACGATTGTTAGTCTCACCTTTTCCAGCTTTGGAGGATTTGTGTTCAGTCATATGATCTTTGTTACTCATGTCCCTTGCAGAAGACACGTTCTTATCATTAGAGCACAAAAATTCTTACACTTGAATCTTCTTTCCAAATTCAACCATGTTGATCTCACCAGTTTCATGTCTTAGGTTTCTCTTATACTCCGACCAAGAAGATGGTAACTTCTCAATTACCGCAGATACTTGAAACGTCTCATCAATAACCATACCTTCAGGAAGAATCTCATTAATGATTTATTGAAGTTCGAGGAATTGATCAACAACAGACTTATCATTCGTCATCTTGAAGTCCATAAACTTTGCCACCATAAATTTCTTGCTCCCTGTAGTCTCCGCTTGATACTTTGCTTCTAACGCAGTCCACAAATCATAAGCAGTGAAATTTTCTTTAACGTTGTAAAAATCATACATAGCATCTTCCAAACCATTCATGATATGATTTTTCGCCAGAAAATTAGACCTCTTGTTATATGAGAGCTCCTCCTCAGTCAGACTTTAAGTATTCTTCAATTCATCAGCTGGAACAAGTACATAGTCCAGTTCATGATGGCTCAGATAAAACAACATCTTGGATTGCCATCTCTTGAAATCCTTTCCGTTAAACTTCTGTGGTCTTTCAACGTCGTTCTTTCACATTGTTACAAGGAATAGCTAATGTGTTAAGATTGTTGGAATCTTGCAACGATAAACAACACGTTAGATGTATCAAAAATAATATGTAAAGAACTAAACCGAAACAACTCTACCGAAACAACTTGACAAGGGCAGAATCACAGGTTCAACAAGTTGTCCTTAACATATTAGTTCGCGGGTATACTCGAGATGATCAATGCTAAACCCCTCATAGCGAAGATGTGTCCAGGATAAGACTGTCCGATATAACTTGAGTTAGCACAATGCAAGTTACCCACTCTTGAAGTTGGAAACAGGGATTGGAAGTGAAGACGCGCCGCGAAAACGAAGAAAGAAGATGATAATACGAATTGCTTCTGATATGTCTTGAAAACATATTTTCGAGTTATCTTTATATGAGAAAATACTTGCAAATCAAGTTAGGTTTTTTGTTTCCTTCAAAAAAAAGTTTTGTTTCTTGTAAAACAATTAAAACTCGTAAAAATAATTTTCCCACAAATAAAACTCTTAAAAAAATATTTTAGGAATTAATTTCCTAAACAAAAAACTTGCAAAAAATAAATTATATTAATCAGTGTCTTAGTGCGTGGTATACGCGCATATGCATGGGTCGAAACATGTATTTTTCGACCCACCTGCTCCATCCACATTTTACAATATATCGATAAGAATATGGTTATATAGTGGAGCACCTCTTTAGTTTTCCACAATGTGGGACTAAAGGTTCCATTTCATTCACTCATAAAATGAGTAAGTATCATTGGACCCTTAGGTTACTAGATCAAACCACACCAAGACTAAAACTTCTTTTATTAAAAACTCATTTTCTCCAACACCAACATCCTGAATCACTCGTCACTATCAGTGACATCGCAACCAGCAACCCATTTGAACTCAAGCAGCAAACATCCTTCGTCTGTCTTCAATCGGATTCTCGCCTGAGAATTTTAACCCAAAACCGTAACTCATGTTTTCCTACAAATGGAGAAGATGACGGAAGCCCGCAGTAGATTATCCGTGTGCCTTTAGTGATCCTCCTTAGCCTGTCAGTTTTGAAAGACTGACAGTGCAATTCCTATTCCTTGGGTGCCTTGAGTAACTCAGGAGGGTGCCTTTAATAATTATGTACGTGCACAATTTCGCAACTTTACCTTGCTTCAAACACCCATAAAATATTCATACGAGTTCGGAATGACTCCATTCTTTCGCCGTTGACTTCGTCTTTTCGTCCTCTCCATGATATCAGGAACTCTTAGATTCGAACGAGTTCAACTTGGTCTTTGGCCCTTCTCCACTTGTAGCTAACTTCTATTCACTTCTTTTGGATGATTCTCCTAATGAAACACAAATAAGAGAAAACAAACGTAATATACATATAAGCAATTACTAGTATGGAATTGACACTAAATATATATGAAATATGCACTTATCAAATTCCCCCACACTTGGCTTTTGCTAATCCTCGAGCAAACTACCTAAACAAAATACAACAACTCCCTTTCGTTGAGGATACGGTTCCACTTAGCATGTGCAACAAGCCTTTAAATCCCTAGGTGTCCCTAGTGGACGAGTTATAGTCTCGTGAGGGCTTACAAAGAGATATACCCACAAAACCTACTCCAACTTCAAAGCATTCCAGCTTCCCAAGCATCCAAAGAGCTATGAGTACATAGATTTTATGCATGCTAGTAATAAGAAGTTAGAAATACTAAAGAACATATTCTCATTCTTAAATGTTGAGTGAGAAATAACCACACCATAATGAGAGAACGCGTGTTTGAGAGCGATCAATAAGCATTTTTCCTCGACTTCTGCCTCACTTAAAAGGATTTTATGATAATTGCACTCAATAAGATGTCTTTTTTTTGGGTCTCACATGTGTGCAGGTAGGAATGAAGAGAGAAATCCTACACACGTTGAATGGTGGGAAGGAAACAATCCGAATTATTTCTGGAGACCCCACAAGATCGTGGGAAATAAAAAACTTTTTCTGATGATCTCTAAGAAAGGAAATCAACCACTATAGCAAGGATGGGAGTACTTACCATCTTCACATCCGATCGGCAGTGACGAAAGCACCACTCTCACAGCATCCAATAAAAACGTAGTCTTCAGCTCGTTTTCTTCATCTTCTTGGTCTTCGGTTTTCAGTCTTCAACTGTTGACGATAAAAAAATTCTTTCTCTTCAATTTCCTTTTTGCTTGAAAATTCTTTATATATTTTTCTTCCCCATGGCCATATTGAAAAAAAAATAACAACCTAAATGCAAATCTTTTTGTATTTTCTCTCTTTTTTTTTTTTTTAAAGGATTGCAACTACAAAAATAATAACGGAATTAAAATACCATGTCCATGAAAGAAGTACTTTACCACTTTGATCTTCACAACTTGTATTGTCTTTGTATCCTATACTTCAATAACTCTCATCTTTTAATTTTCTCCGCTCTTGTAAATAAGTCTTCATACTTGGATATAGAATTCCGCTCCTTATATGTAAGTCTTCAACATGTATATATAAAATTTTCTCATTGTATGTTTCTTTACTTGGATATGATATTTGCTCTTCCTTGTATTGTTGCTTATAAACCTCAAAAGTCTTCAACTTTCCTTGTAGATTTTGATGTCGCTCCACTTGTTGATGATGATGTGTTTCTATGGACCTGTTATTGGCAAGAGAGAGAATGGTGCTAACTGCAAATCAAACTACAAGAAGGTGGTTTTCATCTATAGACGTCACCCTCATGATTGACAAAATTAGCACTCAAGAGATCAAAAATAGTGCTGAAAATGGTGTGAAGTTGGGTAGCTTACCATTCTACCTGGATTAACGTACGGTGACACACACTCAAAAGAAAGCTCTTTAGTCATCTACAAAGAATTTTTGGTTTGGTGCCTCTGTTGATTTGAAAATAGGTAGTCTCCACTAATGATTGATCAGCAACTCTAATAATGCATTTCCCTCTGCACCTCATTTGCTATCGGTATGATTAAATCCATTATTTAACACTCTAACAAGTAAGAAATCCGAACGTAGTTCTCTAACACTTCCAAGTTCAGTTATGTCGGTCAGAATTATCTATGTAAACATACCTAGAAGTATGCTAGTGACTCTAAAATCTCTACAAGTTGGAGGATTTATTCAAATATATACAAAAAAATTAAAAAAATTGACTCAAAAAGGCTAAAAACTCTATATGCAAAAGACTACCCCACACTTAAACTTCACATTGTCCTCAATGTGTAAAACCAAAAATTCTGAATTATGACGTAACAGCAGATAAAACGCAAAACCTGTACAAATTGGTAAGGAATTTGGAAAAACACCATTTCACAAAAGTTGTTCGCCTATGTATTTTCTACAAAGTGTCAAAAGGGAACAGTGTTTCGATATACGTTCTGACAGTTATGGTCTCTGGACTGAACTACGTGCAGTCTGAATTTTTCTGACGAAAAGGTATTCGTCATAATTTTCTTCAAAAATAAATTCCGGACTCAATTAATTTAAACATTTAGATGCAAATATGATATGAAAACAATAAAAATAAAAAAAAGTGTTTAAGATACAAAACCTATGGGTTGCCTCCCATTTAGCACTTGGTTTAAAGTCGTCAGCCCGACTCTCTTGTTATCGTCCATATACCAACAATCTGAAAATCTGGTAGTCTGCCCAGAAAACAATCTGAAATTCTAATAACAATTTCACATAATGATTAGCATAAGATATGAATAATGAAATTGTTATAGCTTGGAAGTTTCCCCCACACTTAGTCCTTTCTACACTGGAAAGTTAACAGAGAACATAAAATAAGGGAACTTCTTCGGGTTCCTCTCGGTGAACCTGCACAATGCTAGAATCAAACACATCTAGTGGTGGATAATTAGAAGCAAAATAATCCGTTAAAACTTTGGAAGCAAAAATACTCAACCCTTAGTGATATGGATTAAATGATTTAGAAATATGCAAAGGATTAGACAAACCTTCCACAATCTCTTGTATTACAGGATCCTCATCATTCTTAAAGAATTGCAATGAATTATTTACCTCATATGTATCGTGGTCCTCTATTAAACTATTTAGCCATTCTTCGTCTGCTTCAACCGTAATCTCAGCATCATTATAATCCTTGGCAAGCTCAATTGGGTCATCCACGACTTTAATCAATTTGGTTTCATTATCAATGTCTATCTCTTCAACAATCTCGTCATCGAAATCAAAATCATCTCCAAGAAAATTTTCTTCGGTGCAAATCCTAAAATCTTTGCTCGAGTACGTTACACCATTTATAACAATGGTTATGTCATATTCATTCTCCTCCTTTTGAATAGGCGAGTGATCGTTATTATGATCCGGAGTTGAAATAACATTACCATTAGTGCAAGGATTTTCCAAAGGTTGCTCATCTTCATCAGAGTTTTCGTTAACCTCATAATCTTCAATATCCCAACGACGTTGAAGTTCCGCTCGTATTACCTTGTTAATTTCTTCGAGAGTCTTTTCTGATGCTCCAGCTTCTTCTAACTGATCATATTGCTTAGAAAGCTTTCTGATATTAATTCGTTTTTCGCCATTATTCATGGTGGAATTTTCAGACCGTATCTCTTCTTTTGACATAAATGAAGAAAGAACATGATAAAGAGGAGTAGGTATTTCCAAACTCTCTGTCATCTGCACATTACTAGAAAACAATTGATCAGAAGCATAACTATCCTCCCATCCCTGTGATTGCTCACTTACATACCCGTCATAACGTTGTTGATATGTATGAGAGTATCCATAAGGCTCCGTAGGGTATGGTTGGTAGTTGTTATATGAATGAGATTGAAATCCATATTGATTACCACTATTATATGTTGATTGGTCATGTGCTCCGTACATGTTATTTCCGTAAGGAAACATGACGACTCACAAGAAAGAGAAAATCAAAACAAAAAATCTAAAAAAAAGAAAGAAAACAAGCTAAACAAATAACAAATCAATTAGCAACTGCTCCCCGGCAGCGGCGCCAAAATTTGATGTGTGTCGTAGGTGCAACAAATTAATTCAATATATTTCCCACTAATTAACTGGTAATATAGCGGTAGTAAGAGATCATTCCCACAGAGAGCTGTGTATTTGATTAGCAAAAATATAATAAAAGGAAAACACAAAGGGGGGATTGTTTTGTGAAATAACTAAAAGAAAATTCGAAGAATAATAATAAGAGAAAAAGATGATTAAGAATTCCTTCGCCGTTACCATACGATAACTGGATTAGTATACTTATCTATCTTTCGTAAGAATCATTCATCACCAACCGTAGAATAACAGCTAGCTCAGTGCTATCCCCAAAACTCCTTATACCACAGATACGGAAGCTCTCCAATATAATATTCTATATATCCAACCGAACCACCAAGTAGTAGCTCACTCAAGGTGTAATCCAATCGAACGCTTTAGGCTTTGTGAATTAGGTTGATCCTAGTAGTTAAACTCTTAGCTCAAGGTTCACTTGCTGATGTTGTCTTCACTCGCAATTGCTCCACATAATCCCTCTGCAAGGTCTCGCAATTTCTACTTGTGTATGAATTATTCGACGATTACTTATCTCCTAACTCAATACTAGCAATAGAATGATCAAAAGATTAAGCTAGCGTGCACTCTAAACAATCTAATTAATCAATCATAAACCCTAAAAATAGTGAAAACAAACGATGATGTGATTAAAACTCCAAACAGATTTATATAATTAATAAAGCTTCACGCTTAGAACATTGAATTCATCCTCAATCAACAAAAGTTTAGCTTCTCATGATTACACAATTACCCGGTTTCCCCCCTAAAGGGCTAAACCCTAGAATATTAATGAAGAACAAAAGTGTATTATGAGATGTGTGATTATAAACTTAGGTTAAGAAGTTCTCTTTTATAGTCTCCAAGTTGTAGAAGCGCCCGTGCACCGAATCCCGTGTCAAAGGTTGCCAAATCTCGCCAAAAACAGCCTTAGGAAACTCACGTTCATGTCTTGGCCGTGTGGAGAAATAGCTAGATAGCCAAGTGGGCTCGCAGAAAACTGAGAAGTCCAGCCCATTTCATTGAATTTGGCTTGTCAGTTCTGTGGAACTGACAGCTTATTTTCTCTTTCTCTTCTTACGGCCATGACTATCCGGTCGTAACTTCTCCTGTAACATTCTTGTTTTTTTTTCTTCTTTTCAATTACGTCTGGGAATTTCAAGACGTAACTTCTCCTGGATTCCATTCACTTCTACTTCTACGGCTAAACCTTTTATCCGTAAACTTCCCTGCTACACCCAACTCCATCGTCGCAGCTGCCATGCCATCATATCTGTCTCGATCACCACAGTTCACGAGCATCACCCAAACACGAGTCTCAATTGCAACCAATCATCTCAGCAACTGCCATTAACCTTCAAACCACAACAACCCCAATCTCGCCATTTCATCTTCCCTGTGAACTCAAACTCGAGCTTCATCTTCAGTCACCATCACTGCCATCTTCAAACTCCATTTCCTGTCCAGCGTCACTTCCATGCTCGAGTCTTTCTCAGCCTCTTTCCAACTTGTTTATCTCTCGGTCATGTTACCATCACTACTTACTGAAACAACAATGCATCGAGTCCTTGTCTGCTTCTTCCCAACTCGTCCTGTATAGCTCGTTACTCCATCTACATCATCACTTCCCTGTTACCGAGCAGCAACAGCTCACACACCTCCCTGTCTTCTCGAGTTTTCTTAAAACTCAGTTCATTCCTAGCTCTCCGTTCTTCAGTCTTCATCGAGATTACTGGCAATAGCCATTTATCACCTCCATCAACATCACGAGCTTCAACAGTGCCATGTTGTTGATCGCAAACAACATCTCCACTGCATCTCAACACCATCAGCGATCATGGTAGCAACACCATTATCAACCAACTCCTTCCAGCGATCACTGCCAACATTCTGAATCACTCGTCACTGTCAGTGACATCGCAACCAGCAACCCATTTGAACTCAAGCAGCAAAAATCCTCCGTCTGTCTTCAATCGGATTCTCGCCTGAGAATTTTAACCCAAAACCGTAACTCATGTTTTCCTGCGAAGGGAGAAGATGATGGCAGCCCGCAGTAGATTTGATTATTCGTGTGCCTTTAGTGATCCTCCTTAGCCTGTCAGTTTTGAAAGACTGACAGTGCAATTCCTATTACTTGGGTGCCTTTAGTAACTCAGGCGGGTGCCTTTAACAATTCTGTACGTGCACAATTTCGCAACTTTACTTTGCTTCAAACACCAATAAAATCTTCATACGAGTTCGGAATGACTCCATTCTTTCGCCGTTGACTTCGTCTTTTCATCCTCTTCGAGATGATATCAAGAAATCTTGGATTCGAACAAGTTCCACTTGGTCTTTGGTCCTTCTCCACTTGTAGCTAACTTTTATTCACTTCTTTTGGATGATTCTCCTAATGAAACACAAATAAGAGAAAACAAACGTAATATACAATAATTTGCAAGAATATAAGCAATTACTAGCATGGAATTGACACTAAATATATATGAAATATGCACTTATCAACATGACCTGGTAAAGTTGGGATCCAAGGGCCGGTCCGGACCTTAATATTTTCTCGATTTCCGACCATCCACAAACAACCATTCTTTAAAAAAAATCTGCTATCAAGCATTGCAGACCAAGTTGATGATCACTTTTGCGACTTTTTAGCAGTCCAAAAAGAACTCCCTCTCAGATATTTAGCTTGATGTAATTTCCCCCATAATGTAGAAGGATCAATCAAGAATCTCCATTCTTATTTCGCCACAAGTGCCATATTCAAGTGTTCAAGTGACCTCAAACTTAAACCCCCATTTTCTTTGCTAACAGTGAACCAATTCCAGTTAACATAATGCATCTTCCTCTCCTCCTTGGTGTACCCCCACCAGAAATTTCTCATTGTTTGATTCAATTTATGGAGCACTCTTTTAGGAACTATAGATGTGGCCATGTAATAAAGTGGAATTAACGCAAGAACGGACTGGATTAATATGTGGTTCTTCTTGCATGAGAAAGAAAATGTCGCTTCCATCCAGCAAGTTTGTTATCAAACTTATTAATAAGGAAATCATAGGTGTTTATCCTTTTGTCATTATTTAGGATCTTCACACCCAGATATTTCTCATTGATATCCATTTTCTTGACTCCCAATCTGTTGATGACTTCATTCTGCCTTTCCACTGTTACTTCTTTACTAAACATAATAGAAGATTTTGAAATGTTAACTTGTTGGCCTGACCAAGAAGAGTAGTCTTGTAATATTTTTGAAATGGATGTAACTGTTTTCTCGTTCATAATCCCAAAAAGCATAATATCATCTGCAAACATCAAGTGAGTCACTGCCGGTGCCCATCTATTCAACGTATAACCTGAGTATAGCCCATCTAGTTCCATTCTCATTAAGATGCTAGACAAACTCTGAGAACATAAGATGAATAGATAAGGTGACAAGGGGCATCCTTGTCTGATGCCTCTACTACCTCTGAAAAATCCTCCAGGTTGCCCATTTAGAAGAACCGAAAAATAAAAAGTTTTTAAACAGTCCGTGATCAATGAATGTATAGCACCAGAAATACCAAAACTATGTAAAATCATACTAAAAAACCCCCAATCAACTCTATCATAAGCCTTGCTCATGTCTAACTTTAGAGCTAAAGAACCTAAAATGAAGTTGGAATGAGACATAGAATGAACAAGCTCCTTCGCAGATACTATGTTATCAATTATTTGCCTCCACGGGATGAAGGCGGATTGATTTATTCTCAATTAACTCATCAAGAATGGGACTTAGCCTCTTGGTAATGATTTTTGTAACGATTTTATATAAAACGTTACACAGTGAAATAGGTCTATATTCCCCTGGGGTAGTAGGATGTTTGGTCTTCGGGACTAGGGCCAGATATGTATGATTTAACCCTGGTGGAAGCCTAGCGAATCGGAAGTAATCTTGAATGAGCTCAGTTACCTCAGTTCCAATAATGTGCCAACTTTTCTTATAAAATAAAGTTGGATAGCCGTCCGGACCGGGAGCTTTAAGAGGCTTCATCTGCTTGATAACAGCAAGAATTTCTGCAGTTGAAGGAATTGCATCAAGAGACCTGCATTCTGAGTCGGAGAGAGAGTTAGAGTTGTCCATAGCAAAAAGATTGGGAGTTACGACATTATCAACAGTGAAAACGTTTTGAAAATGGGATATTAGCATTTCTTTGATCACTTCATGATCAGAAATCCAAACTCCATTCTCGTTCTTCAAAGTGACAATTCTATTTTTACTCCTTCTATGAATAACTGATAAATGAAAAAGGTGTGTATTTTTATCTATGCTAGGGATCCAATTGGATTTGCTTCGTTGTTCCCAGAACATCCTCTCTCTTTTCTCTAGAGTATCAATATTTTTGAGAATAATATTCTCTTCCACTCTAGTATCTATCAAGTGAGCCCTTGATTGAAAATCAACCAACTTTTGTCTTTCAGCTTCCAACTTAAGATGAATATTGTTAGAAAAAACGGGTTTTGAAAAGCATGGACCATGACTTGATCCCTAGACCTATTGCCCACTAGTTGTTTTTTCATTTGAATAGATAAAACAATAGTCCCACATAGACTAAAATCTTAAGAGTTTTAGACTTAACTACCATGGGTTTTGCCTAAAGGGCATGACATTTTGGGTCTACACACTTTTGTGTGAGAGAGAAGACCTAGACTAGGGCAAGGTTGCCTTTCCCGTACGTGCGGTTCTTTGCACCGAAGCACGTACGCTGCCGTCCGTCCGGTCGGTCGGATGTGGGTGTGGGTTCACATACCTATCTTTTTGCTGAAATTTTCATACGTGTATCTCACACAGATTTTTTGTTTTGACAAAATCTTCTCCTGTTGGAATTTGCATACGCGTGAGTAAACACTGACAAAAGCAAAGCTGTTTTCTGAGAAAGCTGTTTTCTGACAAAAGGTTGTCCATGCGTGAGAATCTTTCCTCTATTATTCGTAACGCCTAACTTCTTTTCAAACAGTATATAAGGAACTGTTTTAGCTAATTTGAAAATACAGAAACAGAAACAACTTCTTCTTCCCTTATTTTCTTCTGATACTGTTTTTGTTTCACTGTAAACATTTTTTTGAGTACTCCTTTCAACATCACTGCTAAGTTCTTAGGGCGTTCTCTTGTATGCTACAATGAGGAACGTTAACAATAGTTGTATCCTGGAGGCGACTCGTCGATAAAGCTATAGCATCTCTCTGTTTAGAGGAGAAGCCAGCGATATTGTCTTTAGGACAGCGTATATTATACGTGCCTCTATTATTCTCCCACAATTGTTGGTGCTACATCCGAAATCAACCATTGGCTCGAGCTAAGTATTACTCTCAGTATTTTTACAATTGTTGTCATTATTTCCAACATTCTAAAGACAATATTTTCAACCATTGTTTTTCTGTAACAACATGGGGAAAAGTACTGTAGACAAACCCGCTAAGTTTAGTGGAAAAGACTTTAAACGATGGCAATCAAAAATGTTTTTTTTTCTCAAAGACCAAAGGTTAGATGAAGTTGCTCTGGAAAAACCCTCAAGAAGGCTTCATGACCGTGGTTATGAAGATAGACTGGATAGGTGGACTAGAAAGAATTATATGTGTAAAAATCATATACTTAACTGCTTGGATGATTCCTTATATGATTTTTATAATGCAAAAGAGAAATTTACTGCTTTTGATTTATGGGAAGCCTTGGAAGAGAAATATCTTGCTGAGGCTGCTGGAAGAAAGAAGTTCTTGGTGGCTAGGTTCCTTGAATACAAAATGAACGATGAAAAACTTGTGGTTGATCAGATCATGGAACTTCAGTTGACCATCAACGAAATTCTTGCTGAAGGCATGGTTATTGATGAAGCTTTCCAAGTCTCTACAGTTATTGAAAAACTTCCACCTTCATGGACCGAGTACAATAGAAGGCTGCGACACAAGACTCGTGAAATCACCATGGTAGAGCTGGGAAAAAATATTCAAGTCAAGGAGCTACTCTGCTGCAAGGACGAGAACCTGTTGTTGAGCAAAGACATGTCCAACAAAGCTCATATCCTAAATGACAATGCCGCAACAAAGAAAGAACATGATGGAAAATTTGAATCCAGCAAAAATGGTAACAAACGTCGTAACTCCAAAGGTAACCATCTTAATCCAAAGGGTGGTGTCTCTAAAAACACCATCAAAGGTTACTGCTATAACTGTGGTAAAACCGGTCATATGGCCAAAGACTGTAGGGCGCCTAAAAAGACCAAAAATGATCCAAAACAAAAAAAAATAAAGTAAATATAGTAGATGATTTTGGATATTTTACTGGCATGGTGTCTGAAGTCAACCTTGTCTTTAATATGACCAATGTGAGAGATTGGTGGTTAGATTCTGGAGCCACCAGGCATGTCTGCAAGTTCAGAAATGCTTTCTCCTCCTATGTCAAAGTAGGAGACGATGAGAAATTGTTTATGGGAAACTCTTCCACCGCGAAAGTGGTGGGAAAAGGCAAGGTTGAATTGAAGCTCACTTCAGGAAAAACTCTGGCATTGAATGACGTGTATCACGTACCGGACATATGCAAGAATCTTATCTCAGAAACCATCTTGCTTGGGAAAGGTTTTAAAATTGTAGTTGAGTCAAACAATGTTGTAATCTCGAAAAGTGGTGACTTCGTAGGAAAAGGTTATGTCACTGATAACATGATTAAGCTTAGTGTACTTGCTTTGAACATGAATGATAACGCATCTTCTTCTGCTTATATTTGTGACTCCTCACATGTTTGGCATGATAGACTAGGACATGTGAATTTCAAATCCATCGAAAGACTTGCTACTTTAGGTTTCATACCTAAACTAAACATTGACAGAGGTCATAAATGTGAAATTTGTGTTGAATCTAAATATGCAAGAAAACCATTTAACAAAAGGGTTGAACGTAGTACAGTTCCCTTAGAACTAATCCACTCGGATTTAGGAAACTTGAAATCAACTCCAACTAGAGGTGGTAAAAGATGGTACATCACTTTTATAGATGATTACTCACGATACTGTCAGGTTTATCTTCTTAGAAGTAAAGATGAAGTTATAGAGGCTTTCAAACAATATAAACTTGAAGTAGAAAACCAAAGAGGTGTTACGATTAAAACTCTTAGGTCAGACCGTGGCGGTGAGTATGTGATACCTATAAGAGAATTTTGCAAACTTAATGGCATCATTCATGAAACTACTGCACCTTCTTCACCTGAGTCGAATGGAATAGCTGAAAGGAAAAACCGACACTCATAGATATGGTGAACGCTATGTTAGCTAGTTCAGGGTTACCTTCGAACCTATGGGGGGAAGCAATTCTCTCTGCATGCTATATCTTGAACCGAGTTCCACTTAAGAAATATGACAAGACTCCATATGAGTTATAGAAAGGAAGACAACCTTCATATGCATACTTTAAAGTGTGGGGGTGTTTGGCCAAGGAGGCCATTCCCCGCTCCAAGAAAACCAAAATAGGACCTAAAACTGTGGACTGTGTTTTCCTAGGATATCCTGAGAATACTAGTGCATATAGGTTCATGGTCATCAGTTCTGACCATAATAACATTGGTCTGAACACCATAATTGAATCTAGAGATGCAGTGTTTTTTGAACACATTTTTCCTTTAGGGTCTGGACCTCGCAAAAGGGTCTATGATGACCTTACAGATGTTCCTTCGACTAGTTATCCCCCGTCTCTAGAAGTTGAGACCGAACCTAGAAGAAGTAAGAGGGCTAGAACCGAGACAAGTTTTGGTCCAGATTTTGTGACTCTTACGGTAGAGTCTGAACCTCAAACCTATAAGGAAGCCATGAATTCTCCGGAAGCTCCCTTCTGGGAAAAAGCTTCGATAAATGAGTGGGAGTCCATTCAGCAAAATGAAACTTGGGAGCTTGTAGACTTACCTCCTGGTAGTAAAGCCATAGGTTTCAAATGGGTCTTCAAAAGGAAGCTTAGAAAAGATGGAACTGTAAAAAAAATACAAAGCTAGGTTGGTAGCTAAAGGCTATAGACAAAAGGAAGGATTAGATTTCTTTGATACTTATTCACCCGTCACTAGAATCACTTCTATTAGGATGTTGATTGTTATTGCTTCTATTAATGATTTGCATATACATCAGATGGATGTTAAAACTTCATTTTTATATGGTGAATTGAATGAAAAAATTTATATGGACCAACATGAAGGTTTTGTAGTGAAAGGCTGTGAAAACAAAGTATGCAAATTGAATAAATCTCTGTACGGTTTAAAACAAGCACCTAAACAGTGACATGAAAATTTTGATCATGTAATGATATCTAATGGCTTTAAGGTTAATGAATCTGATAAATGTGTTTACATTAAATCTGTGGATGATGCTCATGTTATTGTGTGCTTGTATGTTGATGATATGCTCATATTAGGCAGTAACACTGATATTATTAATACCACTAAAAGCATGGTTAACGAAAACTTTGACATGAAAGACTTAGGCCCTGCTGATGTAATCTTAGGGATGAAAATCAGAAAGACGTCTGATGGATATAGTCTTAGTCAATCTCATTATGCTGAAACTGTACTTAAGAGATTTAATCATGAAAATGCTAAACCTGTATCTACTCCTTATGATCCCGCTTGTTACTTGAAAAAGAACAAGGGTGAGGGAATTTCTCTACTCTAGTACTCTCGCATTATTGGCTGTCTTATGTATTTGATGAACTGTACAAGACATGATATTGCCTACACTATGAGTAGATTGAGCAGGTACACTTGCAACTCTGGGCGGGATCACTGGAATGCACTCTACAGAGTTCTACGCTACCTGAGAGGCACTTCAACTATTGTTTAAGTTTTGGGAAGTATCCTGCTGTGCTAGAAGGGTATTGTGATGCTAACTGGATATCAGACTCATATGAGTGCAAATCCACTAGTGGGTACATCTTCACACTTGGAGGTGCGTCTGTGTCATGGAAGTCTTCCAAACAGACATGTATAGCTTGATCCACTATGGAGTCTGAGTTTATAGCCTTGGAGAAAGCTGGAGAGGAAGCTGAATGGATACGAGCTTTCTTGGGAGGAATTCCACTCTGGCCCAAGCATTTGTCTTCGATCGCAATCCATTGTGACATTCAAGCTGTTATTGGTTGTGCAAGGAATAGTGTATACAATGGAAAGTCTATACATCTACAAAGATGACACAAGACAGTGAAACAACTAATCTCTACTGGTATTATCTCTATAGACTTCGTAAAGTCCAAAGATAATATTGTAGATCCTTTGACGAAAGGCTTATCTAGAGAGGTAGTTAGATCCACATCGAGGGGGATGGGACTTAAACTCATAGAATAAATCACCATGAAGGATACTCAACCTTGTGATTGGAGCTCCAAGATCAAGGTTCAATGAGACAACTAATTTATGGTGATATCGAGAAAGCACTATCTTTGTCCCTCCCTATGGTGTAACTGTGTGATAGTGCTACCTGCATGAATTAGGATGATCTATTGAGATCTTAATGGGTTTCATGGCTTTGTTTAAAGCGGGGTGTGGCAGGACACTCTTAATGGACTCACCTATGTGGATGTTGGAAGTGGGGCCGCTTCCTATGAGAATTTGAGCTGATTCTCTAGAGATATTCATTAAGTCAGGGATTTAGCCCACGGCCAAAACGGGCACAACGGCAAGAGCTTGGCATCTTTCCTTTGAGACATCGAGTGTGGTTGTTATTTTTGAATTGCATTCACTGTTGGCGGTTCAAGACATTGTGTTCACCGTTACAACAAGCAGTTCCGGTAACCTCTCACTAAGTTAAGGTTCAATCTCTGGGACACCTTAGCCAAATTTTGATGTCTTCTATTTTCTCGTGTTTTATCGATATGTTTTATTATTCATGTGGGGGATTGTTAGAAAAAACGGGTTTTGAAAAGCATGGACCATGACTTGATCCCTAGATAAAACAATAGTTGCCCACTAGTTGTTTTTTCATTTGAATAGATAAAACAATAGTACCACATAGACTAAAATCTTAAGAGTTTTAGACTTAAATACCATGGGTTTTTCCTAAAGGGCATGGCCCTTTGGGTCTACACACTTTTGTGTGAGGGAGAATACCTAGACTAGGGCAAGGTTGCCTTTCCCATACGCGCGGTGCTTCGCACCGAAGCACACACGTTGCCGTCCAGTCGGTCGGCTGTGGGTGTGGGTGTGGGTTCACAGACCTATCTTTTTGCTAAAATTTTCAAACGTGTATCTCACACATATTTTTTGTTTTGACAAAATCTTCTCCTGTTGGAATTTGCATACGCGTAAGTAAACACTGACAAAAGCAAAGCTGTTTTTCTGCTTAAAGTAAAAGTTGTTTTCTGACAAAAGGTTGTCCATGCGTGAGAATCTTTCCTATATTATTTGTAACGCCTAACTTCTTTTCAAATAGTATATAAGGAACTGTTTTGGCTCATTTGAAAATACAGAAACAGAAACAACTTCTTCTTCCCTTATTTTCTTATGCTACTGTTTTTGTTTCACTGTAAACATTTTTTTTAGTACTCCTTTCAACATCACTGCCAAGTTCTTAGGGCGTTCTCTTGCATGCTACAATGAGGAACGTTAACAATAGTTGTATCCTGGAGGCGACTCGTTGATAAAGCTATAGCATCTCTGTTTAGAGGAGTAGACGGCGATATTGTCTTTAGGACAGCGTATATTATACGTTCCTCTATTATTCTCCCACAATTGTTGGTGCTACATCCGAAATCAACCATTGGATCGAGCTAAGTATTACTCTCAGTATTTTTACAATTGTTGTCATTATTTCCAACAAATATGACCAAAAGTTTGTCTGCTCCATTTTGTGAGATGTTTACTAAGAGATTCGAGCTTGTTTTGAGTGCTGCTATTCGAAATTCTCCAACTTTTTCAACTTCTTCAAGGAACTGTGGGTGATCAGTCCAGTGAAACTCCACTTTAAATTGCTTTTTTCTCTTTGGCCCTTTCCTAGTGGTATTCAAAAGAATGGGGGCATGATCATTGTTGATTCTGGGGAGATGTAGAACTGTTGCATCTTCAAAAATAAGTCTCCATGAAGTGCTGCAAATATGTCCAACCTCTCGAATATGGGCGCAGCATTGCGAGTGTATCTGCACCATGTGAAAGCTGGGCCAGAAAACCCCAAATCCATAACATTTCTTTCTTGTATAAAATTTATAAATTCTCTGCATAAGTTGTTATGATTGTTTGAGCCTCCATATTTTTCTGTCTCATTGTTGATCACATTTAAGTCCCCAATTAAACACCATGGAAGTGAAGGATCAGTTATCAAAGATGAGAAGTTTGACCAAAAAACATTCCTATTGTTAGCTTCTGGAGGTCCATATATGCAGAATAGTTCCCACTTGGGAATAGAATATTTTTGCTAGATTACAAATCTGATGATGTTTGAGTTCGCATAAGAGATGGACATATCAATATTATCTTGCCAAAAAAGAGCTAAACCACCACTTCTGCCGATGCAAGGTACAAAGTGAAAGTGTCGAAAGTTGAGAGAGTTACAAAAATTGATGTTATTTCTCTTATTTAATTTGGTTTCAGAGAGAAAGAGAATCGAAGGATTGCAAGCTCTGAGGAATGAACTCAAAGTAGAAACTGTCATGTCATTCCCCATACCACGACAATTACATGACATCACTAACATGATCCTTGCGACTTTTTGAGGATAGTCGCCACATCCTTTTCAGTGGTTAATGAGAAGTTTAGATGAACTTTGGATGGAGGATCACAGTCCATGGGGGTTGGGGCTCTTTTAACACCAGAAATTTGTGTTGACTCACTTTTGTTTGATGATTGAGTGGTTCTAGCAGCTTTTTCCATCCTTTTATTGAAGGAGAAGTGGAAGAAAAATATTCTTTTGGAGTGATGGATGGGGTATCCGGTAATTTTTAAATTTCAGGGTTCGGGATTGAAGTGGGATTTCCGGTTGGAATGATAATGGATTTAGGGGTCGGGACTGGATTAGTTGATTTTCTAGGATTTCGGGTTGTTTATTGGGTGGGTTATTTGGTGGATTGACTGATTGGGTCATGATATTTTCCTGTCGATGTGGCAAGATAATGGGTTGTTCATGAATTGTTGGAGTGACCTTATGAGCCAATACGTTACCGGTGACCTCATCGTGGTAATCAAAGCCCTGATTTAAGGCAGCAGAATTATTGGGATTATGAAGAGTAATTGCTGGGGACGTTACATTTTCAACAGAAGGAGAAGTAACGGTTTTGGGGGTAGCTGAAAGGATTTGGTCAGTGAGATGATTACCAGTGTGGTGATTGGATGGAATGGTATGATCAGATTGATGGGTCAGATTCATTGACGAGTTTTTTGTGTTCTTGCCCTGAATTCCGGTTGACTGTTTTGTCGCCATGGCAGTGACTGGCTTGGAATTTGCTTGGATGTCTTCTGTGTATCTTGCTAAATTTAGGTATTTGATCATCTGCTCAAATCCTTGCTCCATGTCGATCTCCAGTCCTTCAAGCTTTCTTGACAGTGTTGGGCATTGTTTCATCAAATGTCCAAACAGTCCACAGTAATAGCAAAGCCTAGGGAGCTTTTCATATCTCAATTGCACTTCATATTCTTTTTTTGATCGAAGAGTTACCTTGATTTGTTGCCTTATAGGTTTTGTAATGTCTAAAGTAACTCTGACCCTTGCATATTTTCCCCATTTTGATGATTCTCCTTGCTTGAATGGTAATGGTGTGCCCAGTTTTGAGGCAATAAAATGGACTGTTTTTTCATTCAGAGAACTTATAAGAAGACCATGTATTTGAATGGTGAAAGTGGCAGTTTTGAAGGTGTACTCAGATGGGAGTTTATCAGGGCCACCAGGTTCATGTAGGAGTAAATCATCATTTATAGACCATGGTGTTCCTTCAAGAACATCACAATAATCACATCTCAATTCGAACTTTATCATGTACATACCTAGTCTAAAGTCTGATATTGTAAGCAAACAAGACGGCCTCCAAGCTCTTTGAAGAATATTTTGGAGAATTCCTAGCCCATATTGTCTCCCAGTGATAACTTTGATGACAAGACAATATTTGAATTCATTATTTTCTGGTGCTACTTCATCTGGTATCTCTATGGAGAGAGTATCGTCATTGTCATCGTCAAGAAGACTAGACATTCTCTGAACTAATTCTTCGTACCTATTTTCATTAGTATAACTTGAACTTGAGGCCATAAGAGATCAGGGGAAAAGGAGGGCGAGAAGAGGTAATAGAGAAGAAAGGTAATAAGAGTTGAAGATTGATTGACTGAGGTTTGAAGATCTAAATCTTGGGAAAACACTTAAGAGATAAAATCCAGGAAGGAATAAAAATCGCCCAAGTGACGAAGAGATAGTCGTCCGGGAGACGAAGAGAGAGACACCAAAAAAGTTTAATTTTTTATTGAATCTGGATATATTACTCATGCTTGATGATGGATTAATTTTTATTTTGATCGGTAAGTTTGAAATGATGGACGTGTTATACATTCCATGGATTAGGTCCTCCTGATGTGTGCCGATTTTTGATGATTTATAAATGTTTTGTTTAGTTTATATCTCATGAACACTAACGAAATCAACTTTATATGCTTTTTTTTTTTTTTGAAACCAAAATCAACTTATATACATTTTGATTCAAAAACGCAGTTGTGTTAGCTTGTTGGCCCTGTCAATCCAGCGCATGGTTAAAATTAATTACCTATTTCTTTCTTTTTTTAATATAAGCTACAAATTGGGATAGGATTAGATATGAATATATCCATTTTTAGATATAAATTAAATTAAAATTAATTAAAACTAATCTGGTAACTTAAGATAACCAATCATATCGGTTTGTTTCATGCACACTCTTTGGAGGAGTGTGCACAAAATTGGATTCGGAAAAGAGGTCCTTTCTCAAGTCCAAAATTTTCTCTCATTTCTAGTGAAAGGACTACGTTACCCCTCTGATCTTTTTTCCGCATGCACACTTTTACTTTGATCTCGATAATGATGGGCAAGTATAAACTTTCTTTTTTACTTGACCTATCTTCTTATTCTTCTTTCTACTTCGCAAAATTGACCACAGAAGATCCAACCCCTTGTTCTTCGTCCGAATCAACCACGCAGCAATCAAACCAGTTCTCGGGATTTTAGTTGAAATCTTTGAACCCGAGTCAATTGAAGTCTTTTAACCCAACTCAAATTCAAGATTTCAATTGAAAAGTTTCAACCCAACACATATTCAATCTTTAGGATTTCAGTTGAAATCTGGGTTTCACTCTGCCTAACTTTTCATCAAATTTAATTTCACAATCAAATTATTTAAACAATCTTGGTATCAATTTCGTTTTCAATTGAAATAATTATTGGTTTTATCTTTCACAGTCTAGGTTTTGTTTCCTAAACAATTGGTAAGGAAATGATACACTATTATTTGTGGGTAAAAACGACTCACATGTTTTCTGGTAAAAAATTGGTGGAGGAGGCAAGTTCTTGCTGAAGCAGGTGCTTGAAGTTGCGAATCGTCTAAACCTTAAAACAAATGTACTGCACGGGAGTACTTTGAGTTCGAGAGTATAATCTGTAGGACCCTGTCCTAAACCAAGACAATGACCGTTCCAGGTTCAATTCGGTCACAAGAGGAGGAGAAGGGTCGGTCTATAGGGAGGGAAGCTGAGATTGTGTGGAGAACAATGGAGATTGATCTGTAGGTGATGTGACGTGTTGAAATGCTGTGAAGATGATTCTCTGTGTAGACTAGAGAAATCTTATGAAAGTGTTTGATAACTTGACAGTGATGAGTCTTAGTTGTTGTTAGTCATCAGATCATAGGTTTAGAAACCCATTTATAGACACACATTAATCTCCTGTAAGTGGTGACAGTTGAAGGAAGTGGAAATATAGGGAAGTGGGAGATCGTGTCGGAACCACTTCTACGTTGCATGGATGACTTGGTTGATTGATCATCCACTTTCCATTTTCCCTTTTAACTGCCAGCACGACTTACCACAACTCTCATCGTGGATGTACCTCACATCGCACGTGATGTAGGCCGCTATACCAAAACCCTAGTGATATCCCCCCATGTGACGTGAATTGGTGTCTCATGTGTGAGTGGTCAATCTTTGACCTAATACTATGAGTCTTATGAACTGAACCGACGAAGTTCAATATTATGATGGATGAAGCATGGAGTGTTGAAACAGCAACATGCTCTACAGACCATGAATGTTGAATTAGATCACTAATGATTGTGTCATATCATTATGCTAGTTTAAACAGTAATGGTAGTTTAATGACTTAGTGATGGTTTTATGAGATTACTGGATCTATCAAAAACCATTATGTTGGTGCACTGAGCACTTATGAAAATAATCATTACTGAGTGATCATAAAAGACCTCTCTTGATTTTCGTATCATGGGTCAGCTAACGAATGACGAGAAAATATCATAATTTAAAAAAAAGGGTTGACAGATCAATGTTGGTTGATAGTCTTAGTTTGTTAAAAGGACCTCCTTCAAATCGGACTGAGTTCTGCTTTGCGACTCGGCGACTGAATCAGAGATTTTTTCTTCAAGTTTTTTCGTTTTCTGAGCACCTGTATCATTAATTCAGGTGAATTCAACATTCGGTTTCAATGATTAGTGATGATTTTCCATATATTATTTGTCTGAATAAGGATTTCTATTGAGTTTTTTGACTATTTTTGATTGAACTCGATGGAATCTAGATCGATGATGAACAATAATAATTTTAGTTTTTTTTCTTCTAGATCGAATGAGAAGAGAGTTGAGAATATAATTCCTTCAGTGGTTCCATCTCTATATATTCATGATGAGGATTTAGTTGAAAGTCTAAATGATTGGAAATTTAGTTTAATTGGGAGACTAGATTTTGTCAAGATGAAGTTTGTTGTTGCTGAAGAATCTCTGAAAAAAACAGTGGAAAACATCAGGTAACTATCAACTGATCCCGCTTGGCAAAAGTTTTTTCATTATTAAGCTAGCAAATGAAGTAGATATGAAGTATATTTGGAATGGGTTTTGGAAAGTGGAATCTCAAATACTTAAATTGAGACTCTAGGAGCATAATTTCAATCCTGCTGCACAGAAATCAACTTCTGCTTTTGTTTGGGTAAATTTTCCTGGTTTGGGAATTGAGTATTGGAAACAAAAAATACTTATGTCATTAAGTGATGCCATTGGAAGAGCTATTAAGGTAGATGAAATAACTCTTAAAAGGGAAGTAGGTGATGTGATTTTATGTTGTTGTAAAAAGTGATAAGTAGAGTTCGTTCAACTCGGACTTGTGAAGACTCGATTCTAGACTTATATTCCGATTAAAATAGCAAATAAACAAAGATGATATCAGTATTATGAGAGACTGGGACTTAGGATTCCACCAAACTTCACAATCAATTGGTTCATACGATGATTCATAACAATACTAGCTCTTTTATAGACTCTATTCCTTTGCCAAAAGTAGATTTTATAAAGCATTAGATGTAAATCATAAGCATAGTGCATCTAAAGTTCTTAGACTAAGCATACACTATCAAACAAAATCACAAATAATCAATGAAAATCATAAATCGATTGAAAAGCAATGCAAAAAGTCATAAGAATCAATTATAATTACCATCAATTGTGAAACATGGCTTCCTCCGTCATCCCAGTGTTGGGGTTTAGCTCATCACACCGAAAACATGCTCAAAAGATAGAAACATGGCTTAAAAGGTGTTTTTATTGAATAAAAATAATAATACAGCGAATCTACAACGCTTTTCTGGCGTTACAGAAATCACCGATACAACTGAAGTGTTGTTAATAAACGATAAATCAGTTCTGTATTTGAATATAAGACTGCTTCTGCGACGGTACGGTGTGGGTCGGAGTTCTTCGTGTTCTTCAACAGCATCAGCGGGTTTCCTGCAACTTTGATTTTTCGGCTATGTGGTGTTCTAAACTTCCCCTAACTTTCGACACCCCTTCTATATGACCCAAACAATCTATTTATATCAAAAATACCGATTAAATCTCTCCAGAATCTTCCAAAATCTCTTCCTTTCTCTTCACGGCAAAGTTGCGGCAATTTCTTGTTTTAGGATTTCCACGCGTTTCTGTGCTTTCCTTTTGATTCTAAACTCTTCCTTAGATAGATATCAATCTTTGGGAAGGTTTATAGCACTTTAATCTCTCTAAAATTTCCTAAAATCGGTCGCACACGTGACTTTCCATATTTTGTTGTTGAGATAAAAATCCGTCGATTGAGCCCAGTTTAATCGATTTCAACACCCATGTTAGATTCCTAGACCCATAAGGAGTCTACCCTATGAAAATAAGAGGTTTAATCGACCTCAAACTCCTCCAAATCACTACCACCAAAACTGCCAGAAACGTGTATATATTTTGGTTTTGGTTTCCCGCCAAAATTTAGAATTTGAACGTGAAGGGGTAAGGTTACCCCTTATCCAGTGGTCGCCCCTTATCCGTTGCTGGAGTCCGCATAACACTCGTCCCTTGGGTTGCATTTATCAACTTTTTGAGCCAATTTCGCCGCAAAAGCTTATTTCTCCAAAAACACCTACAAAGAGATAAAATACCAAAATAAGTACAAAAATGGGTACTAATAATATACACAATAGAGATGAAAATAGACACATAAATGCATCTATCAGTAGGGTACTATGCTAGTGTACTTGTTGAAGTGGATTTAGCAAACAAAGTACCTCATCATGTTTTAGTGAAATCTAAATATGGTAGTTTTGAGCAAGAAGTACAAATTCCTAAATTACCAGGTTTCTGCAGCCATTGCAAAGTGGTGGGACATTTAGTTACTGAATGTAGAGTGATGAGAAAAGAGACAGTACATAGTGAAGCTGTTGATGTAAACCCCAATATAGTACAAAGGAAGATTTGGATACAAAAAGGGAAGAAGCAACAACAACATATTGGGTTTGATATATGCTCTACACAAAAATCTCAAGCATCAAATATAGTTGAGAATGGAAATTTTAGAAATACTGTTCAAGTTAATAGTATTACTCCAAAGGAGAAAGAGTCTTTAATCCATGAGGAGTTGTTAAGTGATAACTAGGATATTGATGTTGTTATTCCTCCTCTAATTAACAGTGGTAATCAATCTTCATATTTCTTTGGAGATATAAACTCTCAAAAGGAATTTCCTGAATTATCTATTGAAAAACTACTTCATATAGCAAATGGTATTCCTCTAATCTGGAAAGTACTAATACTTCTAAGAGTGGAACAAATGATGATAATGTAGTGACACAAATAAATGTCAGTGGAGCTGAAGTACAATTTGGTGAATTTACTGCACTTGGGTCTCCAAGTAAATTTAATGTGTTGGTTGATGTGGTTGAAGAACAGTTAAATGTGAATAAAGAAAAATCTGAGAAAAGTACAACTGAATTGAGCAAAGCAGTCAAAGGTAAGAATTCTGGCAATACTGCTCCAATACCAACTAGAAAACAACCTGTAAGAAATTTAGTGAAGAATAATAAAGGAGTGAGAAGTCTTGGAACTTTTCAAACAATCTTACATCAATGAGAGTTATGTTCTGGAATATCAGAGGCTTGAAAAGAATAAGAGCCAAAGATAAACTTAGTAATTTAGTGAAGCGATTTAATCCTTCTTTACTCTGGATAGCTGAACCTAAAATCAGAATTTCTGGTAATTATGTTAAGAATTTGAGGCTGCCTGGTATGAATCAAATGATAATTCATAATACTTATGATGGTAGTAAGGCTAATATTTGGTTATTCTGGCATTCATCTATCTCTACTCCTACTGTTATATCAACTGTAAAACAAGCAATAATTGTCAAGGTTGGAGATGTCCTTATAACTGGAATTCATGCAGCTTGCTTAACTGTGGATAGAAGAGAATTATGGAATGAGTTGGAGAAGATACATGAAATGGATTTTCCTTGGCTTGCCATTGGTGATTTTAATGCAGTTTTGAGTAGTGATGAAAAAGTTGGTGGTAGAAGACCTTTAAGAATAGCAATGCAAGAATTTAGAGATTGTTTGAACATTTGTGATCTAATACAAGCCCCTAAATCTGGTATACAATATTCATGGTGCAATAATAGAGTTGGGAAGAAGAGAATTTTGTGTGATTTGGATAAGGCTTTTTTTAATGTCAAATGGCTGGAAAAATTTGATGGGTGGCAGTATAAAGTGGGTGTTAGAGGGACTTCTGATCATGGTCCCATAATGGGAAATACAGTGGGTGTTCCTAAACCAAATAACATTCCTTTCAGATACCAAGCAGTATGGACTTCTCATCCTGACTTTCTAAAAGTGATTCAAAGCTCTTGGGAAGAAAATATAAATGGTAATCCTGCATTTGTGTTTATGGCTAAACTAAAAAGATTCAAAGAGGTTGTTAAAAAGTGGAATTGGGAGATTTTTGGTGACTTAAGAGTAAAAATGAAATTAGCTGAAGAAGAGGTGGAAAAGGCCGCAATGATTTCTGATGCAAATCCTGAAAATGTTGAGCTACTAAATCATCTAATAACTGCTAGATGGAAGTAAGAAATAGTTTCTCAAAATTATAATGAACTTATGAGAGCTAAGGATAGAATTAAATAGATAAAGGAGGGTGGAGAAAATACTTCTTTTTTTCATACTTCTATGAAGATTAAAAAAGCTCATAACTACATAACTGAACTGGAGGATGAAACTGGAAATCTGGTGACTAATCAGTCTCAAATAGCTGATACTTTAGTCAAACATTTTCAAAAAAAATAATGAGTATCAATCTGTTAGCTTTGATGAAAGTATTTTTGAGGTGATTCCTAAGGTAATATCTGAGGAAGATAATATTTTTCTAGATTCAATTCCTTCTTCTGCTGAAATCAAAAAAGATGTCTTTGGGATGGATGCAAATAGTTCACCAGGTCCTGATGGATTTCCTGGAAGTTTTTACAGATTTGCCTAGGATATTGTTGGCCAAGATTTAATTAATGCTCTTCAATACTGTTGGAGGTGCAGGTTTATACCAAGAGGTATGAATTCAAATTTCTTGTTTCTACTTCCTAAAGTCCAAGGTGCAAAGAAAGCAGAACAATTTAGACCTATAAGACTTGCCAATTTCAGTTTCAAGATTATTACAAGAATTATAACATCAAGAATCGGCTCTTTGATTGAGAAAATAGTATCTTGTCAGCATGGAGCCTTTATCAAAGGCAGAAGTATCTATGAAAAAATTATCTTAGCTTCTGAGATGGTAAATGAATTAGATATAAAGAGGAGAGGAGGGAATGTAGGTTTGAAATTAGACATTACACAAGCATATGACTCATTGAGTTGTGATTTCCTCTTTGAGAATTTAAAACACTTTGGTTTCTCTGAAGTTGGAATTAGATGGCTTAGAATCTTGTTTGAGTCTGCAAAAATTTCAGTATTAGTAAATGGAGGACCTGTTGGTTTCTGTAATGTGGGAAGGGGACTTAGACAAGGTGATCCATTGTCACCAGTGTTATTTGTGATAGCTGAAGAAGTTTTGAGCAGAAGTATTTCTAAATTAGTACATGGAGGGAAGATTGTGCCAATGGTTAACAGAAATGGTTGTCAACCTTCATATCTATTATTTGCAGATGACATTTTTGTTTTCTGTAATGGACAAATGAAATCACTGGAGAATTTAATGATGCTTCTAATGAAATATCAAAATGCATCAGGTCAAGTGATAAACAAAATGAAAAGTAAGTGTTTTGTTGGTGGAGTAACTGAGAGCAGGAAAAAGTTTATAGCTGACAGCTTACAAATGGAGCTTTCTAAATTTCCTTAAAAATACTTGGGTGTAATATTATGTCCTGGGAGAGTAAAAAGTTATCAGGTATGGGGGATGGTGGAGACAATAAATCAAATGCTAGCTGGATGGATGAGAAAAATGTTGTCTTTCTCTGATAGATTAACTTTGGTGAAGTCTGTGTTATGCAGTATACCTGTATACAACATGTCTGTGTATAAATAGCCTAAAACTGTCATAAAAGAATGTGAAAAAATAGTAAGGAACTTCTTATGGTCTGGAGATCCTGCAGTTAAGAAGCTTATTACAGTGAAGTTTGATGAAATTTGTGCTCCAATAACTGAAAGAAGACTTCGAATTAGAAGATTTGAGACTGTGAATAAAGCATTTCTCATGAAACTACTCTGGAAGATGAAAACAGAAGAAGTAGAATGGACAAATTTTATGAATGCAAAGTTTAAGGATAAAAATGGTGCATGGATAACATATCACAAAAAAACCTCAATCTGGCCAGGATTAAAATGGGTTATGAATGATGTACAAGAAGGGAGTAGGTGGCTGGTTGGTGATGGAAATGAAATTTCAGTTTGGAGGGATAAATGGATCAACGAATATGCTCTAAATGATGTGCATACTAATAATGCATTTGTTACACAACACAAAGATATGAAAGTCAGGGAATTGATAGTTGATGGTGAATGGAGGGTACCTGCAGAAATGTTCAATTTCTTTACTCTAGAAGACTTACCAATCATTGGTAATGGGAAGGACAAACTAATATGGACAACTGATTTATCTGGAGAATTTTCAGTTAAAAGTGCAGTACAACTCATCAGGACAAAATATCCTTGTGTTACTTGGGCAAAACAGGTATGGAATTCCACAATATACCCAAAAATTTCAACTAATTTGTGGAAAATACTTAGAGGAGCATTGCAACAGAGGAGAATTATAGAAAGAAAGGATTTCACACTGCTTCAAAATGTTATTTATGTGGGAACGGATACGATACAATGGATCACATACTGTGGCATTGTGATTTTAGTGAGAAAATCTGGCATTGGCTAGGTGGAATGTTTAAATTTTTGAATCCTTCTAACTTCATGGAAGTATTGAAGTGTGTCCAAGATAAAAGCTCAGCTGTGAGAGAAGTTTGGTTTATAAGTGCTTTTACTGTAATGGTGGAACTCTGGTTTACTAGAAATAGAAGATGCTATGATGTGGAACAACCAAACTTGGTGACATTCAAACAAAGAATTATGCAATTTACAAAGGAAAGAAGTGTAAGGATGAAGGGTAAAATCAGGGGCTCTATATATGATATAAGCATCATGTCAACATTTGGTATCAAAGGTGTGAAGGTTACTACATCTGAAGTGAAAGAATGTTTTTTTAGATTTCCTGCAATCAATCAAGTACTCATATGCTGTGATGGAGCCTCCAAAGGGAATCCTGGTATTTCTGGGTATGGTTTTGTTGGAAGAAACAATACTGGTGGTTATCTTGGTGCAGTGGCTGTAGGTTTGGGGTTGGCCACCAATTACATTGCAGAGGTGATGGCTCTAATTTGTACAGGTGAATAGGCTAGAAGACAGTTTTTAAATGTTTGTTTTAGCCTGGATTCAAAGGCAGTACTGAAGGCTTTCAGTTCAGGAAAGGTCCCTTGGATGGTAATAAATAGATGGAGAATAATAATGGAAAGACTGCATAGTATTTCATTTAGACATTCTTTAAGGGAAATAAATTTCTCAGCGGATAAAATGGCTAAGAGAGGTGCTATACTCAGAAGAGGTGAAGTGATGATATATGAAGAGAAACCAGTGTTTTTGGGAGCTATGGAATGTGAAAATCAATCTTATTTTCGGTTTTGCTAAAAATTGTTGGGCTTAATCATGTACTGGGCTTGTATTTACCTTTCTTTCATTATATGTCTGAGTTTAGTCATTTCTGTGCTGGGCCTGTCTAGACAGATTTTTTTGTACATCAACTTTTAGTTGTCTTTTTGGTAATAAAATACATATGATTAAGCAAAAAAAAGATCAATGTTGGTTGATGAACCAATAAAATGCTTACAGCTGGACTAGTATTAAATTCTCGAATATTGATAGCTGAATCAACATGAGAAATACTGCAACTCGAATATTGATAGTTGAATCAATATGAGGAATATTTATCTGAGCAATTAAATATTGATAGTTGAATCAAAGTTTCATGAGTTTTGATCGAAAGAGGAATCCTTATATTTGGAAAGTATCGGCGACTGAGTTGAGGAAAGAGAGTCTCTGAGGATCGGCGACTGACTCAGTATTTTTTTCTCTGGATTTCCATAAAAAAAAATCGATTTCCTTTACTTCTTTCAATGATTGGTGTTAATCATCTACTGAATTTGAATATTAATGGTGTCTAAATATTGACATTATTGATGTCTGAATCTATTTTTTCTCATCCTTTAAATCAGTTTAGATCAAATATGGCAGAAACCAATTCTAGGGTTCCTCCTGCTTCTGAATCGAAATATGATGATCCTAACAGTGTACCTCCTACACCAGCTCTATTCATCTCTGATGAAGATATTGATGAGAGTTTACATGAATGGAAATTTAGCCTGATTGGTAGATTGGACTTCGTCAAACTAAAACTTGAAGCTGCTGCTATTTCTTTAAAGAGTCGATGGAAACTTATAGGTACATCTCAATTGATTCCTATTGGAAAAGGTTTTTTTTATCATAAAATTGAATAATGAGATTGATATGAATTATATTTAGAAGGGTTATTGGCTTGTTGAATCTCAAGCTCTTAAGTTTAGATAATGGGAACCAAATTTTAATCCTTCTAATCAAAAATCAACTACTGCTTTTGTCTGGGCTCGATTTCCTGGTCTGATATGGAATATTGGAAAGAAAAAATTATTATGGATCTAGGAGAAAGAATTGGTAGAGCTATTAAGGTTGATGAAGTAACTCTTAAGAAGGAAGTAGGATACTATACTAGTGTTCTTGTGGAAATAGACTTAGCACATCACATTCCAAATCATATTTTGATAAACACCAAATATGGTAGTTTTGAACAGGAGATCCGAATTCCAAGAATTCCTAAATTCTGCAATCATTGTAAAGTGGTGGGACACTTGGTAGTCGAATGTAAATCTAAAAAGAAGGAATCTCAAGTAGAAGAGAACTATCCAGTGCAACCAAAAAAAAATGGAGAATCAAAACAAAAAAGGTGAATCCAGTTGGCTTTGATATTTGTCAAACACCTACAAGAAAAGATGACACTGCTTCAGAAATTTCTACAAATTCAGCTAATACTTCTTCAGTCATTGAACCTGTAATTCCTCAAGTTTTACCTCAAGTTCTACTTGATTCATCTTTATCTTCTAATGAAATTGGTGAACATAATGGTATTATTAAAGAAATACAACAGGTTGAGGTTTTATCATCTTTTCCAGCAGCTATTATTTCTTCTAATAAATTTGATCCTATTACTGAAGTGGAAGAATCCATGGATTACTCAAGCTCTGAGGATGGAGAAATTAAAGAGGTGAACACTTCTACTTTACTTCATATTAGTACTACTTCACAACCTATCACTATTTTGAAGCACAATCCTTCTTCTGATCAAGTTTTGATTTCTAAAAATACTGTCATTGAAAAGAAGAAACCTCCAGCTAAGGTTACTAAGCCTGCTCCAGTGACTAGAAAAACTAGAAGAGAACTTTTGAAACCTGTGTCAAATGAGAGGAGTTCCACACCTCCTTATCCTTCTTCTTAACATGAGATTGATATTCTGGAATATAAGAGGCCTTAGGAGGCAAAAGGCTAAAGACAAATTAAGATTTGTAGTTTTTCAATCTAATCCTTCTTTAGTTTGGGTTGCAGAGCCTAAAATTCATTTTAACTCTCAAAATAGAATAAAGCTTCCTGGTATGAATAATAAAATTATTCACAACACTTGTGATGAGATGAAAGCAAATTTATGGCTTTTTTGGAATAACTCTATAAATACGCCTATTGTAATACATTCTTCGAGACAAAGTGTTACTGTGGAAGTTGGTGGTATGCTCATTACTGGAGTTCATGCTGATGTTTTGAGTATTAATAGAAGAGAATTATGGAATGATCTCACTGCTATCAGTCTCTTAAATAAACCTTGGATTATTATGGGTGATTTCAACACTATTTCAACTTTAGCTGGAAAAAAAGGTGGAAGATGTCCTCTTACTTCTTCTGTTATAGATTTTAATGATTGGATTAACAATTGTGAACTTCTACAATCTCCAAAAACTGGTCTCCAATTTTCATGGTCAAATGGAAGATGTGGAACAAAAAGAATATTATGCAATCTGGATAGGATTTTATTCAATTCAAAATGGCTTGAGAAGTATCCTGGTTGGAAATATAATGTCACTGCAAGAGGTATTTCAGATCATATTATACTTTTGGTTCTAATTCAGATCTTCAGAAACATAAATTGCCCTTTTAAATTCCAAAAAATGTGGATTTCTCATCCTGGTTTCTTGCAAGTAGTTCTTGATGCTTGGAATGAAGTTTTTGTGGGTAATGTTATTTTCATATTCATGAATAAACTGAAATTTAAAAAAAAAAATCCTCAAGAAGTGGAATTGGGAAGTTTTTGGCAATGTGCAACTCACTTTGAAAGAAGTTGAAGTGAAGGTTCTTGAAACTAATCTTTTGTCTGATGCTGATCCTACCAATATGAAATTACTCAATGATTACATCACTGCAAGAGGGGTTAGAGACTTAGCTGCTCAAAACTATCATACTATGCTGAGTCAAAAAGCAAGGATAAATTGGATCCAATTTGGTGAAGCTAATACCTCTTTTTTTCATACTTCTATCAAGCTAAGACAAGCAAAAAATTCTATAACAGAACTAGAAGATGATTCAAGTACTATTATTACTAATCAGAATGAGATTGCTTCTATTCTTGTTAATCATTTCCAAAGTAAATTTGCTGAACACTCTGTGGATATTTCTGAGACTATTCTAGATGTTATTCCAAATGTTATAACTGATGAAGACAACACTTTTCTGGAATGCCTACCTTCAAAAGAGGAAATAAAAAAAATGCAGTCTTTGATCTAAATCAGGATGGTTCACCTGGACCAGATGGATTTACTGGAATTTTTTTATAGAATTGCTTGGGATATTATAAATGAAGATCTAGTAGCTGCAATTAGATTTTGTTGGCAACATCAAGCTATTCCACCAGGAGTTAACTCTAATTTCCTTGTACTTATTCCAAAAAGTAGAGGTGCTAAAAAAGCAACTCAATTTAGACCCATTGGACTCAGTAATTTCTTTTTCAAGATTATTACCAAGATCATCACAATGAGAATTAGTACTCTCCTGCATATAGTTGTGTCCCCTCAACAATGTGCTTTTATCAAGGGAAGAAATATACATGAACAAGTACTTCTAGCATCTGAACTTGTTAATGAGATGAGTAAAAAGAGGAGAGGAGGAAATGTTGGGCTCAAATTAGATATTTCACAAGCATATGATACACTGAGTTGGAAATATCTCATTGCAGTTTTGAAGAAATATGGTTTTTCTGATTGCTTCTGCAACTTGATTATGGTGCTGCTTAAAACTTCAAAAATTTCCATATTGCTTAATGGTGGTCATGTGGGATACTTTGGAGTAGGGAGAGGACTCAAACAAGGAGATCCATTATCTCCCATTCTCTATTTGATTGCAGCTGATGTACTTAGTAGGAAGATACTTCAGTCTATCCAGCTAAATAAAATTCAACCAATGGTTATTAGACAAGGAATTCATACATCTCATTTTTTCTTTGCAGATGACATTTTTATCTTCTGCAATGGAGGGAAGACTAGTCTACATCATTTGAAGCAACTGTTACTTGAATATCAACTTGTTTCTGGACAAACAGTAAGTGCATCCAAAAGTAAGTGTTTTGTAGGGGCACATCAATTGTTAGAAGTAACCAGATTGCTGATTTTATGAACATGAAATTATCTTCTTTCCCTGAAAAGTTAAATATGAACACTTGTGGTCCTTTGTGGAAATGTTACAAAAAAGACTAGCTGCATGGATAGGTAGACTCCTAGCTTTTCAAGCAAGAATAACTCTAATCAGATTTGTATTGAGTAGTATTCCTCTTTACAATATGTCCATTTACAAGTGGCCCAAAAAAGTGATTAATGCTTGTGAAAAAATTATTAGAAACTTTCTATGGAGTGGAAATGCTAAAGATAGAAAATGTGTTACTATTTCTTGGGACCAAGTTTGTACACCAGTGGAAGAAGGTGAACTTGGTATAAGGAAATTTGAAGATATTAATAGAGCTTTATTGATGAAACTATTATGGAGAATCCTCAACTCAAATGAGGAATGGGCTAAACTTTCTGGCTAAGTATCAAGATAAACACAAATGCTGGATTTCTTATTACAAACAATCTTCAGTTTGGCCTGGTATCAAATGGATTTTACAGGACTTCAATGATCATATTAGATGGCTAGTGGGCAATGGTAACCAGATTTCAGTTTGGAAAGATACTTGGATCTTGGAGTAGAGCATCATTAAAGCTTTCCCTGACAATGCTTATATAAATCAGCATATCCACATGAAGGTTAGTAGTCTAATAATTAATAATCAATAGGTTATTCCTGATGAAATGCTACAATTTTTCTCCATTGCTGATCTGCCACTAATTACTCCTGGTGAAGACAAGTTGGTTTGGACTGCTACACAGGATGGTGAATTTTCTGTTACTAGTGCCATTTCATTCATTAGAACTAGTTTTCCTAAACTTAGATGGTATAAGCATATTTGGAAAAAAAATGTGTTCACCCTACTACAAATAGTAATATATGGAAAATTACTAGGGAAGCATGTACTACTGATGAAAACTTGAGCAAAAGAGGATACCAAATAGTTTCAAGATGCTATATTTGCTGTGGTTTCCAAGACTCTATGGCTCATCTCCTATGGGAATGCAATTATGGTCAAATTCTATGGAATTGGCTTGGAGGCATTTTTGCATTTAAAAATCCTAAATCTTTTGAAGATGTATTATACTGTTATAAACTTAAGAGCTCAGTCATACAAGAAATTTGGTTCATAGCAGCTTTCAATGTGATGGTGAATATATGGTTCACTAGGAACAGGGTATTTTTTGATAATATTGCTCCTGATGTGCTGAATGCAAAGAAGAGAATAACAAGAATGGTAAAGGACTGTGAAATAAGACTTAGAGGTTGTACAAATAACTCTGATTATGATTTACAAGTTTTGCATTTCTTTGATATTCAATACAGGAAGATGAAGATTGCCAAAATCATTGAATGCCATTTCACATTACCTGATGAAAACACTATTCTTGTTTGCTGTGATGGAGCTTCAAGAGGTAATCCTGGTTATGGATTTATAATTAGAGATCATATAGGTCAGTTCATAGCTGCTGAGAGTGGAGGACTTGGAGTAACAACAAATTTTATAGCTGAAATTATGGGAACCTTATGTGCTTTGGAATGGGAAGTAAAACATAACAAACTCCAAGTTATTGTTAATACTGACTCAAATGCAGCAATGTCAGTTTTCTCCAACAACAAATTACCTTGGTTTGTATGGGCCAGATGGAAATTGGTTTGCAAGACTCTGAGGAAAATTCATTTCAATCATGTTTACAGGGAGATCAACTTTTCTGCTGATTTCTTTGCAAAAAAAGGATGTCACCTGCTAAGAGGGCAAGTTCTACAGTTCTCTTCTAAACCAACTAATATGCAGAGAATGGAATTCCCTAGCTTACCATATTTTCGATTTGCGTGAGGATCTCTCATTGTTCCATTATCATAGTCTATGGCACAGATTTGCCTGTTTGTTTATTTGTTTTGTTTGGGCCTTGGACTTGTAGTCCCTTCTGCCTTTTTTCTTTGATTTTTAGATTTCCTTTTGTAATCTTTGGTTATTATCAATAAAATTTCTTTTTTTGTTAAAAAAAATCGAAAGAGGAATCCTTGAAAGAGGAAACACTAAAATAATAATAAAATAAGAGTTTTAATAATAAAATATTAGAGAAAGGGGAAAGGGACCGACCAAACCGGCGGCATGCCTAGCCGGCCGGAAGGTGGGCCCACCCACATGGTTTCTTTTATCTTATTATTACTTATCTCTCTTCATTTTCCTTCTTTGATCAGGCTTTCATTCATAGTTCTTCCATGGATGCTCCTTTGAGCATTATTACTAAACACGCCCGTGCCTCTTGCTTGGGGCTTACTCGGAGTGCCCCAAATGCCCGAAAGGTAAATATCCATTACTTTCCATGGAATTCGACCGAGAAAAGTCATGGATCTCGAGTAGGTGAATATTTAGGGTTTAATTGGTGTATAATTTCTAGGAATTCAATCCGATGAATACTGTGACTAGATTTATATAATAGCATGTAACATGTCTAGGAGCATTTAGATATGATGTGAACATCATCATAGATTATTCTGGGTTAATTCAGACACCAGAGATGAATTCCGAATAAAAATGTGCTAAGTCTTTCAGCTTTAATCATAAAATACATGGAATATTAAAAGTTCTGCCTCAGAAACCCTAATATCGCTACATTGTTTCCGCCATGGTATTACCAGACTGCGATTCACTTTGTGAAGATACAAATTTCTTATGATTCCGATACCGATCAGAGATACGTAATTTTCCGATGTGATTTTACGAATAGGACCTTCGTCAAAAATCCACCATCAACATTAAGTACCTGCTTAGAGTAGGACAGTCATGTTCCGCAGTATGCATATAGATAGTGATTTTTACTGACATAAGAAAAATGAATAAATAGGATCAGTTGTCAGATGTTACCAGGATTTCCGATTCAATAATGCTCCAATCATGTCGAATGGTCACTGAATGAACAATAGTCAGACGTAAGAGCTCTTTCATGGTGATTAGGATTCGTCCGAAGAGCATTAATTGATGAGGTATGCTGATTTTGGTGGTCGAATGACCAGGTTGACCCGCGTATGGCACGAGCGTTGCTTGAAAGAGGAGTCCTAATTTGACCGAAATTAGAAAACCCTAATAATACATATAAAATGGAGTAAAACCCTTTAATTTTCTCCACCTTCTCCCATCACCACCTACCGACCAGCATAAGTACCTTCCCTTCCTTCTTCCTTCATTTGCTCGTCAACAACAAACCTCGCCAGAAAGTCACGCCGACCGGCCAACTTCCGGCACCGGCACCGACCAAACTTTGGTTAAAAAAAATTGATTTTCTTATTTCCTTTTTCTTTTCTATGCAACATGATGCTTCATCCATGGAAATAAAAATTATTTTAATATTTTTTACGAATTAATGAAGATTTAGGTCAAAATACGGTATTTTTTGACTTTCGGTGCGTCGAACCTCTTCGTAGGTGCTTTAATCAACTTTGGTACATCAAAGAGGAAGTTCTTGTAGCACCAACTCTTGTGTTATCGCCACTGGTTGTTAATCAAAGTATTATAATAGGTGAATACCCGTTTCACCTTATTATTTCTTACTCCAGAAGATTATTTTATATTCGATTTCGTTGTTGACTTCGAATATTTGTTTTCATCTTCCTTGTAACAGATCATGACGTCTCCCAATCATGTTTATGATGCCGGTTTTGTAGAGAAACCAATCTATAGGGTAGCCAAAACAGCAAGGATGAAGACTTTCGGAGATGCTTATCCTGACTTATATATCCATTTTGACAGATTGGAGAGGTTGATAAAAGACATGCCTCTTAATCGTTTGGAAATTGTACGTCGTCGTACCCATTCTTTTTTGGACTCAATCTCGAAAGAGGAAGAATTAGGGCGCAACAAAATTCTTCAAAGGAGAAAAGCTGAAGATGAAAAACTTGCTGAATTTCAGCAAAAACGTCGTCGTCTTGAATGAAGAAGGCTTGAAGCTGAAGATGAGCAACATTCCCATGTCGATGGCGTTGCATCGGATTCTGATGCAGTGAATCATTCTCCTAAGTGGAAACCTACTGATGTTGAAGCTGAGCCATACTCTCTTGACGTGAAGTCTGAACTACTAGTTGCAGCTGATCTTAAATCCGAACAAGAGGAAGACGGGTATTCAGATATGATTTACAATGATCCGGATGACTGCTTGGAAGAAGACCCGGAAGAAGATTTGGATTCTGATCTATAAGAAGTCCCTGAATAGGAGGTGTCTGATGATGAATGTGAGGATAATGATGAATCTGACAACTGACCCTCTTGCTTGATATGAGCATACTTTATTTTCGTAGTTTTGTAGATGCTGTTTTAGTATTCCAGTAATTCTTCTATTGCTCCATGCAAACTCTCTTTTGAATGATAATTTCTTAATTGCTTGTTTTATCATCCTTCTCGTATGACTTGATCGGCTGAACCCATAGATGACCCGTATGTGTAGGAAGAGTCTTGTTAGGATTCGTTTTAAAAAATCCAAAAATAATATCCTTGGTTGAAACGCTGTAAAAACTTCATACGATGTCAGTTTTCGACGATATACCCTAACTTTTTCATGCCCAAACAATTTCCCATCAAAATCTAGGAAGATTTTTGAGTTTTGAGCCCGTTTAAGGGCTCAAATCAGCGAAACAGAAAAGTTCCAGGAGAATTTTGGAAAAAAAAATTGCAGTGACGATGTCCGATGTTTGACCCACTGCTCTGAGCTCGTTCGTCCGATGAACTTAAATTTTGGATATGTTGTAAAAAACACCCATACGAAGAGACGGCATATGACCATGCCTTGATCCTTTACAAATCACTCCAATTTCGTCACTTTGTGCAGGGCAGTGTAAACGGCTACTAACAGGGTCATGGTTGAGCGTGCCTTCGATCCCTTTAAACCATTTGCTTGTGATCTGTGGGCCCAAATAACATCATTATACCACACATTTATATATTCATGATGGTCATATGAGTTGCTTGCTTCAAGAATCATCATTATCTTGAAAAGACCCTTTTGTATCGTTTAAATTATTAAAACGGTGTTAGACACAGAATACCTTGATCATGGATGAGCCAGGTCGTCCATAAGGTAGCAGGGATCCATACGCTTTGAATTTTCGTCATGGTTAACTAATATCAGTCCCCAGTGTTCTAGGTTTCCATGTACGTCCGCATAATCTTCATATGAAATCCAAAATCCCAATAAAAGCGTAACTGCTTACTCGTATGAGATAAACACACGGTTTTCAACGACTTAGGGTTTCGTCTCCTTGTATCATCTTCTCCATCTCTGGATTTTTGCAGATTTTTAGCAGGGATTTAGATTTCCATTCGTATCTATCATAATATGTTGAATAGTAGCGCATCATCCCGCGTGCCTCCTTCCAAGCGCAGAAACACAACTGCTAAATTGTTAAGAGATATTTCTTTTTTCATTCTTGCATCTTCATAATTGATATCTGACCAATCTATTGCAGGTGGAGCAAGAAGATCTTTCTTCCTCTTCTCCTTATAATCTGAGACCTAAGAAGACCATTAAAGCACCTGCTCGTTTCTCCTTTACCTCAATGGCAACCGATAGAGTTGATAGAGTTTGGAGGTAATCATCTTCCTTTGTCGTTTTCTCGAGATTTCATGCCGAGTATTGACTATCCTTCTATATGACAGGTTGATGTCTGCGTTGAAACTGAGGAGAAGCATATCGAAAAGGATGCTGGCGATGACAGAACGGCGACTGATGATGAGATCTCTGCCAGTCTATCAGTTAACCCTGCTAAGGTTGAACTGGGAATCTCTATCCATGAATATCCAACTGCTGGACTCCCTTTCGATCTTCTCCTGAAAAACTCATGTTGTGACCACCAGAACGTGGGTGGTTTTATCATATCTAAGTGTTATGTTGCCATGTATACCAAGATCTGGAAGAGATACGGTCACATTGCTACCATCGAGGTATGGAAGAACTATCCGCAAACATTGTTGCCCGTGATGGAAGAGATGGAGAAGAAAAACCTTTGTGATGTCAGCAACCAGGAACTGTACCGGTGGTATGATATGATCTCCCGCTGTGAAGCTCTTAGATTCAATGTAGGTTGGATTCGTCGTCGTCTCGAGATCATCAAGATTGATAGAAAATCCATCGCCGCTAATATAGTCTCTTCTGCAAATGCCATTATAGAGGAGAAAAGGCTCTGGCTATGGAGTATGCAAGAGTGGACAAGGCGATTCAAGACGAAGAACTATCAAAAAAAGGCTTGAGATGGTGTACAGCAGGAACTATTTGTTGTTAGATGGGATTCTCTAGAGAATTTCGGTTTTTATCTCAGATTGTTTTCTTGAATAAGGCTTGACTTGATGAAACTTTTTATATATATTACTGCAATCTGTTTATTGAATGAATGGTAAAACATTCAGAAAATTTCTCTTTGGAGGAATGAAATTACATTCTGATATCTAAATTGTTGTTCTACGATTAGGCATAGTATGTTTTGAGCCACTTTCCATTGATTATGTTTCCCTCAACACCTCCTTTGACTGCATGAATTTTGTAGTAGCCTCTAGGTGTTGTTTTGATGACCACATAAGGACCTTCTCACTTAGGTGCAATTTTTAGAGCAAACATGTCATGTTGAATATGTTTTGCATTTTTTAGTACTAGATCTCCTACATGAAAAGTTCTGGGTTTTACCGTTTTGTCGTATGCTTTAGGAACCCTTCGTCTGTATGCCTTTATATATTTCTCGACCTTGGACCTTCTTGATTCGAGCATGTCTAGGTCAGCAACCCTGGCATTTGACACTTCAGTTTCGTCCCAGTGCCCTCCACTAGCCATTGCAATCCTCATTGAAGGAATCTTGATCTCGGCTGGAAGGACAACGTCTGCACCGTAGACAAGGGAATAATGTGAAGTTCCGGTTGAAATCCTTGGCGCAATCCGATACGCCCACAATGCCATAGGTAATTGCTCGTGTTAGGTCCTTGGATTATCATGCAATGTTCGACTTAGAATACGAATCAAAGTCTTGTTGGTACTCTCTGCTTGTCAATTCCCTTGCGGATAGTACTGAGTAGATAAAATTTGCTTAATGTCGTACTCCCGGAGTAGATCAGCTATGTGCTTGTTCACAAAAGGGGTACCATTATCTGTAATGATATGCTCAGGAACACCAAATATGCATATGATATATTCCTTGATGAATGCTGCAATGGTAATGCCAGTAGTGCTTCAAAGAGGGATGGCTTCAACCCACTTGGTGAAGTGCTCAGTTGCAGTGATAATGTATTCATGTTGCTTTGATGATGCATGGTTAATCTTGTCAATAATGTCCAGTTCCCAGCTATAGAATATCCATGGAATGCTTACTAAATGTAATAGAAGGCAATGAGTGTGTATGAACTTACTGTGAACCTGGCATTGGTGACACTTCTGAACATAGGTGGCCGCGTCATCTTCCATGGTCGGCCAATAATATTTCTCATGGATCTAGAGGAATAATTTCTTTTCCCCTTGATGTTCTCCATCGTGCATATCTTTTAGGACCATCGGTATTTCATGCTCTGATAGGCATCTCAATAGATTTCCTCCAAAACTATTGCGGCATAGAATCTCATCGTGAAAGACAAACCTCTTAGATATCTGGGTTAACCAAACTGCTTCTTTCCTTTCTCAGGGTATGTTATTATCACAGAGGTATTTGATGTAGGGTTCTCTCCAGTCCCTAGCATGGTGAATGGTCATAGGTTCGAGTTGATATGGCGGCATCTGACAACTCGGGCATGATCCTTGTAGGAGTCTTGCTTGTGTCTCCATGGTATGCCAATAGTATCCGAGGCGCTAGAGTCGTATGTAAAGAGTTATACCAGTGTTTATCTACATACCTCATCGTGGATGTGACTGAGTTGTTGTTGCGCTTCATCATCTCTGAGGCATTGTGATAATGAACCGTCTGGGTTGCGATAATAGAGTGCTCGGTGAAGTAAGAAGAAATTCTTTAGTTTCTTTAGGCTGACATTTCCTCCTGGAAGTGAACTGCTTAATTCGCCGATGATTGGTGTCGTCCAATCATTTATCTTGACATCTTCATCTTGCATGAGCCATGTGGACGGTATTGATCGTCTCAGCACCGATATAGTTTTCTCTGAGCCCTCGAACTGCAACTTTGAGGCAAGAGTTGCCAGGCAGTCATCATGCCTGTTATTAGTGCGGCCGTGTGGATAATTGTGGCATCAGCAAAGTGTGCTAACAACTTTTATGCTTCGGCTCTAAAAGGGGCAAGAGATACTTCCTTGAGAGAGTATATGCCATTCATCTGATTGATCAACAATTTCGAATCGCCTCTTATTTCCAGATGTGTAGCTCCTGCTTGCTTTGCCAGTGACAATCCTAGTAAGAAAGCTTCATATTCTGCCGAGTTGTTGGTACACTGGAAGTCCAGTTTGAACGAGTGTGAAAAGACTTCACCAGCTAGAGACACTAGAACCACGCCTGCTCCTCTAGTATCGTTGCTAGGTGTAGCTGACCCGTCGAAGTACAATAGCCATGTCTCTTATTTGATAACTGAAATTTATGGAAACTCCCCGGGTACGTCTTCATGTATCATGGTAACATCTTCCCCTGGAAAGGATGCGAGTAGATTTGCAACTGCTTGGCATTTGATCGCTTTAGGAGAGACACGTGCTATGTCAAACTCTGACATCCGGAGTAACCACTTTGCGGGTCTTCCTATCAGAGATGGATTGGATAGTATAAACTTTATCGGATCATCCTTAGCAATTAGTATAACCTTGTTTGATAGCAAGTAGTGCCTGAATTTATGAATTGCATGAACTAGTGCTAGGAAGGCTCTTTCATCTTTGGGGTATCTGAGTTATGCATCTCTCAATGTATGGCTGGAATAATAGATCGGACGTTCGATTACTTCATCATCTTCTTGAGCAAGGAGTGCCCCAACAACGACCTCACTAGATGCAGTGTAAAGGAACAATGGTCGTCCTTGCACAGGGGATTTCATAACAGCCGGTGATAGTAATATCCGTTGTATCTTTTGAAAAACCTCTTGCTGAGTGGATGTCCAGATGAAGCTTGCTCATTTCTTTAATTACAGAGTAAATGAAGCAATGATTTGAGCTAGTCCGTGAATGAAACGTCGTATGTAGTTTACCTTTCCCATGAAGCTTTAAAGTTCTTTCATCGTCCACGGTGGAGGCATCGTGGTGATGGCCTGTGTCTTGACTGGATCGACCTTGATTTCTTCCTCGTTTACCTGGAACCCTAGGAACTTTCCAGAAGACACTCCAAAGGCGCATTTCATAGGGTTCATTCTCAATTTGTAATCTCAGTATCGTTCAAAGACTTTCCGTAGAACTTTCAGGTGTGATGATCGGGTCCTTGATTTGACAACAATATTATCGACGTAGCCCTCCACTTGTTTGTGCATCATGTCATGGAAGATCGTAGTCATGGCCCGTTGATAAGTGGCTCCTGCATTCTTTAAACCAAAGGGCATTACTGTGTAATAGAAATTTCTGATGGGAGTGCGGAATGCTGTTGAAAAAGCGGGGGTATAACAACCTCACCCAATATTTCGCTTAGCAATCTGTATGGACTAACTCCAATATACTTTCAAGAGAATCAAATAGACAGTTAGACTCAATCTTAAGAAAAGTATATCAAAGAGTTATATCTCAATCTCTAAATTCAATCCGCAATCAAACAAATAAGAATTTGCCAGCCTGATTGAATATAGGAGAAATAACTTGAACGGTACCAAAGACCAATATTCAAGGATCAATCAATTTACATCAACAACCAAAGGTTGGATTTCCCAATTGATCGATTCAACGCACAACCTGTGATATTTCAATTATATAACAAAATATAATGCGGAAAAGAAATAACACAGACACCAGAAGTTTTGTTAACGAGGAAACCGCAAATGCAGAAAAACCCCGGGACCTAGTCCAGATTTGAACACCACATTGTATGAAGCCGTTACAGACACTAGCCTACTACAAAGCTAACTCCGGTCTGGAATGTAGTTGAGCCCTAATCAAACTCACACTGATCAAGGTACAGTCGCGTTCCTTACGCCTCTTGAACCACGCCGGATTCTGCGCACTTGATTCCCTTAACTGATCTCACCCACAACTAAGAGTTGCTACGACCCAAAGTCGAAGACTTGATAAACAAATCTGTATCACACAGAAAATTCTATTGAATAGATAAATCTGTCTCCCCCAGATATACCTACGAGTTTTTGATCCTTCTTTTGATAAATCAAGGTGAACAGGAACCAATTGATAACCCAGACTTAAATTCCCGAAGAACAACCTAGTATTATCAATCACCTCATAATAATCTTAATCGTTTAACGAAACAAGATATTGTGGAATCACAAACGATGAGACGAAGATGTTTGTGACTACTTTTCAATCTTGCCTATCGGAGATATAAATCTCAAGCCAATCTTACGATTGTACTCAATCATGATAGAAAACAGCAAGATCAGATCACGCAACTACAGAAAAAATAGTTGGGTCTGGCTTCACAATCCCAATGAAGTCTTTAAGTCGTTAACCTACAGGGTTTCGTAAAAAACCTAAGGTTAAAGAAGAATCGACTCTAGCTTGTACAACTAGTATCACACAAAAGGTGTAGGGATTAGGTTTCCCATTTTCTAGAGTTCTCCTTTATATAGATTTCAAATCAGGGTTTGCAATCTAAGTTACCTTGGTAACAAAGCATTCAATATTCACCGTTAGATGAAAACCTGATTAGATTCAAGCTAATATCTTTCAACCGTTAGATCGAACTTAGCTTGTTATATACAAATGAAATGTACCTTCATTTAGATTTGAGTAACCGTACCTAAACATGTACACTTAATCGGTTCAACAATAGTTAACCAATGGTTAGCCATATGAGCACTTTCATATCAACCTTATTCATCTTTACCATTACTAGTCAAATGACTCAAATGAAACTAGTTAGAGAGTTGTTCAATTGCTTAGATATCATAGAAGTATACAAGACACAGTCGAAGCAAAATCGATTTTGATTCACTCGAATCAATTCATGGACAATATAGCTACAGTTTGCAAAGATTGCATTCCTTATGATATAAATGTTTTAGTTCATGAACAAACCGATTTTAGGAAGTAACCTTCTTAAGTATGCAAACGGGTAAGCATACTTAAGTAGCCGGATTGAATTTGTTTTTTACTTCCAAACTCAAGCAGAAATTCACGGACGTGAAACTTCCGCCAGTATGCGTACGGGTACGCATACTTACCCGGATTTCCAACAACCGCCAGTACGCGTACGGGTACGCATAAAGTTCCCAGTTTTGGACTTTTACACAAATGTGAGAACACACTATGTTTATATCCAAATATGGTTACTTGTTCGAAACTCTCATTTCAATCATTGAAACTTTCTTAGAGGATGTTAAAATAGTTGTTATCCATAAACTATTAGCATCAAAGCGATTTTCAAGTTATTGAAATAATCAACATGACTTTCGTCACGAGTAAAGATGAACTTGGCTAAAGCGAAAGCTTACCAACACATATTTCGAGAAATAGATAAGCGAGATAAACTCGGCTCGAAATAGCAAATGTGTATAATTGAAGTCTATATAGCAATACGACTTTTGTCTCAAATAGGAGATAGAGTAAATAGACTTTTGAGCGAAAGATAAGTTCAAGTCTCCACATACCTTTTGTTGATGAAGTTCTACAAGTTCCCTTGAGTAGTTCTTCATCTTCATTCGATGAGCCGTGGAGTCTAAAGCTAAACTACACTTACTATCCTAATCCGAGACTTAGCTATAAGTAGACTAGAAATCAAGACTTATAGTTTTGGCAACTAAACTTGACAAACAAGCTTGAGATAGCAACGCTTACGAGTTCGACCGAGCAATGCTCTAACAATCTCCCCCTTTGTCAATTTTAGTGACAAAACTATCAATACATATGGAATACAAAATAAATAAACTTTGTAGCTTCTCATCCAAATGCTTGATCTCCTTGGTTCTTCAACATTACTCGAAATCTTCGTCACTTCCAAGTACTCCAATGATTCTAATTGTGTTCAACTCAGCATCATCGTTGTTGAAGATCCGTAGCAATAACAATGAGAAAACAATAGCTCACAATCATTGTTATACAGTGTCATAATATTATTACACAGCATCAAAGTTTAATTGTATCACAACTTCGACAACAATACTATGGTGATATGTATCACTCCCCCTTAGTCAATACTCCATCTCACGTGAAAACCACTCCCCCTTACATAATGATCCGAAAACCATATGTATTTGTAGTGTGAACTACACATTAATTCTCCCCCTTTTTGTTAATAAAATTGGCAAAGGTACGAAAATTAGTGGGATCCTAATGAAATTTCCATAGAGATACTTCATGACCAAAAGAAAAGCACATATCAACTTTTTTAGATGCAATCATATAGTCGAAACTAAATGCATTCATCAAGGAGTTTATAAAGATACAAGATAACCCCTATAATATTCCACAGCCGCACTCCCCACAAAGATTTGGCAATTAAGCACAAGTTCAATTAAGAACTCTCCCCCATAAAATGTCATTCCCGAAAGAACAACAAGACCGACCTTACTGTCACAAGAAAAGAAGGATTTCTTTGGACATTAACAAATCACATGAGACATGAATTTGTATCCAAAAATCTCAATTAAATTAACCACAAGAGAACCCATGATTAATTTAATCGGAAATGCTCACATAAGAGAACTTACGGAGCCGCACAGTATTTACATAAAGATATGGATCAGGGAAGATCAATACTGCGGAATAAACAAAGATTCATTTTATTTTTCATCACTATTTGCACAATGACATATAATAGACTTAATCTTTATAAACAAAAGTTCATCATATCTTCCATCAATATTTGCATAATGACATAATAGGCTTAACTTTTGTTTGTCAAAAGTTCATTCAATCTTTTATCAAAACTTGCATAATTACATATGAAAGACTTAACTTTTGAGAAAATCATAGTTCACGGACGCAAACACACATATCCCATAACAAGTTGCAATATATAAAACCATAAAGATTTATACTGGAAAATCATCTTTCAAATAAACTTTAGAATTTAAATAAATAAATCTAAAAGCATTGCAAGATGAAAATCGTTGGACATAGCTATGTGTACTCACAATAATTGTTATTCCATACCATAGTTATCCTTCTTAAAACATAAGAATAAATTCTCATGAGAAGTTTCCTAGACATTAAGACCTTTGAAAAATTATTTAGCGTCCCCGAACTCCTTGTCGTCAACAGCCATTGGGACATAAGGTTCATGAAGATAGGAGTTGATATCAACAAACCTTCTTGACTGATGCCGAACCAGGGCCTTCTAAATTTCAAGAGTCTTAAACACAAAAACCTTTATTTGCTGCACTTCCTTTCTTAATTCTTTCAATTTTTCAAGAACACCAGAAAATTTCTGAAGATTTGAAGGGACAACCCTTGGTTTTCTCACATTCCTCCTTTTTCTTTTCAAATTTGAGTGAACATGAGGATTGTCTTTTTCCTTCATGATTGATGGCTTAACAATCATATTAACAACTTTTCCATCAGAAGTTATGATGCTTGGAGTCTCCATAACAATATGGGTTTGTGAGAGGAATTTCTCATAACAAGCTCTACAAGCAAACTTGTGATAAAAGAGCTTCTTAGAGAAGGAAAAAGGAATGTAGGGTTACGGAACCTTTATACACTTAAAGGATTCACGTACGCACAACTCTTACCCTAAAAAAGGCATAATTGTCTATTTTAACCCTTTTTTATTGATAGAACATAGAAGAGTCCTTTCAATATCAATTAGATATGAAAAGATGGAAGAATTCCAAAACAGTAAAAACAAATCAACAACAAAACCAAGAAAGAACACCTTTTCTAAAGCCTGTGGAGTGCCAACTCTTGTCTCTTTTGAATCAGGCGCATGAGACAAGACACTTAACCAACATAATTATGTTGTGCTGGGGTGAACAACAATCTCTCCACCATACCTTTCTTGAATGGAATTCCTAGTTCTCTGTTTCCCAGACTGTTCAGACCGAGATCTCTTTCTTAATGGTCTAGACACATCTTTGGAAATTAACTTCTTTGAGGAGGAGATAAGATTACATACCTCAGTCGATTCCTGAACAAGTTTGAGCTTGTTAGCTAATCGATTTTCTCTTCGTTGAAATTTATTGACATATCTTATCTTATGTTTGTACTTGAAACATTTTGATAACTCATGACCTCTTAGAGTACAATAAGAACATGTCAATCTGGAGGAAGGTTCATACATCACAGCTGTGCAGGCTGCTAGACACACGGTGGAACCTGCAAAATTAGAAAAATAATTTCCAGAGAGCAAAGAGAAATCCATTTTATCATCCAATGTGGTTGAAGTTTCTTTTGGAAGAATATCGAGATTGATGAACGTATTGCTACAATTATCAAAATCAGCATTTTCACAGAAGAGTGCACCATTTGATTTTTCGTCTTCATTAGAATCATAATGGTTAGACATTTCATCAAGAGTTGCAGCAAGACCTTTGTTTCCAGTGTACTTTCTACGATTTGGATACTCATTTGCAAAATGACCAAAACCTTTACACTTGAAGCATTGTGGCATATCCTCGTCATCAGTATCGTCAGTATCCCTATTTTTAGGAGGAACACGATTATGAGGTTTAACTGATGACTTAGGTTTGTCTCTAGTGACCGTTTACTTCTCTTCAAAAGAAGATCTCTAAACTGTCTTGTGATCAATGAAACTGACTTGTCAAGATCTTCATCTGAAGAATCAGTCTCAGAAAGATCATCATCAGAGATGCCAACACTTTTACTTCTATCAAGTAATTTAGTGTTATTTTGTGCCTTGAAAGCAATATCCTTTCCCAATTTGGATATATGCTCATGATCAAAAAGATCTTTAACTTCCCAACAAGAGTATTTCTGGAAAGCACATCAAGGTTATTTCCTTCAACGATGGCGTGTTTCTTAGAATCGTATCTGGATGGCAGAGACCTGAGAATCTTCATCACAATGTCCTTTTCAGGAATTGTCTTACCCAAAGCAAAAGATGCATTAACAATTTCAGACACTTTGTGATTAAACTCATCAAATGAATCTTCATCTGCCATACGAAGGTTTTCCCAATCAAATTTAGGTTTTGAAGCCTAGCTTTTTTTTCACAGGTATTCCCTTCAAATACGGTTTCTAAGATATCCCAAGCATCTTTAGACCGAGTGCACGTAGTCACATGGTACTGAAGATCTGGGGTAATGGCATGGATGATTGCAGTCAATCCATAAGAATTTTGCTTCGCAGCAAGAATCTCGGCAGCATCATAATCACCAATATCCTTTGGAACAGTTACAGTGCCTATTAAAACAACCAAAGGATTATAGCCATTAACAACGTAAACCCATGATTGAAAATCACGCGCTTGAAGAAAGGCACGCATCGCAATTTTCCACCATAAGTAATTCGAGCCATCGAAGACTGGTGGTAAGTTTATTGAGATAGCACTTCTGTCCATAGAGTCAGATCGCTACAAACACAGACTTATAAGGTCTTAAACGTGTTTGCCTGCTCTGATACAAATTGAAAAAGCGGGGGTCTAACAACCTCACCCAATATTTCGCTTAGCAATCTGTATGGACTAACTCCAATATACTTTCAAGAGAATTAACTAGACAGTCAGATTCAATCTTAATAAAAAGTATATCAAAGAGTTATATCTTAATTTCTCAATTCAATCCGCAATCAAACAAATAAGAATTTGCGAGCCTGGTTGAATATAAGATAAATAACTTGAACGGTACCAAAGACCAATGTTCAAGGATCAATCAAGTTCAATCAACAACCAAAGGTTGGATTTACCAATTGATCAATTCAACGTACAACCTGTGATATTTCAATTATATAACAAAATATAATGCGGAAAAGAAATAACACAGACACCAGAAGTTTTGTTAACGAGGAAACCGCAAATGCAGAAAAACCCCGGGACCTAGTCCAGATTTGAACACCACATTGTATGAATCCGTTACAGACACTAGCCTACTACAAAGCTAACTTCGGTCTGTAATATAGTTGAGCCCTAATCAAACTCACACTGATCAAGGTACAGTCGCGTTCCTTACGCCTCTTGAACCACGTCGGATTCTGCGCACTTGATTCCCTTAACTGATCTAACCCACAACTAAGAGTTGCTACGACCCAAAGTCGAAGACTTGATAAACAAATCTGTATCACACAGAAAATTCTATTGAATAGATAAATCTATCTCCAACAGATATACCTATGAGTTTTTGATCCGTCTTTTGATAAATCAAGGTAAACAGGAACCAATTGATAACCCAGACTTAAATTCCCGAAGAAAAACCTAGTATTATCAATCACCTCACAATAATCTTAATCGATTAACGAAACAAGATATTGTGGAATCACAAACGATGAGACGAAGATGTTTGTGACTACTTTTCAATCTTGCCTATCAGAGATATAAATCTCAAGCCAATCTTACGATTGTACTCAATCATGATAGAAAACAGCAAGATCAGATCACGCAACTACAGAAAAAATAGTTGGGTCTGGCTTCACAATCCCAATGAAGTCGTTAAGTCGTTAACCTACAAGGTTTCGTAAAAAACCTAAGGTTAAAGGAGAATCGACTCTAGCTTATACAATTAGTATCACACAGAAAGTGTGGGGATTAGGTTTCCCAGTTGCTACAGTTCTCCTTTATATAGATTTCAAATCAGGGTTTGCAATCTAAGTTACCTTGGTAACAAAGCATTAAATATTCACCGTTAGATGAAAACCTTATTAGATTCAAGCTAATATATTTCAACCGTTAGATCGAACTTAGCTTGTTATATACAAATGAAATGTATCTTCATTTAGGTAGATAGAGTAGATAGACTTTTGTCTCAAATAGGAGATAGAGTAGATAAGACTTTTGAGTGATAGATAAGTTCAAGTCTCCACATACCTTTTGTTGATGAAGTTCCACAAGTTCCCTTGAGTAGTTCTTCGTCTTCATTCAATGAACGTCGTGGAGTCTAAAGCTCAACTACACTTACTATCCTAATCCGAGACTTAGCTATAACTAGACTAGAAATCAAGACTTATAGTTTTGGCAACAAACTTGACAAACAAGCTTGAGATAGCAACGCTTGCGAGTTCGACCGAGAAATGCTTTAACAACTGTCTTGTTGGTATCATGTTCATACATCTTGATTTGGTTGTGGCCGTTGTATCCATCCATGAATGAGAACATCTCATGACCACTAGTTGCATCGACGAGCATATCAATGTTGGGTGGTAGGTTGAGAAACCTATAATAAAATACTGCAAGTGTACAGTGTCTAACTAGTAGACAGTGGCAAGTACAAGTCGTTCCCATGAAGAGTGTGAAAATATCTCTAAGCAATACCACAAATTTAATAATCAAAGAAAATAAATATGAAAGCTAAGCGAATCAAATTACTGTGGACAAAAGAAATATCAGAGATGACCAACATGTTAGGGATTCTGGAATTCCATTGTAGAGTTGAATTCATATGTATCCTATCACAAAAGTCTCGTATTACACATACAGGTCAGCAACACATAGCATCCTATACGAAAGATTTATCGATAAAAAGATCAACAATAATTTTCATAAGATATGTTTGGTCTCGGCCTAAAAGTAGATATCCGAAGCACTAAATATACATGGCATAGATAGTCAAAGAATTATCATAGAAATTGGTTAATCAGGTCTAGGATGGTTTGTTTAGTATCAAACTATGAATTATACATGGCATAAATCATGAAAGAGTTATAAATCAAATACCATCAATGAGACACTCAAACATTATTAAACACTAAAAAGTGATATTGTTTTAGAACACAAAATGAAATAACATCTACAAGTTCATCCGTCACCCTAACATGGAAGACTAGCAAGACATGACCAGAAGAGAACAAAATTGCAAACCAAATTCTCTATAAACGTCTCTGTAGCCGCCGGTCCTCTCCTTCCCCTTTTCTGGTTTTGCCTCGAATGAAATATATACCTCTTCTGCGAAGGGTTCGAATGGACCAAAGAAGAAGAATGATTTTTTGGGCACTACTCAAAAATGGAGGGGGACTACTCTTCATTTTTTGGGTGGATATTTGAAGTAATTTTGAGTCACCCCTTATCTAAAAAAAATTTAATGCCAAACTTGCCCTTGGTAATTAAATAAGTTAGTGTAATGATTAGTGAGATTAAATTAATAAGTTGATTTTTTTCAAAAGAACAATTATTGAGAGGGAGAAGAAGAAGAAGATGAAGATGAAGATGAGGGTTTTGGAAGAAAAAAAGTTAGATCTTTTTCTTTAAGAGCCACAACAAGAGTATGATGTTTTGGGTACTCACGGATACTTCAAATTTAGTTAATGGTGCTTGAATTGGCCAAAACATTCCTAAAAATAAACAATTTACAAATTGATTTCGGTTTGGTTAACAAAGTTCGGCTACGACATCTGAAGAACATGTAGCCGAACTCATCTGCAAGTGTAGTTCGGCTAATGTTTCTGAAAACACAGGTAGCCGAACCCAGCTTTAATGGTGTTTTTTCTTTCAGAGAAAAGTTCGGTTAGGAGAAGAAAATTGCGACGTAACCGAACTAGGAGTTCGGCTATGAAAAAAATTTGCGACGTAACCGAACTCAATATATATGTTTTTCAGAGTAAAGTTCGGTTAGGAGAAAAAATTGCGGCGTAACCGAACTTTTTGCGACGTAACCGAACTTTTTGTGACGTAACCGAACTTTTTGCGACGAAATCGAACTTTTGCGACGTAACCGAACTTTTTGTGACATAACCGAACTTTTTCTGCGACGAAACCGAACTAAAAGTTCGGTTGAGACATTTTTTTTGCGACGTTAAAGTTGAGTTCGGCTAGTTCGACAAAGTTTTTCACATAATTCCTAGCCGAACTTCTCTCTGCAACTTCCATTTTCAACTCATTTTGATGATTACTTCTCATTTTTTCAACCAAAAACGAATGACAAATAATGGGTTTGTTATAATTTTGTTTTGTTAATGATTTAAATTAAGCTATATATAGAGGTGGTGGTGGTGGTGGTGGTCGGTGGTGATGGGAGGAGATGGTTATATATATATATAGGTGGTGGTGATGGGAGTAGGTGATTATATATATATATGTTAAGGGTAGGTTAGTCATTTCCACACTTTAGGACACCCCTTATAACTATAGGGTAGATATTCTTATCACTTAGTAGTCCCCCACCACTGTCCAACAGGCCCAATTCAATACGCACTGATTTCCAAACCCAGCACCACTTTCCATTTTCTGGCCCCTCAAAATTCTTCTTTCAGGCGATGTCTCGCATAACTGAAGTGCAGCTTCAGATGTGTCCGGAGGTAAGTTTTAGGCTGGTTTCCAGCTCCTCTATATAGCTTTCTTGACCCGCAGACTCGCGTCTCGTAACAGCCCCACATTCCTCGCCATTTTCAAACTCTGAAGACCCATAAATCTCTAAGCGTACATCACCAAGAGCCACCGGCAAAGTAGGCACTCAACGCTGTTTTCACGGCTTGAAACTCCAGTTGAATCTTCACCCAATCTTTACAAATTGGCATTCAGACTCAACCCAATTTAGACCACATCATCTTAACATATATAGCTTCTCCATTTCTCTTGTGATTACACCACCAGTTCGAGCTTAAAACCAAAACGACCAAGCACCCATCACAATCACCATCATTTCATCCAACACCCACAACTGACTGCAAACCGATTCTGACCATTACCACCAGCTATCGGTTCAACGCTTCCAGCTCTTTCCCCGGTGAAAATCTCTACCCAAACCCATCTTTGCACCATCAGCCAACACCATAGCCATTCCTCATCTCGATCTGTTGCGTACCAAATGGCAAGACTCCATCTCCAAATCTTTGCCAGTGAATGCGCAGGATTATACAAATTAGACCCACTGTTGGTGATCGAGACATCCACCACTACAACTGCCCATTTGTTCTCATGCCTTCTAACACCTTCAATCATTCACGACTATCCGGCCAACTGACTCCGTTTTCCATCGTCTGAACCTTTCCATTCTCAAACAAACACCCATAGAATCAACGACAAAGACGACAATTCTTCTTTCATGTCTACACGGCCACGAAAACCACCACCAGTAAGAGTGCTGCAGCCAACTGATGCTTCTCACAATTCATCACCAGCCGACATGCACATCGGAACTTCTCCATTCTCGTTCGAGATCCACCTTATTGCGTCTCTAATCTTGCAGCCATTATTCGACCCCAAAATCATCACCTTCTCCATTTCTCAATTAAACCCTGTCTCGATCCATAAAAAGGAAAGTCACTGGTCTGTTGCCGTTGCTCCTGTCGAGTCAATAGAACTTGCAGTGCCATGAAATCTTGATCTCAAACCAAAATGATAGTGATGACGGCAGCTGCTTGAAGGAGACATGGGAACTATTTTGTTCCGATAAAGAACAAAACATGCGTTTATGCTTCGAGAGATATCCCAAACAAAAGTGGTGAAGAATGGGGCCACGTCCCATTTTCATTTCACATACTTACGTCGCACAGTGACATAACAAATTCTCTGCTTCACTTTCTGCAGTAAAATGGTCATTGGTGCAATGTTAGATGGATGAGGTGATAGCCCACATCCATTAAGCTCCGTCTCCATTTGGTGTTTTTATTTCTTTTGAAGCATGAGACGAAATAAAAAATCCCTACAAAGTTATTACACGTGTATGTTGTTCCCATAGAGTCATTGAAAATAATTTGGTGGAAAAAAGATGGGATTGCCTGGTCTCATATAGTCATTGAGAAGTTTCCTGCTTGGTTTCCGTCCGCATCATAGTTTGCTAAACCATCTGCTGCTTGGTTCCCTTCCATGTAGTTGTGTTGAATATCACGGTGTGGTATTTGTTGCATTCTCTGTTTTATTTCGGAGATCATATCTGCAATATACCATGGGGCTTTCGTCGTCGTTTTTATGAAGTGCATCAGGTTTTCTGAATCTGTCTCAAAAATGACTTTTGCCCATTGTCAATCCGTTGCCATCCTTGGGACCAGAAGAGTTGCCCATGTTTCGGCGGCTAGAGCCGTTGTTATACCCAGAGGCTGGGAAAGAGCCAAAATAACCTGGGCGTTTGAGTCTCTACAAATGAAGCAGGTTCCCATCATTCCTGAGTGTCCTCGGGCAGCACCATCAGTATTGATCTTTATCCAATCATGTGTTGATCTGATCCATCCTACTTGGATTGTTGTTGTGGCTTTGATATTGGTTGGAGTAGCTCTTGTTGGTGGTTCCCCTGGGATAATTGGGGGAAGAACCTTTTTTTCCCATTCAAATTCCTGTTGTTGCCTCAAGGTTTGTGCCAATATATGGTCCACGGGGGTAAGGTGTTGTTTGAAAACTTAATCATTTCTAGACGTCCATAGATTCCAGAATAGAAAACAGGATGCCGAGATAGAAGTGATATTGTTAGAGGCTTGTAGAATTTGTGAAATGGTTGTTTGAGAATTTACTACTAAATTGGAATTGTTTTTTTGGGGTTGGTTTGGGGATAGGTGAGATAAGAGGTTGTTCCAGGCGGTAAATGTTATTGGGCAGTGAAGAAGGATATGCTCGGCTGTTTCTGGTTCCATGTTGCATCGGGGACATAGGTTGAAGTCTGTGAGGTTGATGCGATGTAGGATAATGAAGGTTGGCAGACCTTCGTTTATAGATTTCCACAAGAAAAGTTGAATTTTTGGTGGGCATGGTAATGCCCAAAGGAATTTGGTTGGTAGAAGGGGGTCGAGGTGGTAATGGGTATCATGTTGTATTAGGCAGTTATATCCGGAGGTTGTGGTGTATTTTCTGGATTTTGAGTGTGGCCAAAGTAATGTATCTGGAGGGTTATATAGGGGAATATGGATATTTATGATGTGTTGGATAGCATCATAGGGGAGGTTAAATAGCTGATCATGATTCCAGATATGGTAAGTGGGTCTATGAGATCAGCTACTGATTGTATCGGGTAGCATTGGGTTGGGTCAAGGTTTTGAAATTGAGGGATCCAGTTAGCTTGAATAGGGGTGTCTAAACCATTTCCGATACGATGAAAAATGAATTTTTGGAATAATGGTATTAGGGATGCCATTTGTTTCCATTGTGGGATGGCTGAGAAAGGAATGAATGTGTTTTCTCGGAAGATAGGTTGGTTTTGTAGATATTTCTCATTGTATAATCTGGAGCAGATGGAATTAGGCTGAGCGTGAATGCTCCAGATTCTTTTCACGAGTAAGGCTTTATTGCGGTGACAACTTTTCCTAATTCCAGGACCTCCTTTTACAATTGGTTTGTTTAGCTTGTTCCATCCTAGAGGGTGAAGTTTTTTAACAGATGAGTCGTGTCCCCAGAAAAAGTTCCGGGCGACACGGTCAATCTGTTTGTGAATATGTATGGGGAAAAGTTGTGTTTGCATAAGGTGGTTAGAGGTAGGAGTTAAGGAGTTTTTAATGAGTACTAACCTTCCCACTTGAGTAAGGCATTTGTTCATCAATCCTTGCGCTTTTCGTGCTAAACGTTGCAGCAGTGGGTCAAAAATGTGACTAGAGGTTCTTCCATGCTTGAATTGTACTCCTAGGTAGGTTGGTGGGGTCGAGGAGGTTGTCATATCAAAAAATTGGTGCAGAGCATCCACCTAATGTTGTTGCAGTCTTGGGTGGTGATTTCCTGTAGATTTTTCCGTGTTGATTTCCTGACCCGCTGATGAACTATATGATAGGAGTATCTTCTTGAGGTGGTTGTTGCTTTCCTGAGATGCTTTAAAGGTGATGAGGAGATCATCTGCATACATTAGGTGCAAAATAGGTGGGGCTTTTTGAGAGATTCTTTGCCCTTTAACCAGATTTTGAGCTTCTAGATTTCCTAGATTTGTCTATAGGATTTCTGCATAGATTATGAAGATATAGGATGAGAGAGGATCCCCCTGTCGAATGCCTCTTATTGGGGTGATGTACCCGTGTGGCGTGCCATTAATGTTGATGGAATAGGTAACTGTAGTTATACATAACATTATGTAATCCATAAACTTGGTTGGAAATCCCATCATGGTGAAGGCTTTTTTGATGAATCCCTAATCTAAGTTATCATAGGCTTTCTTGATATCCAATTTCAAAGCTATTTTTGGGTCCTTCGTAAGAGCTGAAGTCTTATTGCAATGGAATAGTTCTTCGGCAATTGTGATGTTATCATGTATTGATCTCTGAGAAACAAAAGCACTTCGATATGGGCTTATGAGGAATGAGAGAAGGGGTTGTATGCGGTTTACTAGGATTTTGGAATTTGTACACCATATTGCAGGGGATGGTCTATCTGAATTGGGATGGTTTTGATGGATGATCAATTTTTGGGATTAGGGTGATGTTTGTGTGATTCATGAGAGGGTGAATGTTTTGGGATGTAAAGAAACTGCAGACCATTGCTATTAATTGATGGTGCGTGATTTCCCAAAAAACTTGAAGAACTTGTTCGTATATCCATCAGGTCCGGGAGCACTTTCCGAGTTAATGGAAAACATAGCTTGTTTGATTTCCGAGGTCGACACCTCCTCCGTTAGCTTAGCTCATTGTCTAGCTGTCAATCTTGGTGTGATTTATGCAAAGAGCTCCTCATCTATTGATGTGCTGTGTACTGAGTATTGTTCCGTAAAGTGATCAAAGATGATTTTAATTACCTGATCTTTATCGCTAATCCAATTTTTTTGCTGGTCCTGTAATTTTTGTATGTTATTTCGTCTTCGGTGTATAGTCGCTTCCGTGTGGAAGAAAGTCGTATTGGCGTCTCCTGATTGAAGCCATTGGATTCTGGGTCGTTGTTGCCAGTATGTTGCGTGACATTGCAACAAAGTTAGGTGATGGCTCCGAAGCTACTTTTCTTGGTACAGCTAGTGGTCTAGTTCTTCACCACTCCGGATAGCACATTGATGTTGTGCCATTCGGATTTATTCTGTCGATTTCTTGATTAGCTTTGGCAGGTGTCCAAAGTTTTCTTTGTTCTATTCCATAAGGGTTTCCCCTGTTGTAATTACTTTTAACTGAAGATCTAAGGCAGGTTCCGAGTAATTCTGTTGGCTCCAGGATGTCTCAACGATTTGCTTGAGTTGTGGGTGGGTTAGCCACAGATGCTCGAACTTGTAGTTCTTTTGCCCATGCCAGACGATTGCTTTTGTATGAAGAAGGATTGTTGAATGATCAAAAGTTATTCTCGGGAGATGAGTAACACCTTCATGAGGGTTAGCTGTACGCCATTGCTGGGTGGAGACGGCTCGATCTATCCTTTCCATTATATTATCTGGTCCTTGTTGATTGTTTGTCCATGTGTAAGTATCCCCACGGAATCCGAGGTCCATAAATCCCATTTGGTATATTATTGTGAGAAAATGATGAGTCTGTCCATATATTACTAGTCTGCCTCCTTTTTTTCCAACTAATCCATCACTTCGTTAATGTATCCTAACAGTAACCACGATGTTACGGGGCCGATATCTGGGAAAATTATGGGAAAATCCTGCCATAAGTCCTGTCTCTCGTCCGGGTGTGGTGGGCCGTATATACCGGTGCAAAGCCATGGTTGACTTGGAGGTGGTGGGGTGATGACCACGTGAATGTAACTTTGAGATTTAAGAACAACCATAAATTTTAGGGGGGGTTTCCACATAAAACAAAGGCCACCTCTTCTGCCTATTTTGGGTACCGAGGTATGGTTTTGGAATTGAAGTGATTAGGCAATACCCTCCATATAGGTTTCATTGGCAAGAGTTTCGGACAAGATTATGATGTTGGGATTATGTAAGGAATTTAGCTCTTTTAGGTGTATGATTGTTGTTGGGTTATTGATTCCTTGGCAATTCAAAGCCTAGATACTCATTTTTGTTAATGTAGAAGGAAAGGGTGAATAAGGAATAGAAAATGGATTGCAAATGTTCTAGAAGTAAGTGCATTTAGATATTTGTCTTAGAGAGAATAAAAAAAAATACTAGTTTACATAAATACTAAAAGCTAAAGTAGGGAGATCAAAGGGAAACCAATGGCAAGAGTATCCCAAAAGTAGGGAGCTCGATAAAGCGGGCCAAAAAAATCAAGAGGACCTATAATTGGTGATATCGTGATAGATAAATTATGTATCAAAAAGGATAAATCAGGGCTAAAAAAGGATTCAAAGTCCATAATCTTAAATATGCTAGCAGTTAACTAACGTCGACCAAAAGCGAGTCAAACATAAACATCCTAAATTGCTGACAATGCCGACAAAAACTACTGACAGAAGCAACCACACACAATTCTCGAAACAAAACTTTGAGACCAAGAAAATCGATAAATTTTCTTACAAACCCATTTAGAGACGACTCAAAGGGACCAACAAGGCCGATTTGGTTCGGTTCATATTCATCTTCTCCGAAAGATAAACGAACATGAACAATAATTTCTACACCTACAACTTTGATAATTACCACCCTAGGAACAATAAAACCTTGGCCCCTAAAACTAAATTGCTTCTTCAAAATCAAAACACTACCACCGATGTAAGTATACTATACTACCTTACCAAACAACTACCATTAAAAACCAAAAGATAAAACTTGTAGAACCTAATAGGAATACAAATCCCCAATCCTAAAGCAGAAATTCAGATATCGACCTGATCATCATGATTAGGAACAAGGCAACCTAAGAGAAAAATCCATTAAATAAGAGGGAACTTAAATAAAACTATTGATAAGCACGTAAGTGTGACACGTTTTCACCCATAACTACATTATCTAGGACTCATTTTATTTCTAATAAAGTTGTTTTAAGTCTTTTCTAGGGAATAAGCTCTTGCGACAAAATTGGCTCGAAAAGTGGTGTTTTACACCCCAGGATAAAGTACTAAAGGCACCCCAAGGGAATGTGTTATTCGGACTCCAGCAACGGATAAGGGGCGACCATGGATAAGGAGTGACTTTCTTCTTATTCATTTGAATTTCTGGTTTTGGCGGGAAAAAATTTCTCTTCACTGGCAGAATTTCGATCGGATTTTGGAGGGGTTTAGAGGTAGACTCAATCGCTGAAACTTCATGGGTAGATGTGATATGACCATAGAAAGCTGGTATGGGTGTTCGTTTGGATCAGAATTGGATGAATCGTGTCATGGAGCAAAACAGGGGAGTACGTGCAAAGGGAGAAGATATTCATGCGTCTGCTATTGCTGGAGTGTGTTGGGAGAGTTTGGAATGTGCTGGGAGAATGCTATAGGCGTGTAAGAGTTAAACAAGGAGAGTTTTTAGCTGTAAAACGCGTAAGGAGCTAAAACAGGAAAGAAAATATCCGAAAATATTTTCTTTCACTGCCGAGAATTTGTGAAGTTATGGAGGAGATTCAACGCATATTTCGGGTATAAATAGAGTCCCTTGGGGTCATATAATGGGTGTCGAGAGTTTGGGGAGCTGAGGAGAGCAAGAGAAGAAGAAATCCGAGTTTTACAAAACTCGGTTTTTGTTGCTGATGATGATGATGAACATCAAGAACACGAAGAACAAAAGCCTTTAAAGGAAAGTCGTTGCAAACTGTCGCTTAATTGCGACAGTTCCCAACTCCTTTCCAGCGACTGCGGAAAAGTGTTTACATCACTTATCTTTTATCGTTCATTTTGTGACGAGTTTTGTGCGTCACAAAATCCTGTTTTTCACTATTTTCTCCATTTTCACCATTGTAAACACTTTTTGAGCAAATAAAAAATGTTTTGAGAGTGTCTATAATATGAGGAGCTAAACCCCAACACTGGGACAACGGAGGAGGCCGAACTGCATACATGGGTAAATTTATTTTATTCTTTTTTATGACTTTTGCACTAATATTAATTGAAATATGATTTGATTTAATTAGTTGTCATTTGATTAGATGGGTCATGCTTAGCTTAGGTGATTTGATGTCCCATGCTTAACATTTACATCTAATATTTTGAGAATCTACCTTGGCAAAAATATAGTCCATGTTTATATTTCTTGAGCTAAAAATTATTGAGAATAAATAAGTGAACCTTATGTTATGAAGATTAGCTAAATCCTTAGTCCCAGTACCTCTCACCATTGTTTAATATTTGTGTATATAATTTTTATTAAATTTAAAAACTCGAATCTTCACAAGTCTCAACGAACCTTTTACTACAACAAAGTTGAATACACATCAACTATACACACAGAAGAAGCATCCCAAAAGAAAAGCCGGAAAAAGAAAACGAAATCTATTCCATCATTTGCAGTTAATCCAAAATACTCGAATTGAAAACCACCCTGACTCGGTCCCGCCCGACAGCAAGGTCCTGCATCCCAATAAAGACTACTCTCGACTCGGCATAACACAAGGTTTTTTCATGGTGAAGGTTGATTTCGAGCTTGTCACTGGTTTTTTCTTATTTCAAACTGTCACTGAGGTGTAGTTTTTTTTTTATCATGGTCATTTTGTATAATAGATATTAATATATGGAGTTTATTAATATAGGGAGGTGTGCCAAAAGAATTGACTTTTTTGCTAATTGAAAGTTTGTAAATGATAATGGATATGGATGTCTTCCTTAATCATCCAAATGAGCAACAAGTCGTATATGCTTTAACCAAAGAAGAAATCATCGATGGAATTAGACAAGAAGCAAAGGGAGATAATCCCGATGATGATAGTACGGAAAAATAAAAAGTTTCATGCGAAGAAGCTTTAAACATGCTCGATAAGTTGGAAATATTTTGGCTTCAACAAGTAGGTTCCCATAGAAACGAGGTCTTACGCATCCGCAAATCATAAGATGCCATAACAATCCAAAAAGTTACGTCATTTTCTCAAACAACTAGAAATAGTATTTTATTTCATCTTAAATTTTGATGTACCAAGATCTATAAGTTTCCAATAATGACAATTATATTAATATATGGAGGAAAATTCCTTATGACGGGACTAGAAAATCTATTAATATTAAAATGTGGAGGTTATTACTATTTGTAACTGGCCCAAGTTAGGACTATGATTTTTTTATTAATATATAGTCATTGTTGAATGATCATAGAATGTTCATCCTCAATCCACATGTCATGAGTTGGTCAAATGACGAAGTAGAGAGATTATGATATTAAAATATTGGTTGATTGACGAAGTAATTGAACGTTGCTTGATGGACCAACTGAGTATTGGTTGATGAACCAACAAAATACTGATAGCTAAATCATTATGAAAATAATACTTCCTGAATTTTGATGGTTGAATCAATCATGAGAAATATTGCTTTGACGAGCAATTGATAGCTGAATCAATAAAATATTGCTTCGTAGAGCAAATAAATCTTGGTAACAGGACCGACGTCACATTGGTAGGTAGACCAATATTGCTAGTCAAAGCAGCTGAAGAATTGCTTGATGAAGCAATTGATAGTCAAAGCCAATATTGCCAGTTAGAGCAAGTATTGCTTGATCAATGAATATTAACTAAATGTTAATTAATTAATTAAAATATTGTTAACTGGACCGAATATTAAATTACTAATCAAAATAAGCTCAAAAATGGTAGAGCGCCCAATCCCATCACAAGGTTTGTGGAGCTTGATGGTTAAATCCATCTGAATTTCCATGTTATGCTTATTTAGTATGGATAACGTTGTTGGTGCTTAGGTAGTCGATTCAAGTTGTATGTGTGTACAAACTGGTGCACCTTGTCTTGTGTCATGAAAATATCGCATGTTTTGTGGGTATCGATGTTGGATTTCTTGGATTTTATGGATGTGTACATAGTTGGACACCATTTTACTGCCTCATTGAACTTTGCTATGTTTTTGTAAATGTGTACATAGTTGTACACCATTGTCCTATGTCATGAATATGCTTGTTTTGTGAGTATGGATGTTGGATTTTCTAAATTTTTGTAGATGTGTACATAATTGTTCACTATTGTCTTATCTCATGGATATATGCCACGTTTTATGGGTATGGATGTTGAATTTTCAGGACTTTTTAGATATATACATAGTTGTACACCAGTGTAATTCTCATGGATACATGCATAATCCATTATGAGCAATATAATAAATTATAGGCTGATAATCCATTAAAATAATGGTTATTAAACAGCTCCTGTACTTAAAAAAAAGCAATTACAGTTTTTTTTTAACTGTGCTCTACAATTTCCTTCCGGTGGGACTGGTTTTGAATTGGGTGATTTACTAATGTGCCCCAAATTTAGTTTTTTTTTTATAGAAAAACTTAGACCAAAGTGGCCTAAGGAAAGTACAGATTGGTTGGAGGACTGTTGACACAAGTCCTGTCAACATTGTTCTTACAAGCAAGAGCAATATCAAAAGTTTCCAGGTTCTGGGTTCTATGAATAGTTTTCATACTAATCAAAATGAAATTAACAGGCATAATTATGGAAACGTTGTCATCCTCTGTAGCATGCATAGAGTCATGAAAGTCGAGATTAAATCTTCCTTTAACAGCATTGTGGTATAGCAATTTGAAGCGGACCAGGATCTCCATAGATTCAGCTTGTATTTCTACATTGGTGTGCTACATTTCTTTAGCCCATCTGAAAGCTAGGTCTGCTCCTCCTGTTTCCCCTCCAACACCTGAGTTTCCTGGATGTCCTCTCGTCCCAATGGGGTTACCTGCAAGATCTGTCATAGTTAGTGCAGTGAAAAAGATTTGACTATCAGGGTCTTGTAATGTGCATATCTTGATGATTATGCCAAAGACCCCTCTAGGAGTAATATTATTGTCCCCAGAGGGAACATTCTCTTCAGAAATTAGAGAGAAGGTATTCATGATATGATTAAGAAGCTTGTGTATTCTGTGATGATTGCATAGATATTGCCTAATGCAGCTTGAAGTTTGTCTGACATTTGGTTGGATGTTTTTGAAAATCAGATCACATGTGGCCTTCCAGATAAACCAACAAGTAGTAGCATATATGATGCAATTCTTGTTTGCATCACCTGGTAGAAACCAAGAATTCAGCCAATCAATGAATTTTGTTGCATTATCAAAGATAGTGTGATAGTGACAAAGTATTTCCTGCCAAACAGAAGTGGCTGCAGGACACTCGAGAAACATGTGTGTCATTGTTTCCTCCCCATTGTTGTAGATTTGGCAGATGGGATCAATGTAATGCAGTATGCTAGCAGATTTAACATTGGTGGGGAGAATTTCATGAGCACACTTCCAAACAAAATTTTTGATAACTGGAGCAATATTCATGTTCCATATTGCCCCCCAGTTTCTAGATATAGTGTCATTTATGTAGAGATTATCTATCTTGGCCTTATAAAGGCTTTTGACAGAGAACTTTCCTGTGTCATCAAGATTCCACTGAATCTTATCTTCTTCCCCAGGGTGAGTGACAAGAGTTAGAATGGCTTGTGCAATGATAGGATTGAAGATATTTTGGATCAGGGTGTTATCCCATTGACCACTTGGAAGGAGAATATCAGCAACAGTTTCAATGAAGTGTGGGCAGTTTAAAGGTTTTGTAACTCTAGCTGACATACTTGGGATCCAGATATCATCCCAAATTTTGATCTTTCTCCTATTGCCAATTCTCCAGGTACTATGTTGTTGAATATTTTTAATACCTTCTAGAACCCCTTTCCATATCCAGGAGTCACCATCTTTTGGTTTAAGTTCCATATTGAGAACATTTCTGCCAAGTGGGTACTTAGCATCCATTAGTTGAAACCAAAGAGAATCTTTGTCTTGCTCTAGTCTCCAGCCAATTTTGGTGATCATTGAACTGTTGAAAAGTTCCATATTCATGAATCTTAATCCTCCTAGTTCCTTAGGCTTGCAAACTGCTGTCCAGGCTTTTGGATAGTAACCTTTTGGATTCTCTAAGATTTTGCCCTAGAAGAAGTCTCTTTGAAGTTTGTTTAGATCTTGGCAGGTTTGTTTTGGAATTCTGAAGCAGTTCATTTGATATATACTAGCTGTTGATGTAACTGACTTGATGAGAACTTCTCTTCCAGCTGGATTTAGTGGAAGATTTTTCCAGCTTGAGAGCCTGATTTTTAACTTGTCAACTCCAGGCTTGAATGAGTTAACTTTGCTTCTGTGAGTGAAGAGAGGGGATCCTAGATATTTGTCATCCAACTGTAGAACTTGTACACACATAATATTACTTATTGTAGGTATGAGTTCAGGATTTGTGTATTTACTAAATAAGACTCCAGATTTGTTGAAGTTGATGAGCTGTCCAGAGTTTTGCCCAAAGATATTTAGAATATCCAAGATATTTTGGGCTTCAGTCTTGTTGGATTTGCAGAAGACCATGCAATCATCAGCAAAGAGAAGATGGTTAATGGAGGGAGCATTTTTGCAAATATTGATTCCAGTGATGAGACCCAAATCTTCAGCATGAATAAGAGTTCTAGGAAGTGACTCCATGCAGAAAAGAAAGAGATAAGGGGATAAGGGATCACCTTGTCTGAGTCCTCTAGAGGTTTGGAAGAATATAACTGGAGAGCCATTTATCAAAACTGCAGATGAGGTGGTGGATATGCATTGATGAATTTTATTGCACCACTGTTCATTGAAACCCATTTTCTTCATTATAGTGATGAGAAATTTCCAATCCACTCTGTCAAATGCTCTATCCAGATCAATTTTGATTCTCATACTTCCCTTTTCACTTTTTTTACCTCTCTTGGATCTTATGGTATGTATTATTTCATGACCAATGGCTATGTTGTCAGAGATTTGTCTTCCAGGTATGAAAGCAGATTGATATGGGGATATAATTTTGTTTAGGTATGGTTTCATTCTTTGAGCTAAAAGCTTGGAGATGATTTTGTAGGTTGTGTTACATAGGCTTATAGGTCTGAAATGACTTGGTGAAGAGGGGTTTTCAGTTTTAGGGATGAGGGAGATGAAGGTAGAGTTCATCTCTTTGAGCATATGACCAAAAGTGAAGAAATGTTGCACCATTGCAACAATGTCATTCCCCAGGATCTCCCAATTTGCTTGAAAGAAGTTTGGAGAAAATCCATCAGGGCCTGGGGATTTGGCACCTGCCATGCTAAATAGAATTGATTTAACCTCATTATGGTCAGTAGTCCTATTCAGCATGTTGTTGTCAGTGGAGGTAATGGAAGTGGGTATAAGGTTGATGATTTATGGGTTCATGTTTGTGGTTTCAGCAGTGGCCATTTTTGAGAAGTGACAGGTGAAACACTTTCTTACTTCTTGATAATCTGTTATCCATTCCCCTTTCTCATCTTGAATTGTATCAATCTTGTTTCTCCTGGTTATACTTTTTGTGGCTCTATGGAAGTAACTAGTGTTTTGATCTCCCAGCTTGATGATTTGATCTCTGCTCTTAGTCTTCCAAAAAAAATCTTTAATATCCTGCCAATTTTTAAGAGTTTTTCTTGCATCAGCTAGGGCTTGACCTCTGTCCATCCTGAAGTAATTGTTATGCATCCAGTGAAGGTGTTGTTTGCATTCTTCTATGTTTGTTTTGATGTTGCCATAAACCTCCTTGTTCCACACCCTTATCTGAAGTTTGATATCTTTTAATCTTTTAGCAATGATATAAGCACTTGACCCAGAGAGAGATTTGCTCCAACAATCAGCTATTATTTTCCTGCAGTCCTCCTAATCCATCCAGGACCAAAGAACTTGAAGGGAATACTTCCATTTTTCCAGTTTGGATTGGATTTGAGCATGATAGGATGATGATCTGACCAATTGCCAGCATATTAGAGATGGTAGTGTTTGGATAGAGCAGAAGCCAACTTTCAGTTGCAAATCCTCTATCAAGTCTTTGTTCAGTGAGAGCAAAGCCTTTTCTCTTGTTTGACCAAGTAAAGGGGCACCCAGTAAATCTAAGATCCACCAAATCAAGATCAAGAATTTTATTGTTGAACAAAGCAGCTTCAGAAGAATCAATGGATTGAGAACTGAATTTTTCAGTGTCATGAAGGATAAAGTTAAAATCACCAATAATCAACCAAGGAAGATGGTTGTTTGTTGCTGTTTTATCCAACATTTTCCAAGAAACAGTTTTACTAGCAGTATCATAAGGGCTTCCATAATAACCAGTGAAAAGCCAAGGGGGGCTATTGACAGGGCTGACTATAGCATTGATATGGTTTAGAGGGAAATCAATGATATCAATTGTGAGATTACTTTTCCATATCAATGCTAATCCACCAGCATTGCCACTTACCCCTCCTGGATTGACATACCAGTAGTTGTTTACATTAATCTCATGCATAATTTTCTTTAAGTTTTCCTGCTTTTGCTTAGTTTCAGAAATAAATATGATATCAGGGTTTAATTTATTAAGCATGTCATTTAGGTACTTTTTGGCATCCCTTGTGCCTAAGCCTTGGCAATTCCAGGCCAGAGCAGTAGAGAATTGCCAAAAATATGACACATGAGGATACTTGGATATTGGTCTTCTAGTGATTTGATCATAGAAAAAACATAGAGGAGTGGTAAAAATAAAGTATAAAGAAGAGCAGGATAAGATAAGAAGGAGAAAATAAGAGTGTACCATGTTAGCAGATGTGGAAGTGTTCAAGGTACCATTAGCCAAAGAGATACTCCCATTGTTTTTGTTGAAATCCTCATCCAGGTCCTTGAATCTCTTGAGTTGTTCAGTGTCACTGCAGTTGGGGTTCTTGTTGTCAACATTGCAGGAAGAGTTCTTTCTCTTGCCTTCTGGAAGAGTGAGCAATAAATTGTTTGGACTGGGATCCTAAAAAATATGAGCCTTTTTCTTAGCTTTCCAAGCCTCCTTCTTTTTCAAAGCTATTTCAGCTTCCATTCTAGCTTTGATTTGGGTCAGGGTGGGTAGGGTGTTGAAAGGGAAAGCTTTTATTGGAGGGGAAGCTGGAAAATAAGCATTGGCAGCAATATTTTGTTGAGGATTATAATTATTTTTGGTATTGTTGGCTCTTGCAGCATCTTTCATTCTTGGTAGCTTTTTCTTGTAGGCTCCTAAGATTTTCTTTGTCAAATCTAGTCTTTGTTTCTGATTTGACAAGCAATAACATCAGGATGAGGAGATGTAGGATCATCAGCAGAGTTTTGTTGGGCTCCAAAAGTGAGAGGACTGCTAGAGGATGAGGCAATGTTTGCTATTGCTTTTTCAAGTTCTAGTTGTTTAGCCTTCTTCATTTTGGCTTCAAATTCAGCTGCAGCATCTGCATCAATATAAGGTCTGTAGATGACATCTTTTCCTGCTTGGACAATTTTTTGTTGTTGGGTTCTTGGTGGAGGAGCTGGTTGAGGAGTTGGGAGGTTTCGATGCAGGGGATGGTTTTGGTTTTGTGGAGTGTTACAAAGGGGACCAGGGTGATCAAGGATTCTACACACCTTGCAGAATTTTATGCCATTTAGAGCATAAGCACATTCAAGCCAGTGGGAAAGAGTAGGTGTTTCAAAGGCTTCAATTCCAAATTTGAGAGATTTGGTAACATTGATGGTGAGCTTAACTTCCAGATTTTTCTCAAATCTATCTCTTCCATAAGGTTTCTTTGCATCTTGATAGACACCAATTGTCCTAACAATGTTTCTGATATCAGGAATGATGTGTGATGGGATTCTCTTGATGATAAGCCAGATCATGACCTTTGAGAAGAGTTCTTCATCAATCAATTCAGGTCCACCAGCAGGGACACCAACTAGCACCATTAGTTTTTCAAAGACCCCTCTGGTGCCTCCTTTCCTCAAAGTATGATAGTCTTCTTCATGAGTAGTCTTGATTATGTAGAAATTCCTCCTTCTGTTCCAAATATCAACTTCAATTCTGCTTTGCATTTCCCAGTTAGCATTAATAAAGCTACTCACTCTAGAAATTTGGAAACAGATATTGCTGCAAAGCTTTCCAATAAAACAGCATTTCCAATCTTGAGTTTGTTTGGTTTTGACATTCTCGGCATTAATGAAGACTTTTGTAAATAAATCCTCAAGGATATTGAGGGCTGAGTTCATTTTGTGAACTAGATTATCTATATTATCAGAATTAGAGTTAGAGGTAGAAGCCATTAGAATGAAGGCAATAAGAGTGATGAAGTATAAGGGATGTGAGTATTGTTCACTGTGAAGGAAATAGGTATTGGTAAAATTCTTAAGAGAGAGGGATCTAGTACATGCTTTAATTTGAAAAAAAAGTCACGGGTGTAGTTTGAAGATCGATGTACTTGGGATTGGTCACTAGTTGTTTGTATTTTATGGACAAAAAATAGTAGGTACTTTGACGTAAGTACTGATGATGTAACCATTTGCCACTGGGATTAGCTGTGTTGCAGAGATCATGGGCTTTGTTGGCTAATGGCACCTTGGATAAAGACCTGTCAAGCAAGACCCAACTATATGTTGTATTTTTAGTCATTTTGCAGTTTGAGATAAGTGAGGTTGATATTACAAATTTGTAGTTAAAATTATGCTTGTCAGGATTTGACAGATAGTACTGCAAAGCATAGCTTTTGTCGGGTCCGGGTGTAGGGTTGAGGTAATGATCCATTATCCAAAATCCATCTAAGAGTTTGTAGTGGTTCTTTTGCCAATCAGATTTCCAGACAGATTCCCAATCAGCATTCTTTAGGCTTTCAGTTAGATTTGTTGAAATCTGGTATGCAAACATGTTGGAGGCACGCGTGCTGAGCACCGAACTGGTTCTTTCGCCAGGTGTAATTAGACTGAAGGTCCAAATGCCATCTGTCAAAGGAGATAAAAAGATAGCGGTTAAGAAAGGGTTAGGGACAAGGCTAGCTAGCCTGGTTAGGCAATTAACAGCAATTAGCGAGGTAATTGAAACGACGGGGCAAGTTGAGAAAGGTTGAGTGATGGAAGAGGTTTCTCTTCGGGAACCGCTGCCCATTAATTGTAAACCGTTCCACAGCCAATCCACAAAACCTTTTAAAAGTATCCATTTAATCATCGGAGCGGTTTTCCAAATCCAAAACTCTTGTTCATCTCCTCTAATTCTCAGAGAAAAGAAAACCAAATCCAAATTATCTTCATCATGACTGACAGAAATACTAAAGATGCAGTAGATCGAAAGGGTAAGCGCAAGATGCAGGAGGTGGATATAGAGCCTCGCATTCACTGGTATCCCCATGAGTATTGTGTTGATTGTTTTCCTTATGGGATTGCTTTCCCTCAAGGATGTGAATCTCCGGGCTTTGAAGAGAGCTTTCCATGGTACTTGGATGATTTGCAGCACAACGTTAATGTGAAGGTGGAGGAATGTTTGGATCAAGATGGGCCTCCTAGTGTAGTTCATGAATTGTTGATCGATTCTCCTGTCGAGAGGTTGAAGCAGTTTTTGAAGCAGCCAAATCCTGCACCAATTAATCAGGATACCAGCAATCCATTTGAGGATCAGGGTGAAGGTGTTGTTCCAAACAAGAGCATCCTCCAAGAAAAGAATGTTGAGAGCGGCCCTAGTCATCCTCCAGAGGAGCATCAAGGAAATCAAGATAAGATGTCTGATATTGGTGAGATTGGGTCTCAATCCTCCACTGCTAAGCCTCGAAGACCTGGTTCTGATGATGATAGTTGGGTGTTGTATGCGTATCATCCCAAATATGGTCCTTTCCAAGTGCATGAGGGTGTGGTGGTTGTTGCCGATCGATTCCTTGTGTCTGGTTTGAGTAGGGTTGGGTTTCAATCCATAACTCTTGCTGCTGATGAGAGGCATATGGTTCGTCAGTTGGCTGCTAGGCCCTGGCATTATGATGAACCCATGCATTTCCCTGTAATGGATGCTCTATGTCCTGCAACTGGATTGATCGGCCAAGCCATCTTCACCGGTGGTGTGCAACCCACCACCGATCCGGTCCCCGATCCAAATTATCCCACCACTGTTCCTACTAAGAGTGAGCCAAAAAACCCTGCGCCCGAGCCTTTTGATGATGATGATGAAGTTGATGCTGGTCCAAGTGAGGCTGCTGGTTCTTCCCAAAGATCCAAGCCGAAGCGGCGAGTTGCTGAGTTTTCTGTTCGCATCACTCATAGCCGGACTCGGAGCATCAGCCAAGGTACTCGGAGCAAGGTTGGGCAGCAGCAGCAGTAAGTAGCATTTGTGGTCTTCCAATTCTAGCACCTGCAATTTAAGGTTATCTTTTTTGGGTTTTATGAATGTGCTTGAGTTGAGAGGGGGAGGATTTAGAATTTGGTTTAATTTCTGGATGAACAATTGCTTTCTGTTTAGACTCGTTTGATTTGAACTGAGCCTATTGAATTTGTAAGAACACTTAAATTTGTGCTTTTGTGGTTTGAAAATAGTTGTTGGATTAAATTGGTTTTGAATGTATTGGAAATGTGGTTGATTATACAGGGCATAGTTTAGGCTAAGTTGAGGCTCATCATGATTCAGCAGATAGAATATAAAGCCATGATGAAACATAGATAAAGGGTAGAGGGTATGAGAAAAACTGATCTTGATAGAGGGGAGACTGAAGTTGGTTTTATAGCTTTCTTTTGAAGGGGGGTTTAGATATTCAAAGGTACTAGCTTTACTATCTGAGACAGTAATTATGCCTGTGTTTTCAAAGCTTCTTGTAATACTTGTGGAGCCTTTGATTCTTGTAATTTCGGTGATTTCTATTTGATCCGTGAACTTTGTGATAGTTGTGATTGCTGTGAGATTCCTGCTTCCTGTATTATCTGTGATTGTGATTGCTGTGTTCGCTGTGATTGTTGTGATTGGTGTGTTATTCATGCTTCTAGTGACTTGGGAGATATTGTGATTGAGGCAATTACAGAGACAATGGTGATTTTGTTAGAAATCTCCATTGAATGGGTGAATTGAGATGCAAGAAACATAGAAACAATCATTGATTAGGTAAGTGGGATGATATTCATTGAGGAAAGAGAGAACTGAAGAAAGAATGGCGAACAATTCCGGTGGAAACTAGCCGTTAGCTCATGTAAGGACAAGCATATGCTATTTCAAGCCGGAAAGAGAAGGAAGTCAGAGTAGGCGAGAAAGAAAAATTGACGGAAAAGAGAGAGAGGGAGTCGTACTAGCTAGATCTATATCTATGGATAAGAGTAAGACAATTAAAAAGGGTTGGTGGAGCATTGAATAAGGGCACCCAGCGTCAGTGAGTGATTCAAGGGACCCTCTCTCTGTGCCCCAAATTTTAGTGTGTCCCCGATTTTTGTGTACATTAGGAAAATTTCCTTCCAAAACGATTTTCCATCCCGTTTTATTCAACGGTCCACGAGTTATAACCCCAAAGGTGTCACTATCGATCCACAAAAAACCCATCAAAACAAAAGTAACATAAAAACCCCATTAAAACAAAAGTAACACAAAAACCCCAAAGAATTTGATGAAACCAATTTTGGTTTCATCATAAAATTTGCTGAAACATCATAGAATTTGATGAAACGAATTTTGAAATTTGGGGATTTTGTATCAATTTTTAAAATTTTGGGGTTTTTGTATCAGTTTTGTTTAAGATGGAGTTTTAATGGATCCCAACATTTGAATGGAGTTTTTGTACCACAAGTTTGGTCACCTTGGGTTTTTATGACTAGTTCTGTTTATTCAATATAATGTTTAACAGTCAAAGATATAGCCACGTGGAAAAATAATCCATCTTCACAAGACTGAACTCCTTTTTCACCACGGTTAACGCGTGGTTCAGATTTTACGTGCCTGGATCCTGTTGACCAAAAAATTCACGCCCTATATTATATCTTCCTCGACGGACATGTACATATTCTTTTGAGATGTCAGTTCCCCGATTGCAACTACTTCTGGTGGGCCAACCGGTGGGTCAAAACTGCCTCTAATCATATTCTATCTATACAATCCAGCTGAAATCAATGGATCAATGCTATGCCTGTGGAGCAGAGACTCGTTAGATTAGTAACTGTCCATTGAATAAAACAAGGTGCATCAAGACAACTGATGATGTTATGTAATGAATGTTAAGTCTTCCTTTGGGCAACTGATGATGTTGCTGGTGTAGAGTGCTGCTGCCAAAAAGTTTAACAGTCAAGCCAAAAGCTGGAAGAAATACGTGAGGAGCTTAAAGTAATGAATATATGTAAACAAACCAAAATGCAGATGTAGGATAACAAAAATGAAAAATGTAAAACCATATGTATACGTAAGTACACCTAGTCTATTAATAATTATAGGAGATCCAAGTCTTCATCCATATTAAAGTTGTCACTAGAACAATCAGGTAACTTAAAGTAATAGAAGAAATCGGGTCTCTACTGTAAGAGGTCCCTTACACAATCAGTTAACCACCAACTAATTACAAAATGAAACTACACATAAGAAGAAAAAACCAGAAAATTTAAGTAGTTCTTATCTCCATCACCTGCTTCATAAGACACTTCACGTCCTAGTAGTCTTGGCCTTCTTGGTATTTGGCTCAGGATATCCCATTGAACGTGCTTCAGCATCAACAAAGGCTTATCGAAAGAATCACTGTGACCTTGTTGATCTGAACTTGTAAATTAGGTTCTATCACACTGCATTCACGGGGCTCTAAAAAGCTGGTTGCTGGTTCTCTTCCTTTTAGGATTTGATCCCACTGCACCACCTTGGCATGTTTTTACATTATGACCATGCAACTAGCATGCAACAATATCTTGCCTGCCTTTCATGGCTTATCGAAAAAGAACGTCCGAGTGCGTTTAGTTAAGCAGGTAACTAGAAAATATTACCCCGAGTAATTCCAAAGAGTGAAAAAGCACGTGCAATTGGGCATTCCGCTGTGAGAGATGACAGTTGTGATTCTTCGAGTTCACGCACTTCGCCTTGCATTAGTTTCCCGCTCAGGTGTGTAGTCCTCCCAGGTTCTTTATAAGAGTACTTGATAATCAGAAGCACATTTTACAAAGAAAAAGCAAATCATCTTCCACCTCTCCAAATCCTAAACCCTAATTTTTTCTTCAAGAAACAGAACCTAAGTTTTTCATCAAGAAACAGAATAATGGAGTTATACAATAACTCATCAATGAGAGTAAAGATCAATTTTCCTGGTAGGATGAGAACTTGGATTAGAGTGACGAATGAGGACCGAGTTATTACAACCAAGCAAGCTATCCATCAACGAACTCAGATACAGGTGGCTCTTCAAATCTTGAGAACGAAAGATGGTAGGGAGTTGATAAACTCGGATTACACATTTAGTTACATTGTCTCAACTCCAGAGACATTCTTTCTGGAAGAGTTGTTCTAGTAGTTGGCGCCGATGATCAAGATGGTGGTGGTGGGGAAAATGGCGGTGGTGGTGGTGGTGGTGGAGGAGGAGAAAGAAATGATGGTGAAAGTGGTTCCAGCGGTGACTGTGGAGGTAGAAATAGCGGCGGAGATAAAGAACCTGCTGGCGTTGCTGGATCCGGTACCGGGATTAAAATTTGGGGTAATTTACTTTTTCACTCTTGAATTGTGGGTGTGAACAACACCCACCCAAGATTATATTTCTTCCTATGTTGATTTTATTTCTTAACCGACTTAAAATACATCTCGTTCTCTGTATTTGAGAGCTCCTCTGATCCGGTTTATTATAATGTTGAGATTATTAAGTAAAGTTGTTGATATCTTTCAGTTGGCGGTAAATCTCAACAACAACAGATTCGTCGTCTCAGTATTCATCATTATCAGGTCAGATTACGCTCTGATTCTTTCTTCCTCTCTCATATTCTTTTCGATCTCTCTGATCGAAACTGATTTAGGTCTGAATGTGTAAAATAGAGATACGAATTGAGGATTAAACATGGAATTCATATCAAAGAAGTTCGTAAAGCCATCAGTGATGTTTTCCCCAAGGAAAACGAGGTATGATCCTTTTTTTTCATTATTATCCAGTTTTTATTATAAAAAAATAGGTTCTGATTCTGTTCTGATCAATGGTGTAGTTGGTTATTAAAAGTCAAATTCTAGCTGGTGGTCTTAAAGGTGGAGTTCACATTGTGAAGACAAATGAGGCTAAGGATCTATCTGGTGCTTACTCAGTAATTATATAATTGCCTTAGTTTAAGGAACTGTTCTAATTTTATTCCCATTTGGTGTTGAATTCTAATCGTTTTGGGGGATTTGGTTGGTTTTGTAGGGAAGATGCTTGGACAAGTTCTTGTCAGTAAGCAAACTGGTGCACAAGGAAAAACCGTGAGCACGGTTAGTATGATCAGTTTTTGACTTTATGTTTATTAAAGATGGAGTATGATTGTGATAGATTGTAGAGATTCACTGATTTATAGTGCCGAGATATTGTTATGAAGCTTGTAAGTAACCTATGGAATGTGAAGGGTATATGATAAGCCAGGGCATAGTTCAGTGGGTGTCCTTTAAATTATTTCTCATAGTAATAATCATCTGCGAGATGGATATATCCATATGTTTTTGGCTGTTGTTCAGCATTCTTAAGTTTTATGACTTTGATATTATTATTTAGTGTGTGCAATGCTTTTGTGGAACAGAAGGGGGTAATTGAGTGGACCTATTCTTAACTTATGTATGTTTGGTTCTGTTGTATGTAGTCCTGATGTATGTTTCCATCCCTATCATAATCTAGTATCAGTTTTATTTGCGGAAACTAAATACCCCATTTCTAATCTTTGGGAATTTGTGTGAAAAGATGTCTCTAGTCAGTCGATGTACTTCGCCATCACTCTTGACAGGACAACTGCTGGTCCAGTACGTTTTTATACCAAAACTCTTGGAAAATATCTTGATCGCAAAACATCTTGTATCTTTTGAATTTTATTAATTCAATCAGCCAGATTAGTTTACCAACTATTGCTGAAGAACCACTGTGGCCAGCAATCTTGACTAAACTTTAGAAAAGTTATCATTTTCCCCCTTAAATGAGACTTACATATCAGACCACTTTGTAATTTCATACATGTTCTAAATTCTAACTTAAATGATCAAAGCAAGAAATGAGCTAGAGATTCTGCGAGACAATACTGGCATCTATCCGCAACTGCATGCAAATGTCCCAAAACTGAATTTAGACTCTTTTGGTTGAGTGGGAGGTTTAAAGCTAATACAAAGCTAAGTGAGTTTTGAACAATTCAACACTCAGTCTGTTTGAGTATTTGACATGGTCAGAGGTTCCTTGCACTTGGACGAGTGAAGCCAAAATGTCCTTGTGGTATTGGGTTTTCAGGCCTCAGCTTTTCAGCACTCTTGCAGTTTCCATGTTACCCGATAAAATTGTCATGGTTTTGGGAACACAATGGCATCACTCATGTGCTTTCAGATGTTGACTTGACTGAATAAGCCCTTAGTCTTTTGCTGGATAATCTTTAGAGGATTTAGAACTGGGATTAAATTGCCAACATAGGTTGTATTAGGTGTAATGGAAGCTTCGATAAATGACAAAATGGTACAAGGGTAAATCAGATGTGTTTTAGTACAAGTAGCGACGTGGTGTGCGCTGACTGTTTACTACCATCCGACAGTTACCGAACCTTTTGCTAAGATCATCGGCTTAATTTCTTATGTGATCACGAAATTCTTGGTAGATCCCTATTTTCTTATGTGATCGCAAACTTCACGGTAGATTCCTAATGACATATAACATTACAGATGTAGCATTCAGGGTGGGTGCATGGGTACAGTTGTAGGCAATTGTAATTATATAGACCATTTCGCAGTGTAGATTTATTGTTTCAATAGTAACTTCGATTGTATTCTTATTTTCAATCGGCGGTATTTTTATTTCGACAAACTTCTACTTAAAGTTTTAGTCACAAAGCTCGCAGAAAGTTCAGCAGTTGAAAAACTAGTGCTGCATCATTTGGAGTTGGAACAGATTTTACGGATATTTTTTTTTCTATAAGGGTTTCATGGTGATTTATGAATTATCGAATTTCAAGAAGTCTTATGTTTTCATTTTTTTGTCTCAAACACGATTCTCACTGTTTCGGTATGATCCAGGTAAAATCTTTGCTTGATGATGCTAAAGCAGGATCTCCACTCAATGTGTCAGGGAGTTCTTGTAGTTCAACCGCTGGCTCAAACAATTCATTGCCTTCCATGTTTCCAGCAGGCAGTGCTCCACCACTTTCACCTAGGAGTTCATCTGGTTCACCGCGCATCACAAAGCGCCTAGGGGTTGGCCCATCTTCTTTAGGTTCTCCTCTAAGATTAGTCAAGCAGCCAGTCAGAGAAGTCATACCCCAGGTACTACTTAGCACCTAATAATCTGTATAGTTTTGTGTGCTCCCTGTGTCTTATGTCTTCTGATAATTGAAAATGTTCATTCATGTGGCGCTAATGTGGATGACGATATTATCTTAAACGACTTGCAGTTCTACTTTCAAAATGGCCGCCCACCCCCAAATGATCTGAAACAGCAATGCTTGGCTAGAATTGATCAGATTGTTGGGCACTTAGATACTGGGCTGCAAGTTCATGGTTAGATAAGCATCTGACATTCTTTTTTTAGTTCCAAGCTTGGAAGTTTTTTTCTTCTATGTACTGTCAGGATTGATAAACTTTGTTCTGTTGTTTATGAATTCCAGATTTTAAATCAGTTACAAAGGACATTTGCAAGTTACCATCATTTTTTTCTAGCTCTTTTCAAAAAGATTGATGTGAACTGCACTGGGGTGGTGACAAGGTATGGCTTATTGCTTCTATTTGTCTTTATTTGCTGGAGCAAATAAAGAGCAAATTTTTCTTTTTCATTTTACCACAGGTTTATACTCTGTTGATTTTTCATATATCAACATGTAATTATGTTGGAATATTGTACTTGCTTGTCTTGATACCCTTTTAAGATTACGTTATGCACTTTGCTCTTACATTTATGGAACCCTCTAGCAATTCAAGTATTCACCACTAAAGCTTCTGTTTAGATAATATCTTTCTTTTATTTTTGAAAATTTAATATCCTTTTCTTCTGAAATGAACTTTAATGATGTTATATATGCTGATTATGCGTTCAAATGCATTTACAGAGATGCATTTGTTGATTACTGGGTCAATGGCAACATGTTGAGCATGGATATAGCAACCCAGATATTTACGGTTTTGAAGCAACCAGATCGCAAGTACCTCGCTCAGGTCTCCTTTTGGCTTCTCCATAAGTCTCATTTCAAATTTTCATGTGATCTGTTTACAGTCATGGTTTGCAGTGACGAACTATTGGAAAAACGTACCTTTGTTGTCTCTCATTAATTGTTTTCAGTTGTATTTTTTTTTTCCAACCAATCCAATCAAGTTACATCTCTTCTGATTCTCTTACCATGTATCGTGTTTTAGCTTATTAGTGCCTGTAGTAAGGGAGGGACCAGCATTGAAGACCTTGCTGAGAAAGTCCCTGTTATGATAATCAAGGTAAATGTCACTAACTCTGGGTCAGAGGTTATCGTCAACGCCACTCTATCCTTCCTCTCCCACTAAATCTGTTATCTTTGTCTCGTTCCGAATCTACCAGGTGCCTATTGGTGTCTTCAAAGGAATAAGTGATGAATATGCTGTTAAAGATGTTGATGGCTTGGCCCCCAAGGTTGCAGATAAGGCGGCTTCAAGGGACCAAGTGAAGAAGCTATATGTTCGTATATTCACATCTTTTTCAGTGGTATTTTTTTCATCATCTTTTTGGACTTTGTGATTAACATTTATTAGAAAAATCACTTTGCAGATCAACCCCATTGCTGAGACTTCTGATAACAAGTTGGTAGCAGCTGATGCTAAGTTGAACTTCGATGATAATGCTGCTTTCCGCCAGAAAAAGATCTTTGCTCTTCGTGGTACAACCCAAGAGGACCCTCGAGAGGTTTGACTATATTATTCCGGTTTTCTTGCCTTGTTTAGTACTTTGTCATGTATGAATAATTGAATGAAGTAACAAGAGTAAAAGGAGGTAATCTAATTTTGGTCACATTGCAGATCAACCCCATAGCTGAGACTTCTGATAACAAGTTGGTAGCAGCTGATGCTAAGTTGATCTTCGATGATAATGCTGCTTTCGGGCAGAAAGAGATCTTTGCGCTTAGTGGTACAACCCAAGAGGACCCTCGAGAGGTTTGACTATATTATTCCGGCTTTCTTGCCTTATACTCGTTTATCTTTTGCAAAAGGCATAATTACAGATTAGTTCAGTACTTTGTCATGTATGAATAATTGAATGAAGTAACAAGAGTAAAAGGAGGTAATCTAATTTTGGTCAGTTCATGACATTCATTTTGGTGGATTATTCAGGTGGCTGCTGCCAAAGCCGATTTGAACTGCATTGGCTTTGATGAGGAAGTTGTATGCGTGGTAAATGGTGCAGGATTGACAATGTCTACCATGGACATAATCAAGTTGCTTGGTGTAACTCTTGCCAATTTCTTAGGTGTCGGTGGCAGTGCCTCAGAACACCAGGTACTTAGCTCTTCTGTAGCTAGTTTCTCCCTAAAGCTTGTTCTCTGCAATTAAATCATATCAGTTACTGTAGTTGTTTACACCTTTTCAACCAAACTGATCTGTGCACCCACAAATATCTTCTCTGAATTTATTGTTACAATATTTACTTTAGACTGAGCAGCTGTACACATAGCAAGCTTGTAATCATAAGACAGAAGCTTGGTATTGAAACTAGATCCTGTGTAGTTAAAAAGAGTTTTGAGTGCATTTTCCGAAGTTATTTATTATGCTTTGTAATTATAACTAATGAGATTTAATATTGGCAAGATGTACGTCATTCATGTCTCATACTACCTTCTAAATTTTGGACTAGGTTGCAAAAGCATTTAAAACATTGACATCTGACAACCAGGTGAAAGCAATCTTGGTCAACATTTTTGGAGGAATCACAAATTGTGATGTTATAGCAAGTGGTATTGTCAATGCTGCCAAAGAGGTAATGACATGCTTCAGTACTTTAATATTATTCAAATGGTTTGCTTTCGAAACAACAGTGTTTTGAACCTGGTATTTTAGACTGCAAAATTGTCGTATTTTTCCTGAGTATGTTATTCTAAGTATGACATTCATGTCTCAAAGATGCTAAACATGTCATTATGGTTTTGTTTAGTTTCTGTTGAAAGTTCCGGTTGTTCGTGTTGGAGGAACTAATGTTGATCAAGGGAAGAGAATTTTGAAGGTAAAAATATAAAAATCTCATTTCTGTTCACAGTTTTGAGCTTCTTTAGTTTCTTTTTCTTCACAATGGTTTTTTAACAAAGGAAAAATCGCTCATAGCAAATGATTAAGTTTTGTGATTATTTCTTTGGTCAATTCCAATAGGTGGAGTGTGGGATGACTCTTATTACCACCGAAGATCTGGATGATGCTGCTGAGAAGGCAGTTACAGCAGTCAGTTAAGTGGGTCTTGTCTACTAGAGAGTTGCTATTTCAGCTATGTTTCTTTTTCAGCTGATGTGTTTGTATTGCTTTTTGTCGAACACAAACATATTGTAGTCCTTTAGATAATGGGGAGATCTATTTGAATTTTCCTAATGACTTTACACCCAGACGGCTCCTCGAATAAAGCTGCATATATTACAGTTAATGATTTCTGTTGTGTTTTTTTTTATTCTTGTTTTGCAGTATCTTAATATGTTTCTCTTCTTCTTTTGCGATGTCTTAATATATCTGCCACTAGTCTATATCCTTGTAGTCAAAGAAATGGTTTGTCAACTCTTAGTCTTATTAACCTACCATTCAAAATATGATTGTAACTTTCACAAACTATAACACTCAGTGGCACAACATTAATAATGAACATATTGGTTCTGGGAAAGGAAAAAAATAAAGGATATTGAAATAAAAAGGATAGTGAAATAAAAGACGCAGAGACAGATTGAACTCTGGTCTGGTTGATACTTCTTAATTAGCTGCTCGATCCCGGTTATGAGGATTACCTATCTCTGTGCATAAGGTTTCATGAATTTTACCCCAATTACTCATACGGGTAAACCATTCATCCGTCGTTCTTCACCTCTCTTTTGGGTAGTATATTACATAGTTTCTACAAAGAGATAAATCTTCATCTTCAAAGAGATAAATTTTCATCTTCAGTAAATCTAGGATCATCCATAAATTACCCAGAAAGTAGAGAAGTTTTTAAGTGAAGGTGTGATTTTGAAATAGATGAAGTGGTATATATTTATAAGGATTGTTGGCGATTGAGTCTAGGCCGCTAGCGATCGAGCCTAAACCGCAACTTCGAGTGAAAAACATAAAAATCTTAAAACTATTTGAACAACTATGAAACCAACAATTAAATTTAAACAACTTCAAAACTAAACTATGAAACAAACAATTAAACTTAAACAACTAAACTTGACAACACTATTCAATTCGCCCCCCATCTTCCAAACTCATCCCACATATTCGCTCTGAGATCTTTCCTTAACATGTTATACAGAGCTCTGTTCTCAATGTGACTAGTCATTTGCGCATAGTTCCTTGCAGGTAATCCTCTTTCTGGTTGAACCTCAGGCCTTAAGTCTTCATCTTCATGGTTAGTCAAATTCTTATTACGACGGGTTTCCTGAATTACCATGTTATGCATAATTATGCAAGTCAGCATAGTCTTATGCATTTCACGAGCACTTAGACCACGATAAGGCCCACAAATGATGGCGAAATTTCGCTTCAGAATTCCTAAAGCCCGTTCCACATCGTTTCTCAGTTCCATTTGTTTATTATTGAAAATACGAGTATGAATGACCCATTTCACCGGTAGGTGACTGGCGGTAACATTGAACTAAAGTTGACCATTTTGGACAAATTCCATCTGTAAGATAACAACCATGAGTGTAGCGTTTCCCATTGATAGTGAAATTTACTTGAGGACTAATTCCATACTTTAAATCTTCAAACAGAGGCGATTTATATCGTTATGAGATCCCAGAAGACCAAAAAAAGCGTGCCATATCCAACAATCATAAGAAGCAGCAGCTTCAAGGATAACTGTTGGTTTTGCGTAGTGACCCTTATATTGACCGGCCCAATAGGTAGGGCATCCGGTCCATACCCAATGCATGCAGTCAAGACTACCCAGCATTTCTGGAAATCCCCTTTCCTGATTTTTCTTTAATATTTCTCTAACATCCGCGTTAGTTGGTTTTCGTAAATAGGTTGGACCAAATGATTAATCATTGCTTCACAAAACAATGAAAGATACTTGTTTGCGGTTGTTTTGCCCATACGAAGGTACTCATCATTAGAATTTGGAGGTTTGCTATATCCTAGAATTCTTAAGGCCAAAGTAACCTTTTGTTAAGGGCTATGACCTCTAATATTCAGTGCATCATACTGATAATTAAATTGAGGTTCTACTTGACAAAGCTCACCAATAATCTTTAGCACCAAATGTCGGGGCATGCGGAACCGGCCTTGGAAATTTTCATCAGAGAACACACAGTCGGGAAGAAAATAATCGTGCATCAGCTTCTCGTGTCATTCATCCCAACACCGGTACGTATATCTTCTTGTGAATACTTCTCTTTGCTCGGGATCTCTAGGTATATGCCCCGATGAATATAACTGCAACAAATTGTTGGTTAGTTCTCTATCTTCATCTGACTCATCATCAATTTGTTGCAAATCCTGAACGAATATTCGTTGTTGTTCTTCAAATCGATCCATATGAATACGTGCACTTCGTCAGAAGAATCCATTGATTTGAAACTAAAAATTAAACCGACGATTAAGGTACAAAAGAATAAGATGACAAACTCTACACCGAGCGGTCAAGTTCTGACCGCTGACGGTCGAGTCTAGACCGCTAACGGTTGCAGAGGCTCAATCGCTTAACCATTCTCCCATAGTAGCGCGGCCAGTTTGCAAGGCGGCCTGGCATGGCAAATGGGTGGGTTAGCCGCCCCTATAGGAACCGGCCTTGCAGTAAAATATTTTCCTAGAATAAGCCAAACATCGTGAAGAACCCGAACGTCCGTTACTTTAGTTTAGAAGACCAGCATTCCTTAGTTTTTTAGTTGGTGAGAGGGGAATCTCTATGTACAACTTCACACTTTCTCACACACTCTTTTCATTTCTTTTCCATCATTGAGAAAAAACAATTAGATCAAATCATTCAAGAGTAGAGTAGAGTTTTTACATAAGAAAATACTCAAAACACTTATGGGTTCAGGTAGTTTTCTCAAGGTGTTGCTCAACAACTTTGATGTTCTTGCTGGGTATGTATGTATGTCTCTAATTTTTGAGATCTCTTTCTCATTTTCTCATCATGTGGTTCTCTAATTTCGTTTAACTTTATGATTCTTTCAGGCCTGTCATTACACTGGTTTATCCCTTGTAAGTACTCTACTGTTTTTTTATTCTTCATTTAGTAACAATTTTTGAGTCCATTTGAGATTTTGATTCTGTTTCATGCTTGATTTGTTTGTAGATATGCTTCAATAAGGGCAATTGAGACGAAATCTCGTCTTGATGATCAACAATGGCTTACTTACTGGGTTCTTTATTCCATGATTACTCTTTTTGAGCTCACTTTTGCTAAACTCATTGAACTGTAAGTTGGATCTTTTCTTTTTTCCTTTGCTGTTGCTTTATTACAGTTCTTTCAGTTTGGGGTTCGGTAAATCTACTAGGGTTAAGTGCAACTCTCAGAACCCTTAATTTTGACCCCCAAAATTGGGTTTCAACTAGTATAATCTACACTATCTTGTATTTACACTAGAACCCGAGACTTCATCAATTTCTTTGACTCTGCCTCGGAATTCAGTTTATGGCTATATACTGATCCATTTTCTTAACCTTAGAAGATTTTTCAGCGCATATTTTGATTGTGCATTGGCATACAACAGGACCTGATGGAGTTGAAGTTCGTTTTAGTCTTTAAGATGCTTTCATGTTTTTTGTTTTGACAGCCTTCCATTCTGGTCTTACGTGAGACTTGCGGCTACATGCTGGTTGGTCTTACCCTACTTCAGTGGGGCTGCATATGTTTATGAACATTTTGTTAGACCAACGTTCGTTAACCCGAAAACAGTTAACATTTGGTATATTCCAAGTGGGAAGAAGAATGTCTTCAGTAAGCAAGATGACATCCTAACAGCTGCGGAGAGATACATTGAAGAAAATGGAACGCAAGCATTTGAGAAGCTCATTAGCAGGGTAAGTAGATTAACCATACTCTATTTAAGTTAAACAAGGTTCTTTGAAAGTTCTAACTGTTTGTTTGGCATGGGGAGCAATGACTGACTTGATCCTACACTCCCAGTTATCAGTTGGAAATTTGCATTTAACCTTCTTGCATTCAATTTTATTTTTGGAAAACAAATTGTTGGTTTGATGTGCCAAAAGTCCTGCTATTTTGGACTCCTGTTGGGCGAGTTGAGATTCTAAACACACAAGTGTGTCGGTCTCCAATGACCCACGCGTCATATTTAGGATGGACGGCGTGTTGCTTTACGGTTCTAAGTGAAATCAAGTTATCATTTCTTGTTTGCCTAATTGAGTTTTTCATGTTGTGCGTATTAGTTGTTATTCTTTCATATTCGGGATATGTATATAATGTCTTTATTACCTGAATGAATAAGATCGTCTAAATGTTGATGCGCTGTTGAGTGAAGATTCTTGAATCCTGAGTATGTGTGCGTTTTTGCATATGGTCTAGCAGAACTTGTATTCGACTCAATTGGGTTGAACCTACCTTTTATCAGTTGAAGACATGATTTCTGGAAGGCTGATCAAAACCTGTGAACGTATTTGTTCTTTTCTTTGTGACACTAGAAATATTAACTTAGTGTGAATACTTAATCTAATATTGAATTCCTATACACATACTTCGATTCATGCTCTCACATGTAATTTTGTTATCCGCAGGCTGATAAAGAAACCAGGTCCAGAAGGAGTAACAGTCCCCTGGTTTTCAACGGCGATGATTATAGATACTAAATATGTTTGCTGTGAGTGTCTTCGTATTTACTCTCCAACTAATCACTTCCTCAAGGTGAGGCTAAACATTACATTGGTATAGTTTCTATAGTAGATTGATTGTTTTGGATGTTCAGACTGTTCTGTTATCTCCACCAAGCCAGGATGTACGTCTTTTGGTATTGGTGTTTTTTCTTTTCTTTTTGCAATAGAGATAACCTGTCATGCTCATAAATCATATTGTACATGTAAACCCTTTATTATATTTCACTAGAACATCTATCTGGTTTAGCTTTATCAAGCCATGAGATATGCGTCTATTTTGTTGCAATGCAGCCTTTATTATTGCTTAATTCGCTTTTTGCTTCCTTTTTTCTTCTGAAGTGTGAATGGATGCTAAAAACCAAATGGTTAAGTGTTTCAATATTTGAACATCAATTATGAGAAACACATTTTCTCTCTTTTTGAATTTCTCATAGTCTCAAGTCTTCAAGAGCAAACACACAGAAAAATACCCAAGGGAAGGATCCAACTTAGTCTGAACTAGCCAACCACTGCCATCCAGCCATAGAAAAACTAAGAGACTAACAAATTCAAAATCCATTCCTTCGCATACTTAGAGATCGGAGGAAATGACTTCGATTATAGAATTGGAGCAAATTTACGAAAAGCTTTTATTTTCTAAGGTCCCGTTGGAGGTGGAAGCTTGGAATCGCACCTGAGGCGCGCGTAAAGTCTCTAGCGCTTAGGTGGCATTCGACTTGGAACTTTAGAGGGATCCCCTATAGAAGGACTTGTTCTAATTCCTGACGCAGCCACATCAACATGACAACATGACTACCTACCTACACTCAGAGTTCAAATTTGTTCACAAATCCGGACTCCTATACTCAACTCTGCTCCCTGGTTTCTTAAAAAGAGATGTTTCCAAAGCCCAACGGCTACCATAAAAAAACTCAGCAACTGCCGAGAATTCTAGTTACTTCCTTTTTTTAGCACCTGACTTCCAAAAATAACTCACTCTACTATGGAAAGTTTCATATCCTCATGCCTAAAAATCTTTGATCTCCAAAGATATCTAGTTCCACCCGCATTGATATAAATGTGAAGTTTTCCTTTGTATGTTAATATCGCTTGTTGTGGCTCAGCCTTAGTTTTTCTCTAACCTTTACCAAAGAACTTCTCAATCTTCATCTTTTCAGTTTTTCTGTAACCTTTAGCCAAAGAACTTCTCAATCTTCAACAGAAAAGTGAATTTTAATCAATGGGTTCTGGGAGTTTTATCGCGCTTATGATTGACGTGGCTTCTGGGTACGTAGTATATCTTTTTATTTTTATTTTTTTGGTTCAAAGGATTTGAGTTTTTCTTTATGTTTGAATGTTTTTTAATTTATTTTGATTTTATTTTTCTTGAATACGCAGGCCACTATTGTCTCTGGTTTATCCCCTGTAAGTGTTCTAACAGTATTATGAGAAATTATTTGTTTGTTTCAGACACCAAGTTTATCGTAGTTTTAGCTGTATCTGCATCTGCTTATTTGTGCACATAGATTTGTTTAATAGGTGTGTTTTAATTGGGATGACTGTTTGCTGCTAGATTTTTTACAATCCAAGCAGTGGAAAATGGAGCTGCAGCGGACCATGGTCCTTTGTTGAAATATTGGAGTATTTATTCGGGTTTGGCACTCATAGAGTACTTTCTTGAATTTATCATCGATTGGTAAGTATCATCATCAATCCCCCTATTTAGTTAACTTCATATACTTCAGAGTTTCTTTGTTTTTGATCGCGAATTACGTAAAATATATCTTGTTACTTTGCTTGTAATCCTTGTTCTATTATATTGAAAACTTCGTGTTGCACGAACACGCAAATCTATAGCGTAGATTCTTTATGGGTGTGCAAATATATATAGTTTGATTTTAATATTTGTTTCCTTATATATCAATCTTTCTCTTTGAAGAAAGTAGTGTTTGAATTTATTTTAATTTCTTCTTTGACATTTCATGCTGTGATGGCTTTAGGCTTCCATGGGATCTAGTAATGGCGGTTATTAACGTGTTTCTAGTTATACCTCACTTCAACGGAGCTGAGTTGGTATATCAGCAAGTGAAGGCAAAACTTTTAGAAACAAATCCAAGCTCATTGCTGTCGGATTCACCACCATTTTTGAACAATCTCTTAAAGGACCAACTCGGCATCATGGAATCTTTAGGGAAGTTCCTCAATTCAGCACTGCAGAGTATAACATCTGTTTTGGGGGTACGTAAATCACTCATTCTTCTCTTTTTCTGGTTTTGAATCTTGCTTTGAGTGACAAAACTAACAAATATATGTCTTGCAGGGTAGTAGTAGTAGAACACCATTCATTCAATCTAATGAATTCAGATCCATGCCCGCAAGGCCGAACACGCATTACCAGAACCCTCAGAGTTATGACGCACCAGAAGATGAAAATAGTGGCTCACTAAGGTCTAGGTCCTATTCCATGAGAAATCCTACTGTCAATTTTGATTCCAACCAGGACTCACATTTGGACAACGGTGCTGCTAGGTCTCAATCCATGAGGTACCCTAGTTTTAACAGGGAATCGGGTTCCACAAACGATCTCTCGCAGTCAAATGATGGCAGAACTAGTAGTAGACTGAAGACTGTGCCATTGAGAGGTGGTGATTACCCAGACAGCAAGTTCGCAGAGCCTAAAGCACCGAAAGAACGCGAGATTAAATTTCGCAGGTGGGGGAAGTCCAAGAATAGGCCATAGGGTAAAATGGTGATAAACTTGCTGTGTAAATAAATACACTCGTGATATCCACGAACAACTTAGTTGATTGACGACCATCATCACTACGTGCAAACAGTTCTGTTTTATTTGTTTTTTAAGCTTAATTATGTCAACAGGTTGAAATAATTTGTAGCTCTATGATTATTTTATTTTGTATATTTCTAGATTATGTTAAGATTTAAATCTGTCTTCAGGTTCACTTAAATCATAAAGCAAATTTAAGTTAACATGTTCCATCCAATATGTATCAGATGGTCAATTTCATTAAAACTTTGAAGTTGATAAGGAAGTGCACAATGAAGCACACAGATGGAGAAGCCACCGCTTGCCGCATTTGACATATAAAGGAACCCTTATGTTTAAAAAAAAAAGAAAAAAAAGTCTTGCTAGTTGACTCTAAAACAAGGCATAGGCCGTGTGACTCAAATCCAAAGAATAACATTCTTGAATCTAGTTTGGTGCTGATAAATTCTGAACGAGGCCATTGATATTATCATCCGAAAACTTTATCATTATATCGTAACATCGTATGAAAAAGTGGCTTTGTCCTGTACAAAAACCATGAAATGGATGTGTGACATATGGAGAGAACAAGCATTTTGTAATCTATGATCCAGGTGTTCCTAAGTTGCACACAGTAACCAAAATCAATTTCAGTTAATGCAGGTCATCATTGGTTATGTTTGACCTTGTAGTTGGACTAATCGAAAGCTGTTTGTTGTTGTTGTTGAGATCTCTGTGCTTCGTTTTCTTTTTTTGTTCGGTTGCTGACGTGTCATTAACCGGAAGAGGAGCAGAAAATAAAAATAAAAAACAGTTAAAATAACAAAGAAGAAGAGGGGGGAATACCAGAAAGAGAGAGAAGACGGTGCACGTTAATATTTCTTCCCCAATCAAAAAAAAAAACCTCAAATCAATTTTTCTTTTTCCGTCTGTCTGACTATTTCTTCACATATACATTGTCTTCCAATCTCTCCATTTCTTCTTCTTCTTTTTCTCAAAATAATCTTAAGATTCGTTGAATATGGCTAAGCGGATCTTTCTATGTAGGTAAAATATTTCTGTGCCTATTGCCCTAATTTTTCTCAGACTTCTAGGGTTTACATTTTAATTATTTTCTTCATTTGGTAAGAAAAATGAGTTTGTAATAAGAGTTTAGGGTTTTATTAAGCTGTTTTTGAGCTGGAAACCTTCATATTGGGGGGGTTGCATTTGAAACGGGGTGGAGGAGTTTTTCAACTGTTGGGGTTTTTTATGGAGAGACATTTATTGATGGTATTATGATTATGGGGTAAATGAAGAAGCTGGTGTTTCATCTCCTAGCAAAGAACTCGTTAGGAGGGTTGTTTTTTATATGGGGCGGATTTGGACATTTATTTCTTTGTGTTTTTCATCAAATGAGCTGTGTTCAGAACAAAGACAGTTCTTGATTTCGCTACGACGTGAATGGCGGATCATCAGAGGAGTAGTCCTGGTGAAAGAGATGTTGAACAGGTAAAAAAATTCACTGGAAGGGATTGCGGCGTATTCACATGGACAAATGTATTTGAAGACTTAAACTTATGGAAGTAGTACTAGATTGTAGATATGTTGAATGTTTTTTATTTTTATGTGCGTGGATTTATATTTGGTCATTGTTGATTTCTTGGATATGCAGGCTATTATAGCACTTAAAAAGGGAGCATATCTACTAAAGTACGGTCGCAGAGGAAAGCCAAAGTTTTGTCCATTTAGGCTTAGTGCTGTAAGTAACCTTGAATCTTTAAGCATGCTAGGATTTTCTGTATCTTGATATGAATGCTGTGTAATTGACTTACCTGATCAATGGGTTGAAGTATTTAAACCCTCAACTCACAATATGTAGATAGTTAACATTTCTGACCTCTAAACTTATTGTCCATTTTATATCTGTTCCTTCTGATATTTTTCCTTTTTTTTTTTTTTTTTCTTTTTTCCAGGATGAATCTTTATTGATATGGTACTCTGGTAAGGAGGAGAAACATCTCAAGCTTAGTCATGTGTCAAAGATCATACCTGGACAACGTACAGTAAGTTTTCAAATATCCATTATTCTATTCAAAAGCTCAAGAAAAATAATTCTATTTCCCACGTTGGGTTATAGTCTGTTACAGTGCATAAGATGCTATAGATTTAGAGTAAACAGTGGACTCTGAACTGCAACACATGGCTTAGAATATAAATGTATCAGTATGCATAAATGAGTCCTAAATGGATGCTATGCTAAATGTTTTCTTTTTGTTCACTTATGAAATTAGAGGTTCAGTGTGATGGATGTGATACCTGGCTTCTTTTTCAGGCAATATTTCAGCGATATCCACGTCCTGAGAAAGAATATCAATCGTTTTCTCTTTTGTACAACGATAGGTCCTTGGATTTGGTGAGTGTTCCTTTTCCTGCCAATTTTTTCTGCACAGGAAAACCACTTCTTTTTTTCTTGCTATTGTACTAATGCTAAGTTATGATGGATTTATAGTACATCTTCAACATTGTAACAGTTGTGCATTATTGCCCATTGACAGATATGTAAAGATAAAGATGAAGCCGAAGTCTGGTTTGTTGGTCTTAAGGCATTGATTTCACGTGGTACTTACCGCAAGCTAAGAACTGAATCAAGAGCAGATAGAGTTTCAGGGGATAGTTCTAGCACCCATACTCGGAGAAACTCTCCATCAATTGCAGCCTCTGGAAGTAGTGATTATTCGCAGAAGGTTCTTTTTTTTTTCCATCTATATTGAACCATTAACTGCACATTTAATTACAGTTCTCCCATCTTCACTCTATTTTGATTTTTTTTTTCTTCTTCTTTGATACCTATCTCAGGATTCTGTAGACACCCAACAAAGTCTGGTTTCGTATGATAACCCTATACAGAATGGTTTCGGAAAGGCATTCTCTGATGTGATTTTATATACCGCAACTGCTAAGGTTTTCACACAGTCAGTGTCAGTTTCGAACTCTCTAAGTTCATTATCATCTGCAGCTGCAGATAATTCAAATGGACGGGGCTCTGCAGTTGACACTGTTCGAGTTAGTTTGTCTAGTGCAGTTAGCTCGTCGAGCCAGGGTTCTCATGAAGATTTTGATTGTTTTGGCGATGTTTTCATGTGGGGAGAAGGAGTTAGTGATGGAATGCTGGGTGGTGGTACGCATAGAGTTGGAAGTGCATCTGCGCCCAAGATTGATGCGCTATTTCCCAAGGCTCTGGAATCAGCAGTGGTGCTTGATGTCCATAATATAGCTTGTGGAGGTAGGCATGCTGCACTTGTGACCAAACAAGGTGAGATATTTAGCTGGGGAGAAGAGTCAGGAGGTAGACTAGGGCATGGTGTAGAAGCTGATGTTTCACACCCAAAGCTTGTCGATACCCTTAGCGGTATGAATATTGAGCTAATAGCATGCGGGGAATATCATACATGCGCTGTAACATTGTCTGGTGATCTTTACACCTGGGGTGATGGTACTCATAATTCCGGTCTTCTAGGTCATGGGAGTGAAAATAGTCACTGGATCCCTAAAATGGTTTGTGGTCTAATGGAAGGGTTGCATATTTCATCAATCTCTTGTGGACCTTGGCATACAGCAGCTGTAACATCAGCAGGCCAGTTGTTTACATTCGGGGATGGAACCTTTGGCGCCTTAGGTCATGGTGATCGCAACAACACAACCACTCCAAGGGAAGTGGAATCTTTGAGAGGTCTAAGAACAGTTAAGGTTGCTTGTGGTGTTTGGCACAGTGCTGCAATTGTAGAAGTTACGGTTGGGTCTTCTGGTTCTGGTAATTCTTCGTCGGGTAAGTTGTTCACCTGGGGGGATGGAGATAAGGGCCGGCTTGGACACGGCGATAAAGACAGTAGGTTAGTTCCGGCATGTGTTGCATCTTTGGTTGATGTGAGTTTTAGTCAAGTAGCTTGTGGGCATAACATGACAATTGCTCTTACATCTTCTGGACAAGTATATACAACTGGGAGTACTGCTTACGGACAGTTGGGTAATCCTGAAGCTGATGGAAAGCTTCCCACTTGTGTTCAGGGTAAACTCAACAATACTTTTGTAGAAGAGATATCATGTGGTTCGTATCATGTTGCAGTTTTAACCTCAAAGACCGAGGTTTACACTTGGGGAAAGGGAGCAAATGGCCGGTTAGGTCACGGTGACCATGAAGACAGAAACACCCCAAAGCTTGTTGAAGCTCTGAGGGATAAACAAGTCAAGAGTGTGGTGTGTGGTTCAAACTTCACAGCTGCAATCTGTCTGCAAAAATGGGTGTCCACTGCTGATAACTCCATATGCTCTGGTTGCCGTAACCCATTTAGTTTTAGAAGAAAACGTCACAACTGTTATAACTGCGGACTGGTCTTTTGCAAAGCATGTAGCAGTAGGAAATCTCTTAAAGCGTCTTTAGCTCCAAATATTAACAAGCCTTATCGTGTGTGTGATGATTGCTTCAATAAACTTAAGAAGGTCATTGAATCTGGACCAGTATACCAGTTTACTAAAAACCAAGGTGGAAGTATACCACGAAGTTCCAGCGAGATGGCAGAAAAGGAGATTTTAGAGGCTCGATTACTTGGACAACTCTCCAGGCTCTCGTCAGTGGAATCATTCAAGAAAGGTGATAACAGATATTCCAAGCGCAATAAGAAACTAGAGCTGAACAATATCCGTTTCACACCAATTCAAAATGGAAATTCTCAATCTGGAAGCTTTTATTCCACAAAAATGTCAACTTCTTTGTTCGAGTCGTCAAAGAAAATATTTTCTGCTTCTCTTCCTGGTTCAAGAACAGCTTCCAGGGCATCATCTCCTGTTTCTAGGAGGGCAAGTCCACCTCGGTCTATAACACCAAACCCAGCTATGACTGTTCTTACACCAGAAGTAGATAACGATGACTCGAAACATGGAAACAGCGACTTCAACCAAGAAATAACCAAGTTACGAGCACAGGTATATCTTTTTATATGCTTAATACGAAAATCAGCTGATAGTGTAGTCATCGATATGCTATCGTCACTTTGCTTACTTATGTTGTATTAGCAATGACGTCTGTTCTTGATATGATTTAGTTTTGAACTCTTGTTATTGTTGTATCTATCAGTCAAATAATTGGACTCACTAGATCATACTGTCACTGATATCTTCTCGATTTTCAGGAATCATAGTCTTTCCTATCATTATTATATGATAATGTAAACCTTTGGCGAGGCCCTAGTGCAAGTTATGCTGAATTTCTTGTATTTTATCTCATAACAAGGGAATATCTTACTGTAATATGCGACTTGAAAGCTTTCTGTAGGTAGAGGAGCTTACCCACAAATCCGCAGTTCTAGAAGCCGAGTTGGAAAGGACTTCAAAGCAGCTGAAGGAAGCCACCGCGGTAGCAGGGGATGAAACTGCAAAATGTAAAGCTGCAAAAGAAGTCATTAAATCTCTCACCGCACAGGTGGAAATTGTTCTGTTCTTTAAGTAGCATCCTTCATTGATTTTTTCTGTGTATCCAGTGACCTTAACATTCACTTGCCAGCGGTCAAATATTTGAGTTCCTTCATTTGCCAAAAAAAAGAAAAGTAATTGCAAAAGACTTGTTTAATAATTTGCATGTTAGGCACTTTGTGCTGCGGTGGGTAGGAATTTATAGATATTTTCGTTTGATAATGTTTTTATTTTGCATATAGTTACTGGTCTAACACCAATAATTTTCAATATCGCGGCAGTTAAAAGAAATGGCTGAAAAGGTTCACCAGGAATCTACTGAAAATTGTGGTAGTCCAACTCTAGCTCCTAATGGGGCAAATTTGAGCAACCTCATTCTTCCAGAACCCGAGTCCAATGGGGACTCAGCACATTCACCCGTACAAAATGGATTAAAAGAACAAACTGAGCCCGCAGAGTGGGTAGTACAAGATGAACCGGGCGTGTACATAACACTTTCCTCCTTGCCAGGGGGTGGCAAAGATCTTAGGCGTGTACGGTTCAGGTAAGCATGTATTTCGCTAGTTATGTTTTCTTTTGAGTTAATTTTTCCAATTCAACTTCTGTTTCATCATTCTAGGTGTTATAGGTTAATTGTTCCGTACTTATTAATCCCTGTTTTGCTAAACCTCAATTGAACCTTATCCATTTGTGAAACCCTTCAGTAGATCAGAACCATAATCACACATATACCCTTCACAGCCACACATCTTTTGCTTGCTTGCTTGTTTATTTATTTATTGTTATTAACAATGACACAGATACCAGTATCGGTGTCCGACACCGGTAAGAGGTGTCTGTCACAGTCACCTAATAATACTAAATATGGGGACACGGGACTGCATCCAAGCTTATGTTGAAGCAACATGCAGTCATGTTTCTTTCATATAATTTTTCAAGCTCTATAGAGCTATATCGCAGAAACATTGCATGTCCATGGGTGCCTAACATGAGTACCACTGTCTATAAGAGTTATTATTTTGGAACAAAGTGTCACTGTGACAGCTTTTCTTCCTCTTTTCAACAGGAGCTAAACCTTTATCAGAGAACTTGCATGGTTAGAATATCGGATGCTTATGTATGCATGTATTGTGTGTCAAAGAAGCATGTTGGAAAATTTGGAGGGAAAAGTTTTTCCCAAGTGACTTTACTTTTTAACATAATCACCTTCAGTTCCCATTGTAGACTGTCTACAATTGATTTATATGAATCTTGTCTCAATAACATTCGTGCTGATACTGAACTACTGGGTTCTTTTCTTCAGTCGTAGGCGATTCAGTGAGAAACAGGCGGAGACTTGGTGGGCGGAGAACAGAGCAAAGGTACATGAGCGCCATGACATTCGAAGTTCAGCAAGATCGGTCTCCGTGCCTCCTGTTTTGCCCCCGCCCCCACCCCCTCCACCGGATACTGGGACGGATGATAACGTTAGCGACTGATATAAACTGATATACATACCTTTGCCTCCCGGATATTGTAAATTTTGTTTTTTTGGGGTTCGCTCATCCGGCAGGGTTTTTCTAACGCATAATGTTCTGTTCAGAAAGTTGCAGCCAGGAAGAGAGGTTAAAGAGGTCAAGAAAATTTGTATTGCGAGGAATGTCAGATATTCTGCTGCCTTTATATTGTTTTGTGAGGTTTGGATACTTCTTTTGACAAGTCTGCAGTCTCATCCCCAACTCTGTTCTTAGGTTTACATAACATTCCCCTGTTTGTTTTTCGGCTTCTGTTATTCATGTTTAGAGCATTAAAAGTCTAAAGGGGAAAACAAAAATGTATCAGGCATTTCATACCTTTTCCAGTCTATCAAATTTTTTTTACGGAGATCAATTCATGTGAATGCCAACATATATCCGGAGCGTAAAAGAGAAAATATCAAACAAACATAATGTATCAGGCATTTGGAATACTTACCACTATAGTGACTATACTACAACGACTTAGTAGTCCAATGGGTGCTGCTATCTTTATTAACCTCCGATATCCTAGTGCAATATTGAGAAAGGAAATGAAAATGTTACTCTGGACTGGAGTCTGGACCTTGGACTCAATTTGAAAGTTAAGATCATGAGAGAAGAGAAAGAGAGGAAGACTTTTAAACGAAAGACAGAGTTCATCTATAATGAATTACTAGGACAGGAGAGGTATACAGACTAAAAATTACGACAGGCAATCTAGCCATTACAAGTTGAAAAAAATTCAAAAAAGCAATTTCATCATCTACATTTAAACCTTCTTTTTCTCTCACTCAAGTTCACGGCATTATGAACCTTCTAATTTTCACTTTCGGAAGCTCTTTCTCTGTAATGTCTATAGGAATAATATCCAGTTCCTTTGAGCCTTCCTTATAGTAGTTACTGATATGAAAATTCGTAATGGCACTCATTCCTCGAAGTTTAACGGCTGCAATATCATACGCCTCAGCAGCTTCTTCCTCGGTATCTGAATATTAAAAGACCAACTTAGGAATGATTTTCCTTCGAAATAACTTCAGCTTTTGGATGAAAAGGCATGCAATAGTAAACAGGGCTTACGTACCATATGTGCCAAGATAGATATCTCTACCACCTGCAACCCTACCAATTCTAGCTTGCCATCGACGCCCTTCATGTTGTCTGCAGTCATTACATCATCGCATTCAAAATCGATGGGAATACGGGATAAACAAGAATTCAATCCATTTCATAATCATATCTCTAGTCTCTAGACATAAAGAAAGGCCTATAAATGTTGGTCGAACCTTGTGACGCCTCTATAAATCGAATTGCCTCTTGCAAAGCAAATGCTTTTCCTGAAATATTGAAAATGGAACAAAAGTAGAGAATGTTACATCACATGTCCAGCATCTTTTTCTTACTTTTTCCCACTGATAGATGATGTCTGGTAATTAAAAAGACTGTTGGAAGTTACCTTCTTAGAGAATTAATATACTCCTCACGTGACATGTCTTTCATTTCCTCAGCTTCTTTTGCATAATTGGAAATCTGTGAATGATACAGAAAAACACTATGAGCGCCATCGGCATTTGCTGATACCTCTAGAAGAAAGAATAGGAAAGCAAAGAAGCCAGAGAAGCGTGGCTGGTGGATGAAAGATCCTTACTGGGAAGTTCATTTTAGAATGTGCTCCTGCTCCCCACAACTTTAAAGCTGCAAGGTCATACGCTTGTGCTGCTTTCTCTTCAGTTTCATATCCACCTGTGCAGGAATAGGTGTCAAATATCAACTTAAGCACAATTTGATCAATCAGAACCAAAGGCAAACAAAAGAGACATCTAAAATGCTTTACTAACCAAGATATACTGTAGAGCAGTCCCATAGTACATCCAGCCAGAGCCATACCAACAAGACACAACATAAAAGACAACAACAACAACAAAAAAAAGTTTCATCAAGCCACAATTAGCATGAATAGCAATTTGTATTGCAAATGAACTGGTAAAGCATCTCAAACATGATATTCCAAATTTATGTTTAACGGAGTATAGATGTGGTTTTCCAATATATAATAATAATAGCATTATTTGCAATGAGTAATGTATGCATCTCTCCCTCTCCATCCTACCGGTTCAAAATACTCTATGTATGTTCATCTATTAATGACTAGCCTACAACACCTCTACCATGACCTAACCGTCAAATGATCACAAGCATAAAACATTCTGCACTTTCTAGTTCCACTTATTTACTGCAACTATCACGACCTCTCATTGTTTGGAGGAACAAAAGATCATCACAAAAGCTACTGCTTCAAAGTAATACGAAAAAACATACCTTGCTTTCCTTTGCGTTTCCGGGTTTCACTTATGGTAGTGTTGTCCCAAAGATGTGCTTCAAATTTGCCTGTCCATCTGTGTCTGCAGAACAAGCTTTAACATAAGTTTTCAAAAACAAACATTTTAAGAAAAAACATGTAGAAATGAAGTTCAATGAATACTTTACCTAGTAACTCCACGAAAATTCGATGTTCTCTGACCAACTTTATATAATGCCTTCTTTACTTGTTCGTTTCCAGTTGCACTACTGCTTGCAGGATTTACATTAACACTACTGCTACTTGATGGTGGTGGAATTAATTTAGGAGAAGAATCATTGGAAGAAGGTAATCTCTCATAGTCTGCCACTATTGAAACTTGGTCTATAAGGGATACCTCCTGGTTTAATAAACATATCTCATTTTCTGAAGCAGGAATCAGAGTTCCCATTCTGGAACACAAACAAAGTGAGAAAACTTAATCAAATTATGTAGTAAGAGAAAGGGTTCTTCAATTTACCCTAATTACAACAACCTAATAACCATAAAAACATCAAATTGAGATCCTTTTAAAACTATAAGAAATTGACTATACCTAAGTTCATCAAATTGATATGCTTTTGTGGAAATTTGTTGAGCAAATTTTGAACTTTTAGAATCAGATCGTAACGATGAACAACAATGGATACATGGAAATGAAGTTTACTTACCAATTAGAAAGGGTTATAGAGAGATTAGGATGGATGAAGGAGGAGGAGGAGGGAAAATGGAGTTGTTTAGAAAAACCGCATCTCGAGGGACATTAACAAGAAAAAAGATGAGAACAGATCTTTAAACCTAACCTAGAGATGCGTTTTTTATCCACAACAACAAAATCTCAAGTTTGAGTAAAGGGTTAATCTATATGTAATCTAACGGTTATACTGTGACGATACGTTTCACATTTTTCTAATGGAGTGGTTCTTTAAGCAAAAATTCTTGATGTACGGTCTAATTTGTTTTTTTTTTTGTCATAAAAGAGGCAAGCCTCAAACATAGATTGATAGAGCAGATTTGAAATCGGATTCGATAGAGGGGTGATCAAAGATCAGTTTACAAACAACGAGACTTGAAATCTCAAGGAAACATAACAGTAACCATATCGTAACAAGACTAGTAGACCAAATTTGTTTTGTTTGAAAAACAAATTTGCACCATTACAGATTTGTAACAGTGGGATCTTTAAGAGATCCAGCCAGGTTTTTTCGAAAAACCAAGGATTGTTAATCACTTGGAGATAAAAGTAACAAGAGTAACAGTAACATGGGTAACACGGGTTTTCTGGTTCGGTCGGAGTCTATCGGAATCGGTCTGAATCGGCATCGGAGTCATTGTTAACGGAATCAGAGTCTTTGTAATCGTTGTCATTGTTGCTGTAATCTTTGTTTCTTCTGATGTTCTTAGTGTTGATGATCCCCTAGTGATTGTTGATGCTGGTGTTGATGATCCCCTAGTGATTGCTGTTGAAATTGTTGTTGAAGTTTTTCTGGAAAGAATCATTTTCTCCCTATCTAGTATCATATGTGTTCTGCATATCATGTTCTTCCACTTGAGCTTCCTCACCATTAACTGAACCGAATCACTAGAACCAGTAACAAAAGGAGAAACCCTAGTAGAGAAATCCAAAACAAAATCAGTAAAATTAAAACCTATAACTACAAAGATAGAAACTAATAAAAAGCAAGGAGATGCAGATCAAGATCGAGCAAGGTTGATCTGCTCAGATCCGCTCTAAAGGAGCAAATCTGAGCAGATGGGATTTTAGGCGGCTAGGGTTTCTGCAATCGGAGGAGAAGAGAGGACGAGGGGAGAGGAAGAAAGAGAAAGGAAAAGTTTTTTCGACTATTAGTCATCGACGGTAAGTGATGTACGGTCTAATTTGTTGATATTCCTAGTATGACCGGTCAGGTAAGTGATGTACAGTCTAATTTGTTGATATGCCTAGTATGCCTAATTTGTTGATATGACCGGTCAGGTAAGTGATGCGCAAAGGTTGCGCGTTACAATGTTGCAGGCCAAGTCAGTGACAACCAAGATGGTGCTACATTGCGTAGACTGTCAAGTGCTGAGATAGCAAGACCATACAGGGCCAGTGACGCGCAAAGGTAGCACTACTCTGCAAATACATTTGGCTAAGTAATGAAGCTTATTGTCCGACACAATGAAGCTTCATTGAGGGAAAGTCAAGGCAAAGCCAAAGTGACAAACAAGCTAGTAATGCAAACAAGCTAGTAATGCAAGAGTAACATTGCTATTGCCAAGCAAATTGGCTAAGTGAAGCATATCACACATGAATAACCAGAATGAGCTTAAGGAGTTGGACTTGATGATTGAAGCACAATCATTGACCGTACATTGGCTTAGAGCAAGAAGGATGCAAGGCCAAGATGGTCGTCCATTGGATCAAGGCAAAATTCAGAAATGCGCAACAGTGGTGCAATATGGCTCAGGCGGCGGTTATAAGTTGGTTATTGGCTTCACAAGCGTGCCAAAGGTGCGAGACAAGTTGGAAGGGTTATGAAATGAGTTCATAACCTTATCAGAGTGTCCACAACCGTTTGGGACAAGTGCAACATCAATTGGATGGACAACACAAAAGTTAGCAGTTGAAAAGCAATGTTGGCGGTTATGGAACTACCTTATGGGACACATAGCTGTTCCATGTGTGTGCAAGTGTTGTGCACGGTTTTTGGCCCTTGTAACCACTGTATAAATAGTGTAGAGACATTAAAATATCAGTAGGCCATATAGAAGAGAGTTAGTCTCATAGTTTGAGAGAATAAGGCATCACCAAGAGGGTGATGACCTGTTTTGGTCCATGTGATGGCCAAGTTTTGTAATCTTGGTTTGATGCAATAAAATGGGTTAATTGTGTCATGTCTTTGTGTTCATTAAGTTTTTGATCTTGTTAAGTTTGTTTAGGTAATGCATGGCAAACCTATTATGGTTATGGGGGCATGAAGAGTTAGAGAGAAAGAAGATGAAGACTTCTGTTGCATAAAGCCTTAAGAGTGAAGGAAGATGCATACTTTGATGCAAGTATGCAAGGATGAGTACTTTTGGGTGAAGTTGATTCACCGAACCACATGGTATTGCCGGTCATGTCCCATGAAAATTTTAGGCGATTAAATGGGCATGTGACACCTAGCCAGGTGGATGAACAAATTGAGCTTTGGGCGTGGGAAAAAGATTCATCAAAGCAAAATAAGTCAACCATCTCCAACTGTGACGACAATCGTCAGATTTCCAACTGCTCTTTTTCCCTATAAGTATTTAACCCATTCAAACATTCAACTCACACCAAAATTCAATCTTCTCTTGAATTTTTCCAATAATCTTTCTCTTGAAATGTCCCAAAAGCAATTTCTCTTTTCTGTGAAGCAAAACTTGAGGTTGCTGTAAACAATGTAGTCAATCACGGATCTCCGCTTGTCAGGTCGAGACCGAGATACTGGTACAATTTTGTCTCGGGGGAATTCTCATTGAAATCTCGGTCCAAATTTTATGCCTATAATATCTAAATAAGTGTTTTGCACAATCAACACCTAAGTTCAGATTATATCCAAAACCTTGTAACTTCCGTCCACAAGCAATAAAAAGAATCTTCATATTTTTCCTTCTGATCAATAATACTGCTTCATATTCCCTGCATCTCTTCTCCTTTGATTTCTCTTTCTCATGCTCCACTATCACCCATCTAGCCAGAGATTGTGACTTTGAAGTCTTGACCAAGATACATATTCCAGTCAACAGAATGAAAAGAAACATCAAATAGTGACCAATTTAATTAACCACAACTTTTTTGATCTTTCAATTTTCACCGTCAACTTATTAAGCACCTCCCGAATGAAGTTAGTTTGTTTAAATTAGAAAAATCATAAGATGGTTTTATGTAGAATCACTTTAATGGTAATCTTTTCTCTCATCATAGGTGACATATATTCTTCTCCACGTTTGATTTGCCATCTCAGCAAATCGAAATTTCGGACGAACTATAACTGAGTCAGACATGTTTCGGCCGAGATAGCCGATCTTTTCGACAAAATCTCGTCTGCTCCAATAGCGAGAACGAAATAATCGTCGAGATTAACTGCATTGGCTATAAATAAGATATGTGGTAATTTAAAAAAAAATCGAAAATGGTAAAAAAGAAAGAGCGATGCAAGTTTTAGAAGTTAAACCAGGAAAATGTTCCGTTATTAAGCAAAGAAAAGCTCCGGTTTTGAAAGTTAACAACCGAAGTTTCAAAAACAAAGGAGAAACAGTTCACGAGCGCGTTGAATGAAAGTTACGTCAAATGAAGAAAACTAGGATGCCAAAGATTGTACTAGATCTTTAATGATGTAATTATATAATTTTTTATTATTGTCTAAGTTTATATCTTGTAAAAGAAGTGGCGGTAATATTAATTAACAAAATATTTATACCGAAAAAGTTGACTTCCATTTTATATTAAGCGATACTTATTACATTTGGATTTACATATATAATAACTTGATTTCATAACGACAACAATAACATCCAGCATTCGAAATGCTTAAACTCTCTCCCGTTTTCTTCAATAAACCGGGTTTAAGCCATGGTTTTCTGAAAAACAGATAAACACCAAGTTAGTTAACATGATTTTAATTAAACTATGATGCAGTTTATCAATGAGGACAAAGGTATTAAGTTTAACAAGTGTCATTGCAAGGATTTTATTTTGGTTTGATAGAGATTTTGATTTGAATTAAAGAAACTTAGAATTTGATTGCTGAAAGAGAATTTGATTAGTGCAGGTATTGCATACGTTTAAGAGGAATTAAAATTTCAGATAAATTAAGAAAATACAAGAATACATCATGCGTCAAATGCTTTGAGCAACTTTCGTCATATTGCCGCTTTTACCATCTTGTCATCTGCAGCAGCCAACTTGTAATGTCCGCCAATGGTAACATTGGCAATCATAAATGGCCTTTCCCAATAAGAGCTTGTCATGGAGTAGCGGTTGCGCCTTTTTGCTTTCATGACCACATCTTGTACAGAAAAGACGTTAGGCTTTATTGTCTTGGCCCTGAATATCTTTTGTTGATACGACTTGTTCTTCATTCCTACGCCATAATCAACATCCCATGCACATGTACGTGTTGGTAACTCCTTAATTGTGACACATGTGGACATTCCAATAGTATCACCCGGAACTTTCCATAATAATCTTTATCGTGATTAGATATTACCTGGTTGGTGAATATTTCAGTAAGATATTTCTATTGTACGTGCCTCTAACTCCTCTACTTAGTAAAATATTATAGAGATGAAGCTATCCATCTATAGCGTATTGCTATAACAGAGGTGCTCTTGTTAGCAAAATTGAGTCCAAATGCCAAGAGATAGCGTGGGAAAGTCAACGGTAGAGATGTGAATGGAATGAGACTTTCTTGAGTGCGGGATGTCTTAATATATAACTTCAAATCTTCTTCAGGTTCCTGCTTCAGTGCCACCAGAGTCTGAAATTCCTCAAAGTAGCATAAGGATGGATCGTCTATCAAATCCGCTGGATCGTGATTTCTTCCTTAAGAGAGTTATTCTGATGGAGGTAACTAGTCAGAGATTACCTTAGTCCTAGTGCAACCATTATCTTCCTAGGATCATGTCATATCTCGGATTTTCTCTGATTATGTAAAATTTTGTTTCCTTGATATTGGATCACAAATAACTTCTTGTCGAGTAACTCCTTCGTTGACTGGTTGAGGGCGGTAAAAATAGGCGTTTTCCTGACACAATGTGGTTGAGGGCGGTAAAAATATCTTTATTTTCCGCCTTTGATAGGTGGGAAATTTCACACAAATGCTTCATCAAGGATTGAATTGCTTCGTTGACTGGTTCTTTAGAGAAAGTAAATGTCCTGACTGGAAGAGAGTTTATGTGTACTCCTTCAGTCCCCAAGTGTAGTTCTCCTGATTCAACTTTTTCTATGAAAATGTGCTTCAAATCACTACACTTGTGTGATAATTGAAAAATCTATGAAAACGGTAGTACTTTGGTCTTCCATCTGATCTTCAGTTGGTGGTCGTCTAACATGACGCAAATCGATAACATTATCTTGTATCCATACTTCAAGTCGTCCAACCACTTCTTTCATTGGGAAAAAAATATGGGAAAGCTGGACCTTCCCTCATTTGTTTTTGTTATTGGCGTTGAGTCGGTGCGGCTGCAGCTTGGACTTGATTTGCTCTTAGCGGTATCCCTGCTTGTGGTGCTGGAGCTGGGGATGGTGTTGCACGCTTATGGTTGTTGCACTTCAAGAGAGGAATCTTTCCTTTGGGTTCCTTCAGTAGCAACGCTTACATAAGGTAGGAGATTATATTGCTTGTCGATGAGATGCCTGTTATCACGAGTATCACGAGGTTCATATGTTTTTGCAGGTCTCGCCCCCTTTAGCAATGCAGTTGCGATAGTAGTCGATAGTTTGGCTTCCTCATGAAGCTCTGAAAAGGTTTGGAACCGTAAATTCTACAGTAACGCTATGCAGACAGGAATTATCTCGTTGATGTATAATTTAACAAGTTGATGTTCAGTGACGTTTGGATCATGACAATCCAAAGCTTGGACTCTGAACCTCTTCACATAGAATTGGAGTGCTCTTTGTTCCTATGGACATTCTTCCTAGACTAGGTAAGTTGATCCGCTCTGACACAAAGAAATATTTGCTATATAAAGCATTAGCCATTTCACACCAACTAGCAATGCTACCTGGTGTAATGTTGTTGTACCACGTGTAAGCCTTCTTTTCCACGACTTTCTAAGAAGCGCTCCAAATCTTCATGGGTAATGAAGTTTGATTGTTGATCCTTCGTTGGTAGACGGTCTGCGGCATCACGGGGTTCATCATCTCCTTGAGTGTGAGTCCTGTAGGTTCAGGGTTACACCAACATCCCTAACTTACTTTTTCTGGAACTTCTTTACTTTCTCATAAAACATTCCTAGGTGATTGTTGTTAGTAAGCAATTGCTCAGAGACCCGTTTCAGCTTGGAGGTTAGCATATCCAAAAAACTTGCATCATCCCTAGAAGGGTTTCTGTTTGAGTCATCAGACAAGCCTACATGACTTAGTTTTAACTCATCATGAGATCCTTTGGACTCATTCAAGATAATATCAGAAGAACATTCTGAACTTGATTTAGATAAGGAAGAATTATTATCACTATTTGTAACCTATAATTCAAATAGTGGTTTAAAAACCTCTTGTGATCTTTTTATTGAGTCCTTTCTTTGCTTTCACTTAATATTACTTTGACTCATGTCTTATAGGTTGGATCACACCAAACACATATTATTAGATCTTTTCGTATTTGCCTGTTGTGATAACAATTGAAATAACGAGGATCCCAAGTACACCGCAATCTTTTCGATATTAATCTATTCCAAACACACCTTGCGTGATCTATTATACACAGTCACTTTCAAGAAGATATCAACCACAAGATGTCCACTTGGTAAAAGCACACAATAAGATTTTTCTAACGAGGAAATCGCAAATGCATAAAAAGCCTGAGACCTAGTCCAGTTTTGAATCCTCTCAGAATTAAGTCGATATACAAAGACTATTACCAACCTCTTATATATAGTTGAGACCAAGTCAACTAACTCCAAGTTACCTAGTTCCTTCAATATTCATGCGCTATTACAACGAACGTGAATTCTAAGATAAAGTTCATTATCTTAAGTTGTCTCAGCCGCTGTGAAGACTTTTATCACTCAACTCCCTTGGATCGTATTCTGAAACACTAAACCCTGAGATATGAGAGTGTTTACCAAACAGATTAGTCCTTTACTATTTGGAAGACGATCGAAAGGGTTGAGTGCTTAAAGTCTTCAGAGAGACTGAAATAACTTAAGATAGTGGACTATATCTTAGGATTCACGTGCGTTGGCCATATTGGTTGTAGGCGCAGGGATACTTAGGAAACTAGGTAACTACGGGTAGTTACTGGGTCTCAACTATACAAAGTTGGTAGTGTCTTTGTATAACGGCTTAATTATAAGAGTAATCATAACTGTACTAGGTACCAGGTGAAAACGTAGGGGATACCTAACACACCCAACTTTTTCATTCAACAACCTGTATAGACAAAACTTAATACAATTGCAAGTAGTCCAACTTAATGATCCTTGACAATATGTATATAAAGTTAAATATCAACCTCTACTCAATCAGTATGTATATAGGCACAAGGTCCGTGAACCTGATTGTTAAGAAGAGTACTTGGACGATCTAAAAAATCAATATCCATGATCAATCTAGTCGTATCCAAATAATTCAATCGAAATTCTTCCAAGTGATTAAACTTTTTATCTATCTTTCAAGATACGAACTCTACAAGAAACAAGTCTCGTAATCGATTACAATTATGACGGACCAGAAAATTACGCCTGGCACGCATGGGCGCGCAGGCCATAACTTCCCTGATGCGCCATGATGAAGCTACAGTCCGGGCCTTAAATCTAGGTAAATGCACGTCCATTTTCCCTTGCAATCATGCTCCGTAAACATGATGCAGCTAATTTAGCTTTCACACCGTTCCAATCTTACCCTTGTCCGCAAAAGGGTATAAGACCATAAGGCCAAGGCCAATGCATATTGCATGCATCACTGGCTTCTGTTACCAACTTTGTGTAGCTTGATAGGAAGTATGAGCATCCCTTTGTTGGCATGCAACTAAGCCTCATCAAGCTTTGCCGCAATCATCTCTTGTATCGATCTACCGAGCTTAGACGATATGAGGGGCCAACGTGCTGGACCGGTAATGCTTCAACTCATTACGGATGCCTACGTACCCTTCCCTACTCTAAAGGGATCAAGAACAGACCGTAGTTCATCCTCGAAGGGACAAGCAACTTCCAACTCATTTGCTAGGTCGTGGCCAAGCAATAATGGTAATGGCCTAGTACGTATAGGCTGATTCATCAAAATGCATCCAAGTGATGAATACTTGGTCTGCGGCATGGCATAGTGATGCCCATTCTTAATACGTTCCATTGGAAAGCTACACAATTATAAATGAGGCTTAGGCGTCATTTATACTCTTTTGGCTAAGCTATAAAGCTTACTTGGTGCATGGTCCGCATATGCACCTTCAACCAACTACCCCTCCCTATATATGTTTTAAAGACATTTTCACAACTTTGATTAGGGGAGCAAAATGACTTCACCAAGTCCCAAGGCCGTGATGGCCGTACATGACTCCTTGTCCAAAAGCAATGTACGGCCGTGATGGATGTACATTCAGTTCTAGCTCACATACCAGTTCTAATGTCCAGCCGTGATGGCTGAACATTTCCTGAGCCAGGTCCAGTGAAGGGCCGTGATGGTTGTATTTACGGCTTTGGCCCGTAGGCCATTCCAATGTCCAGCCGTGATGGCTGTACATTGCCAAGGCTATCTTACTTGGTGCATGGTCCGTATATGCACCTTCAACCAAGTACCCTTCTCTATATATGTTAACTTACCATCTCTACACCTTAGGAAAGGGGAGAAAATAACATTCACCAAGTCCCAAGGCCGTGATGGCCGTTCATTTCCAATGCCAACTCCGATGTCCAGCCATGATGGCTGTCAACTGCCAACCCGATGTCCAGCCATGATGGATTTCCACTGCCAACCCGATGTGAAGCCATGATGGCCGTCCACTGCCAACCCGATGTTCAACCATGATGGCTGTACATTTTTAAGGCAAGTCTGCTCTGGCCTGTTGCACATGGTAAAACAACATTGGTACTCTAGACCAATAACCTGCGTAATGCCCCATTTTGGCGTCGTATTGGCCTAGGCCTCTTAATGCAACAGAAGCTTTGGATGAAGCTTCATCTCAGGCCATGATGCATCTTTCAGCATGCGCCATGCTAAAAACATGGGGTGTTAATACAATTAAGCGAACGTATCTACTTAGATTGAATACGTATAAACCCGTGTAAATCCAGTTATAAAAGATAAACAAATAATGCGGAATTGGAAAAACACAAGACATTAGAAATTTTGTTAACAAGGAAAGTGCAATAGCATAAAAACCCCGGCACCTCGTTCAGATTGAACACCACACTATATTAATCCATTATATACACTAGCCTACTACCAGACTTCGGACTGGAATGTAGTTGAGACCGAATCCACCCTCCAAGCGATTCAGTTACAGTCGTGCTCCTTACGTCTCTTGAGCATCGCAAGGTTCTAAGCACTTGATTCCGTTAGCTGACGTCCTTTATAGCCTAAGAGTTGTTTCAGTCGAAGTGAATACTTTTGATACCAATCTGCCTCTAACAGATAAGCCTATTTGATTTTCGTTTTTATCAAAGATCAAGGTGTGGAAATCTGTTTATAATAGGCAAGCTAGCAAACCTCACAGATATGGAACATACGACTCCCGAAGAGCATCTTGGATTCTTAACCACCTCTCAAGAACAATCGTCGAAATATCAACTAAGATCAGTCGTTAGATATCTATCTCGAGGAATCACAAAGTCTGAGACGAAGAGAATTTTGTGATTACCATCTATCTTGTCTGAAATAGATTACGAAAACCTCGATAGCAGAAAGCAAGATCAGGATTCACGAACTATCAAGATAAAGATAGTCGGACCTGGCTTCACGAATCCCCAAGTGAAGTTTTTTTAGTCTTAGACCTAAAAGGTCAATAAAGGCGACTCTATAATCAACTAGGATACAAAGTGTCATGATTGATTTTCCCAGTTGACAGGGATGCTCTATTTATAGTTTTTATAGACTAAGGTTAGCTTAGAATTCAAGCTAAGATAACTTGAGAATCAAGCAAACTAATTAGGTCTTCAAACTACAATAGAAGACTATACACATAGGTTCGGGTACTGAACCGTGTATAATGATTGTTCTGTTTGGCAAGTTAGCCAAATAACTAAAAGTTATTTTATGTTCATTTAAACACCTGAGAAATTAATCATAGTTCACATACATAAGTGTTTAAGTGATCAATGAAGTCTTAGAAGTGTTTAGGAGAGTTCTAGCAATGCTAAACATATTAAAATAATAAGTCTTTGAGCATTTGCTAAACATTGTCGGAACAGTTGGTATAACGGTTCGCCAACCGTAAGGCTTGTTCATGAGTCAGGATGCTACAGTTCGTGAACCGGGTTAACCAACCCTACTAGACTACCAAACACAGTTAACCTCATTCTTGAACCGGGTTCGCCAACTGCTAGCCAATTAATCCAACTTATAAAAATCAGCTCATCATGGTTTGCCAACCAGGTTCGTGAACTGCTCCTAACTGAACTTGTGGTTTATGAATTGGTTAGTTTCCATATCCGTACACAGCCATTGAAACCATGGCAAACCAGTTCTGCCAACACCTTTCTCCATGCACGGCTGAAGCAATTACGCTTACAGCTGCCATAACCAACGCTGGAAGCATCTGTATCTTCCTCATATCCACCTGTATCATCTATTACAGCGACCATTCATTTTCTGACCATCTAACCAAAGACACATCTTTACTTCCCTGGTCTCTTCAAACGTTTGGAACAACAAAGACAACTCTTTGTTTCCTTTAATGGTTTCCTCTCCACTTCAGTGTTCCAGGGTATCTGTATCTTGGCTTCCATTACTATCAATTTGTGCCTGTAGTGGGAAAAAGTGGAGGGTAAGCTCTCTTATGGACTGCTGATATTGATCAAAAATTTGAAGTTAATATGCATTCGTGCCGGGCAGACAATTATTGATAATATTGTTTGTTATAGCCAAGCAAGGCTGTGAAATCATGAAGCACGAAGTAACTCGTTTTCATTTTTTAAGAATCGAATTGCATGTTGAACGTGAAAGGGAGTCCTGTTGTCATTTTTATTATAGCTTAGAAATTAAACATGAAAATTTGATATAGAAATAATATTGATGATGTGCAAATGTAACATAGAAATAATTTTGATAAAAGAGTTAACACTTATCTATATTATAAAGGACAATGGTGTTTTTTCATATGGACGGTCATCCATATTTTGGACATATAGAAGACGGCTCAGATGGAACAAATATCTGTTTTCAAGAGATCTACATTTTGAACTCATAAAGAACGGTCTAGATTGGGCAACTCCACTCTCCTCTCATATCCACGTTTTAACTCACCCTAATCTCATTCAATGTGCAAAGTTATTTTCTTCTTCAAAGTCAAAGCCATTCCTGAGTAGTTACATCCATCCCATTTAATTTAAGAATGAAAACGCTCATCCCTTTATTTCTTTACTACCTTTAGCAGTTACAAAATAAAATCTGAAAGGCATAAAAAGAAAAATGAGTTTCAAGTCTAGGATCGTAATTGATCACAACCATGATTCATTTCAAACTTGTAGGAAGGGCGCTTATCTCTTCTTTTCCGAAGACTTCAATTTTATTTTATTTTTTCTATTTTGATTTTATACTTTTGATGATGATTGGAACAAATCATCCCATTTCAAACGCTCTCTCATTTTTCAAGAGCTACATAAACTTATTTTCTAAGCTTTTTGGATAATCTCTTCTTCAGTGAATCGATCAATCAATGAATCAAGTTTTTTGTTGCTAATTATGAGGGTTTTCATTATAAGAATAAAAGAAAAAAAATTAAAAGCACAATTTTATAAAAAGCTATAATACGTGATGCATTTCATCTTCATTCACCTTAATATTTAACCTCATAGTTTTGTGTTGCAGGGGGAGAAGGCATAGCAACATCAATAACAGTTTGCCACTTAAAATTCAGGTATTAGTCCAAGTTCATGATTATTTGGTTATTATGTACTTGAATGTCTCTATCAACTAAATCCTGAAACCTAAATTTTGATTTATGCTTTTTTAGGAGTTCAATTTTACATACATATTTGGTATTGATTCATGAATGTTGTTTCTTTTTGGATAAAATTGGTCACTTTAGTAAAAAAAAAGTTGCACATTTAGCTATTTTTGATCAAATTGGTCATTTATGCCTATTTTTGAAATTCCAATGCAGTTTTTCCGTGTTAAAATGTAGTGTCGATTGACGTAGTATGTCAATATCAAATAATAAATTAAGGTTGTGGATCATACTTGCTCATAATATTCCAGGTTGTCTGGGCACCTGGGAATGCTGCCGGTGATTCCTCTAAATGTTGGAAGGTATTGCTTTTGTATCAATACATCAAATTTTTGGTTGCTAGCTAATCCTTCACTACAAGAAAATCAGACTTTAGCGACTACCAGGATTCAGTTGGTACAGGGTCGTTTAGAGTTGCTGGAGCTCTATAACAGCCGACCTGGCAACCGATATGCTCGGTGGGTGAAGCCTTATTTGCTAAAGATGTGGACCAACCATGTTGCTGGAATAGATATCTTCCGACTACAGTGAAGCGACTCAAAGCTTAGTTAGCACAATTTTTCGGTAACAACTGACTGTCGTTGGTAGAGACATAAAGCCTTTGTGGCTGAAGTATTCAACCCACAAAAATATTGGCTGCTGGAGACTTGTACATTGTTGGTATAGATGGCCACATATAAAGTTTTGTTAGTTGATAAAGTATTTAACCCTCTGAAATTTAGTTGCTTCGTGAGTTTGGCGTTGTCGGAATGTCTGGACGGTTAAGAGTTTTATCCACTCAATAATAGTGGGTTAATAGGTTTACCCACTAAATACCTAGTTGCTTAACAGTTGGTTAAGGGTTTTGGACATTGAAAGATCAGCTGCAGAAGGATTGCAGCCGCAGATTAATAGTCGGTGAAGTTATGTAGGCACCTAATGTATAGTCGGTGAAGATACGTGACCATCAAATATTTACAAATTGAGTTGGTCGAGCATTTCATCCGCCACCAATTGTGCTGTTTGAGGTGATGGTAAAGTATATATAGAAGGATGATTCAGTAATAAAATAAAAATCCCAGAAAGTTCCCTTTTAATCATTATTTTCAATCACTACAATTAGAACAGACATGAACAATTATAAATTACAAAGGAAATCTAATCATTAAGCTCTACACAACAAGCATCGAGCAAGTTAACCTTGCACCTGCACCTTATGAAGGTTTTGTATAGATTGCACACTTCAGAACTGGCCACTCAAATGGGTAAAAAATTGATCTGCTGCCGCACCAATTTGACACTTTCAGCTTTTGAACCGGGGGTCTTCATCCTCTAGAAAAGCATGAATCTTTGTCCTAGTTGATCTTCTTTAGGCTTTCAACAAACATGTACTCCAGACTGATTATGTCCATCCCCTTCTTTGATAGTATGTCTCTGTCACATGTATTGTTAAGTCAGACCACTAACAACACAGTACTAGTAGGCTCGAGTTTTTCATCGAAGAACACAAAACATATATAGTAATCCTAGTTGTCTAACATGCTACGATGCAGCCAAAACATCCCACACAATCAGGTGGTACCATACTCTTCATTAAAAGTAGTTAATGATGAAATTTATCCCCGGTCATCATTTATTACGTTAGCTTCTTCCTTGTGCAAATCTCCCACGGAAAAGAAACAATTTATTATATTGCGTTCACTGCCTACTGAAACTATAATATGAAATCAAGGCATTTGCATAAAAGGATTGTAGTCACACATAAGCAAATTGAATATTTGGTTTATTTTTCACCTATTCTCCGTGTACATTCCTTAAGGTTCTTTAATTGAACACCCGTAACAAAACAACAAGATGATAGGAGAGAGCTGGATACCAATCCGAAACTTGAGCATGGATCTTAAGAGACCCTTTTGACACGCATGCATGAAACACCTCCAGAATGGTATCTGTAAGTGCAAAATTAACCAGATATCAACATGAGCATAATTCTAATATCGTAAGACTTCAAAAAACATGACCAACTGATTATTCATATAATCTAGATTTAAAATTTGAAACACAAACCAATGCAAGACAATTAAGTTTGGACCAAACAGTATCCTATGAGGCATCCTGATTTAGTTCCAGTATATGTGCTGGTGCAAGTAAAAACCCTCAGCAGCAATTTGAGACCACTTCTCTGATGCTTGAATAATGCCTAGTTTTGGAAGGGCCTTCTATGCAGCCTCTACATTGTAAAAAGAGTCAGAAATCAAAACAGAAGTTCCTTAATACAGATAACTAGGATTTAAAACATGTATGAATGCAACTCAAGATAATCTGAAAGAACTTCACAACTTGGGTATTCAAAAAACTTACCTCATCTTTGCCTATGTTCATTTCCTGCACAATTTCTGGGAATTCCAACAATAATGCTCCATCAGTTTCTTACGAAACATCAAACAAATAGTTAATATACTATTACGAAGCAATGGAAATTATATGAGAAAGACTGGGAATAAATTGACCATAGACATGCTAGAGCAAGATACCAGTTCTGCTGCTGCATGTCTGCCGATAAACAAGAACAGATGAAACAAAAATGGATAAGTGACTGCAATATAAACAAGAACAGATAAATGAAAGACTATACCATATTCCCTTCTTAAGTTCCCTACAGCAACATAAAAAAACCCAAATCCCCAGTGATCTTAGAACAAATTAGAACTGAAAATGTGAGAAACAAATGTATATTTCATTATCCTTTGTTGGTGACTTATATCTGACAGATAATTGTGTAAGGGATCTAATCCCCTCTACCAGATTTTTGTGATGATCCCCATCTACTTTTTCCCATTGTAATGAATAAGGAAGAAACAAAACATTGAAATTTGCTTCTTCAGTTCCCTACAGCAAAATTCGAAGCCCCAAATTCAAACAGATAAAATGAAAACCATAAAATTGTTTACATGTTAAATCCCTAAAATATCTATCATTAGAATCAACCCCTAACATCAAAACTAGATAAAGGAAACCCTGAATTTGAAAGAAAAAGGGTTTCTTTAGAGATCAAATTGAAAAAAACACTAAAACTTAAAATCGAATACAGCCTGAAACTTAAAATCAAATACACCCAAAATCAATACAAATAAACGAAAAATCTTATATTTCAATATTTTCGTATTCTAATCAAAAACAAAAAAAAAAACCAGAATCTAAAACGAAAAATTAAGGAAAATAAGTATAAACAAGAACAGATCCGAGTCATATGACTAGAAAAAAGAGATTCAAAGAGAAAAAAAAAACACAAACCTGATGATGTTAACCGTTTCATACGGATCCAACTAGGGATGCGTCGGCTTAGTCTCATCTTTTTTACCGAGCTTCTTCTGATCATTAATGGCATTCATCTAAGAAACGTAAAAACCAAAATCAAATCCAAATAGTGAATCAGTGAAGTAGAACCAAAACGCAGAGATACAACGACAAGCAAAAAGGAAAAGAATAAAATTAGAATAATTACCATTTTCGTATCTAGTTCAGATGTCAAAACCTTGGAATACAGAGAGAAATCATTCGAGATCAAGGAAATCAAAAAACATGAATGGGTCTTTCGGGATTGTGGTTTTTCGATCTCATTTGAGAGATCGAAAAAAAAACCAAATTGATCTCGGGAGAAAGTACTTCAAAATGAAGACAGGAATTCTAAGATTTTTCATGCGAAGGCAAATTTCAGAAGACGAAGAAATCAAATTGATTCGATAAAGGATGACAGTGGAAGATGGTTCAATTCAAGAGAAGAAATTGAAGAGCTGCTTCTTTCACACTTCAGTTCCATTACTACAACTAGTCAGCCTGCACAGAATGTGGAGATTCTAGAGCTCATTAATCCTTGCATTACACCTGCGGATAATGAAAAACTTTCTAAAATTCCTAGTAAAGTGGAAATAAAGCAAGTGATTTTTCAGATGAGACCATGGGCTTCACCAGGCCCTGATGGATTTCAGGCAGGCTTTTACCAACTTTGTTGGGATGAAGTATCTGATGACCTTGTAGCGATGGTTCAATATTTTTTTAGAACTGGCTACCTTCTTAAACAACTGAATTACACTTATCAAGTCCTCATTCCAAAAAAGCTTTGTGTGGAAACTCCGTCAGATTTCCGTCCTATCAGCTTATGTAATATTGCGTACAAGGTGATATCTAAGACTCTAGAAAATAGATTAAAGAAGCATCTCAGTTCTATAATCTCTCCTTGGCAAGCAGCGTTTGTTCCGGGAAGAAATATTTTAGACAATACTATTATTGCCCATGAAGTTATCGCTTATATGAAGAGAACTCAAATTTTCCTTGGAGCAGTGGCGATCAAATTGGATATGGCGAAAGCGTTTGATAGAATGGAATGGAGTTTTATACTCAATATTATGAGGAGGCTTGGTTTTAGCGAGAAGTGGTGTCAACTTATCAATCAATGTATAAGTACTTCTACTATTTCTATTTTGTTGAATGGTTCTCCAACTACTTCTTTTACTCCTTCTAGAGGTCTTCGTCAAGGTGATGCTCTATCTCCGTATATTTTTATTCTTTGTATGGAAGCCCGAAGTAGAATGCTGCAAACTGCTTAACAGAATGGATCCATTATTCCTCTTCAGCCATCCAGAACAGGTCCGAAAATCTCTCATCTTTTCTTCGCGGATGATTGTATATTATTTTCAAAAGCTTCAATGAAGTCTCTTCTTAATCTGATGGTTATTGTCAATCAGTTTTGTGTCATATCTGGTCAGATGATTAATCTTCATAAATCAAGTATTCATTTCAGTAAAAATCTAAGTGATTCAGCTATTGGGTATATTCTTGAAGCAGTTAAGATGAAAAGGATGCCATTACATGAGAAATATTTGGGTGTTAGTTTATTTATTGGGAGAAATAAAAATGTTTGTTTTGAAAAGACAACAAATAAAATGGATTCTAAGCTGCAGTCGTGGCAAGGCAAGCTTGTTAATCAGGCGAGAAGAACTACTCAGATTCAAGCTGCTGTAGCTTCTATGGCCCAATTTCAACTGGGATGTCTTAAAATTCCAGAAAAGTCAGCAAGGAAACTTGAGTCATTGCAAAGAAATTATTGGTGGAATAAAGCTTCAAAAAAAGGATGTAAATTTATAGGTTGGAAGGAGCTAAACAAGCCAAGAAGAATGGGAGGTTTGGGATTTAAGAATACTAGAATTTTCAATGATGCTCTCTTAACAAAGTTGGCATGGAGGATGTTACATGAGACAGACGCTAAATGGGTTCAATTATTGGAAGCTAGATATTTCAGAAATCTGGATCCTCTTTATGGGAATATTAAGAAGAAGGGCACTTGGATATGGTAAGGTATTCAACAAGGTTTACAATGGATTAGAAAATTTCATATCTGGGAGATAGGTGATGGGTCTAGAATTCAAGTAACTAAAAGCTCACTGGATTGGTACAGATTCTCTTCAATCTTATATGAACTCTATAAATGTAAATCAGGCTGATTTCAGGGTTTCTTCTCTTATTGATCATCAGAATAGAGTTTGGAAACAAGATATTCTTCAATAATTGTTTAATCATGATCTGGTTTCTCAGATAAATACAATTAGAATCCCTCCTCAACCTGCAGAAGATATTTTGAGATGGTCTCTCATTAAGAATGGTTTATTCTCAGTTCATTCCACCTATAATGCAATTTTAAAACTGAATTCTAAACAACAGATTACAAGGGAGCAAGAAAGGATGTGGCTTCTTATATGGCATTTAGATATTCCTTTTAAGTGTCAAATTTTTATATGGAAAATCACTAGGGATATTTTACCAGTGGCAGCAAGGGTCTAAAGGATAGCTACAGTAAATAATAGTAACTGTGTGATGTGTGGTTCTCATCTAGAAACTAAGGATCATTTGTTTATTCAGTGCCCATTTTCCCAACAAGTCTGGTCTTATGTTTCTCAAGATATCATTCAAGATGCCATTAACTATCAAAGTTTGCAAGATTGGATTCTGGCTTAGGTTGAAAAGGATCACCTAGTCTGTAAGGATAGGAAAGGTTTATTAAACTTAGCAGTGGCTACAATGTGGCAATTATGGAAAGTTAGATGTGCTAAGGTCTTTGAAGGAAAACAAATGCATCCTAGGGCTGTCTCTCAGCAAGTTTTTAAATTTTGCCATCAGTTTCATATAAATACTCAGGAAAATATGCATCAAACCATTCATACTAGGCTAACTAGTATTAGACATTGGCATCCTCCACCTGTGGGATGGATTAAAATGAATGTAGATGCTTCTGTTCTTCCTAATACTAATCTTGCTGGTTTTTCTTTTGTGATTCGTAATCATTCAGGAGCTTTTCTGGAAGCGATGGCCTTCACAATGAAAGTTCGAGATATTGACCAAGCTGAAGCTCTTGCTGTCTTTCATGCTATCAGTTGAACTTTGCAAAGGAATATTAGCAGGGTGATTTTAGAGGGAGACAATAAGAACTTAATGGAAGTTATTCAGTCTGGTTCATTGCAAGGAATAAGATGGGAAGATCAGTCTTTGGTTAGAGAATGTTGTAAGTTGATCCAATCTTTATCTCAAGCTCAGACTCAATTCCAACCTAGAACTTGTAATAGGGTGGCAGATTAATTAGCTAAATGGGTGAGGAAAAATCAGTATAATAACTACTGGATTCATACTCCACCTAAAGTTATTCTTCCCACTCTTTTGCAAGAGCAGTATAATGTAAGTGCTTGTTTTGTGAGTTTTTTAGGGGAGTCTGGTCTGGTCTTTTATTGTAGCTCTTGTTTGGTTGTTGTTTGTTGCTGGTTAGTTTGTTTTCTTTTGTTGTAGTTTATGATGTTTTTTCTTTCTTAGAAATGGGTTGTAAGTTTGTCTAAGGTTGTAGGTTGCTGTCTTTTGGCTTGTTAGAACTTATGGTGTATGTTGTAATCTTTTGGATTCAATAAATATATTTCTTCAAAAAAAAAAAAAAAAATCTGCCCTTTGACCAGTCAATAAACCTTCGATTCCCCTTTTCACTTTGAACTCCTAACCTCTCGCCCATACAAATAACCTCTGTTGTGCTTGTGCCGTTATTTTTGTTTAACAATAAACTTACAATATTTTTGTACCATATGAAATTACTAGGGTATGACCCGTGCCGTAACAATACGGGATTTGGATTGTTTATTTATTTATTTTTGATAAAGGGAGAAAGATAAATTTTTCGTTTACGCGTTTTGGGTTGTTAACGTTATTTGTTATTGGGGAATGTGGTATTGTTAAATTATTTGATGTTTTACAATAAAGATTTTATATGATCCAGTAATGTTTTTTCTTTTGTTGGTAATATTGGTCAAGATGTTTTACCAATAATTTTTTTACATGATCTGGTAATGTTTTTTCTTACACACATGGTAATCTCAAACCTCGTTATATAATTCCGTAGATTAAATCAATGATGGAATCTAAAATGTTACGTACTCATCAAAGAGTGTGCACAAAATCGGACTCGAGCATTTGAACCTCCTGTCAAGAAATTAATATGTTCTCTCCACTAACCCTGATCGTTATAGATAATTTTTCAACAAAATTAAATCATTTTTCTTTTCACATTTTTACCGTTGGAAAATGATCATTTTATTTCTAAGAAATCAAAACAAATTTAATATTTGATTAGTATTACAAAAAAAGAAAATAAAAAGAGTTTGAAATTTTACTCAGAAAAACGGGTTAAAACTGGGTCAAATACGAACATAGAAGAAACGTTAAAGGTTTTAAGTCTTTTGACCCATTAATGAAACCCAAATTTTAGATGAGAGTCCATTGTTCCAACCTAGCTGACTCAAACTTGGACACTATTCAAAAATGATTATACTCCCTCTGTCCCTAAATAGAAGACCTAGTTCAAGTTTGCACAAATGTTAAGGGAAGGAGGAGATATAACTATTTTTAAATATTTTTTTTACAACTATACCTTTATAGATAATAATTAGTAAAACTTATAAATGATTTATCTCTCAAACTATACAACGTATATTCATAAATTTCATTTAAAACATCTACATAACGAATATAAACATGGCTATCAAATTATAAATATTTTTCTTATGCTAACAATAATCAATTAAAAAGGTAGATTTAGAAATATCCTCTGTTTCATGATATAAGTCATCTATTAGTGGGACAAAAATTAAAAATGAATTTAGGGACGGGGGAGTAGCTTTTATATTATTTTAATTTTGAAAATATAATTAAAAGACAAAAAACATATCTAAATATTTTTTTTCTAAGTTTCTTTATAAGTAATAAAAATAAAAATAACTAAATTTTTAGAAAACTATTAGAACCCATTTTCATTCTTAAATTGTTTTTTCAAAAAAATATTTTATTTAAAATTTTAGTAATATATTTTTTTAGTCATTTTTGGAATTTTCTTACTTTCAAGGCTTTAAAAAATTATTATTTTTTTTAAAATAATATTTTAATAAATTATAAAGCGTATACAACCACATATTAGCGTGTGAGTATTCCTCTACTTAATTCCTTATATTCTGAGTACAATCAAGTGGTCCGATGGCTCATGCTCTCTCCCAAATTATGGAGGTAGGGATTCGAATCCTCTAATTGCCAAACCAATTCCCATTTGAAGGATTTTGGATGTAGTTTAGGGACCACCGTATTACCCTATAAAAAAAATCCTCATCTTCCATTTTAGCCAGAAACATATGCAGAAGATAACAATATTGTATATCATATTTTTGATAATTATACTCCAAGTGCACTGAAGTTAAAAGAAAAAGAAACTTATAGTTGAAAACTTCCGGTAGGTCCCAAAAATTAGAAAGTGGAATTTAGTCTTCGAGCTTACTAATTTTTGTAGATATGGAAAGTGCAGCTCATGCAAACAAACTACTATTTTGTGTGATGAGTAAATATACCTGTACCTCAACCTTTTCAGTTTTCAGGAAAGTTTAAAATCTTATATGGTTTTTAAAGTCTTTTAAAGTCGGTTCTGATTGACTATTTGGAACCAAGTCTATGGAAGCACTCATGTATAAGTTCAACAAAATCCTCCGATGGATGTAAAAAATGACTGAAGCCTCTATAAAATCGGAATAGCAAATGCAACACCGAAAACATGGAAGAGCCAGATCAAAGGCACTACATTCAAAATTGTGGTGATTTGGGAAAAACTATTACACGTACATAGAGTCAATGATGTATAACTACAACCGATATTAATATCTTAAACATTTCACCCAAACTAATCAACTATGTTTGTCGACGTGCTAACTGCTAGATTCACATCCTACTCAAAGTGTATAACTGAGTTGTCTTCTTGTGCAGTCTCACTCGATACCATAGCTGTGTTACTCTACAACACAACAGGAGCACCCACTAATACATTACATATACCAATCTGAAACCAAACCTCTATTTCCTTCAATCAATTAGTTGATCACAACCTCACTCTCTAAGTCCATCACAAACCTGAACAAAGAATACAAATTAGCATTGGCAGAAAAGGGAAATAACAATTCAAAATGGTAAGGTAACCATATCAAATGGTTCTATTTTTCAATCTTTCTGACTTGCTCCTAGGGAACCAAGGTCGAAAATATTGGAAAAGTCAATAATTCACAACCGCTAAATCCAGATTACCTTTCCTATCTTTAATATCGAATTCCTAACATGGAAACTAAAGTTAAATCCCATTATGTTGCTTTAAAGGTTGATGGCTATATGCTGGTTTACTCCAGTGGAGTATACATGAATCCGGCATCACCCTGCTGTAAATTCATAATGATCGTATAAAATGCCAAGGCTTGTCATACTTACAATTTCGAGCATCCTTTTTGACATCAAGTTCCGAAACACTTGAGCATAATTGTGAAAAGTTTGGAGCACAAAAATGAATGTTCAGGTACCTGGAAGAAAAATCTCTCGCCAATACTGCAAAGCGCTAAGCAGATTTTTTTTGTATGCGGAAGAGTTAGCTGAGGAGCTACATATTGCAAGACAGGAATCTTCTCATAGCCTGTGTGGATTTCAGTCCTCAGCCCATCCCACAGTTGACTCACCTAAAAAGTGTATATCTGGTTCCCACACATTCAATTTTACCTTATTTGCCGGACTTCCTTGTCATTTTGCAAATAAAACATATCATCCATAAGGTGACGACAAATGTACTCACAAAAAAGAAATATCACTTAGTTGTAAAATTGATCAAACTACGAAGCGTTTTACCATGTCTAGTGAGGAAATTCGAAAATGCATCAAAACGAAAACTAAAGGGAAACAAACCTACTATTCAAATGCATAAAACTTCAATATCTTCCCTGGACCCATATATGCTCTTCCCACATAAGATGTGTTGATGGTATTCGGATATGTGAGTCATCAGTTCATTGGATCTGCAATCATGAAAGGTTGATATTACAAAATATTTCATTAAGACTGTACCATATAATATTTCTCCCTACGCAACATACATTGTGCAGCAACCATGCCTTACAATATCCGTTTTTAGTAAATAATCCTATTTACATTAGATCCCTCATTAGATATCTGATATGGTTGGCCTGAACAGAAATACATGCACTCGTTTGAATCCATTGAAACCAAATATGAATCTCTTGACATTGACATCTCCACAAACAATGTGAAGGTAACAAATTACACTCATCAAGAAGAGAAAATTAATCTGAACAGAGAATAAAATATGGACTCGACCTTGCATCTCGACCAAACGAAACTACAAGAAAACTTGGCTTTAGCGACTATTTTCCTACCAACTACAGTTGGCGGAGCTCTTCAACAACAATTTGTTGTAACTAAAAACATCTCTGGTTAGCAGAAACCTCTAACCACCAGTTTTCCAGCAACAACAATAGGAGGAACTCTTTAGCAACGATGACTTAACAACCAAAATATCATTTTTGTTGTAATTATCCACTAACCACTATGATTGGACAACTAAATTGTACCATATTTTTGGTGACTCTTCTTACTCACTAAATCAATATGTTGGTAGACACCTTAACCAACCATCATATTGTAGGCGTTGTCAGTAGCTTTCAGCCACGAAAATTTGTCAACTACAAAGTATAGTAGAAGGTGAATATTTCAAGCCACTAGGTGTATCCACCAAGTCAATATGTTGGTAGATAGTTATACCAACCCATTAGTTTGTTTCTGTGGTTAGTGGCTTTCAACCACCACTATATGGCAACTACCGAGTTTGATGGTTTATATATTACTAAGCATGTAAAGACATTAGCGTTCAAAAGGATATTCTTTTGTAGACAAGATTGTTCTTGGAGAGTTTATCGCTAGAGCATCTAAGTGATCTAAATGCATCACCTTAATTTTTAAAATAAATTAACAAACAACATTACACCGACATCAGTATTGATGAAGAAATCCTTGGTCCTTGAACACAATAAAATCTGCTCTATTTCGTATCTAGTTGATCTTTATGAATACCGAAGGTCAATATCTAGCAGTGAGAACAAAAATATGCCTCGTCATATGTTATTTATTGATGACAGTCGAACTTGAGCCAGCTCGAGGGAAGTTTGGTGAAATTGATTGATAACAGGTAAAAGTGAATAAAGCGAAAGAGCATGCATTGTGTACTCTTAGAGATTTACATAGGTTGACTCAAGACAAATTAATCTAATCTTAGAAAATAATCGATCTTATAGAACATGCTTAGACATTAACTGTATTTTTTATTCTCAATGATTGTTAAATAGGGTTTCCATTATATCTCAAAATCTATGAGATGTTAGGGTTCAGGATACATATTTACGTTTCAACCTAGCGTGTTTTAACCGAGAAACTATACCTACAGATTTTTGTCGTATTATCCTTAATGAACTCTAACTCTAAATCGGATCCTCGCTCGAACCCAAAATCTACCATCATTAGACTTCAAAACTTTATCTAGTCGAAAGTCGGAGACCATCATCGAATATATTTCTCATTTTTGTAATTGGTTTTTGTGTATATTCGAATTTGTTTATAGTTCATGGTTGATAACAATATCCACAATTATTCTAATTTATATAATATTCTTAGACATTTTGACATCGTATCGAAGGTTGATAAATAAATGGAATGCTGGCGTTCATTTTAGCACAAAAAGAACCATACACTTTCTTTACACACTTTCTCTATCCGTATGAGATTCTAAGACAAAATCTACACTGTCCAAATTTGTTGGTCATCCGTTTGACTATCCTTATCCACCGTTCAAAATTTCAAGACATTTTTTTTTTTGTAAACCTTATCCTTATCCGTATGGCTATCCTTATCCTTTTCACTTTCTATCACTACAACAAAACTTTGCTAAACTTAATTTCATATGTCTGCCTTAACTTGATACCATTTTTGTAATTCCTCTTGAAGCTGAGTGACAATACTTTGGTCCAGCCCTGACTATTGCAGAGCCTGATTAATCTTGGCCTGAGTCTCCTTGATGTGATCATCCACCTGACCAAAATGCATATGTTTCCATTTTCTAATACCACTACGAGCAAAATTTTGCTTTTTGGTAAATTGAGTTGCAGGAGATCCAATCTGGGTGATATTCCAATTTTATTTAATCATAGACTTAAAAGTAGGGTGTTTGGTCCAAGTTTCATAAAGTCTAAAAGGATTGTATAATTTTTGTTGGTGAGGAGAAGTATCTAATAAAATTGGAGCATGGTCTGAACCTATTGGAATTAGGTTGTGGATAATGGCATTTAGGAAAATAGAAAACCAATCATTAGTAGTTAAGGCCCTATCCAACCTTGTGGTAACAAATTGGGTTTGTTTACGACGATTAGACCAAGTAAAAGGATTTCCTGTAAAAGGAATTTCTATAAGACCACAAGATAAAATTGTTTGTTGAATAATGGAAGAGGTATGAGGTTTATGAGTAGAGAATGATTTCCTATCATGGTAAGAAAGGGTGACATTCAAATCTCCTATTATTACCCAAGGTAAATCCATATGAAGCCCCATATCTGCAATAATATTCCATTGTTTGTTTCTCTCGTCTATGTAACAAGAACTATACATACAAGTTCAAGAACCGAATAATATAAGGAAATCTTTACACTTCCAAGTTGATAGGATTCATCTCTACGTTGTAACTCGATTTGTTACTGATTCATGCGAGTTGCGTCTATCCTTGGTGCTTTTGCATTAAAGTTGGGTATGAGTTAAAGCCTATTGGGGTGACGAAAGACTTAGTCGAATTTGGAATAACATTCCGGTTGAAATCTGGTGGTGCATATGGAGAGAGCGAAATGCAAGAGTCTTTGAAAACAAAAAGAAAAATTTGGTAAGCCTCATTAGAGACGTTAAACTACAAGCCTTCTTTTGGGCGGAATCGAACACAAGGATGCTAGGTCTAACGGCGAATATGGTGATTGCTTTATGGGACTCTTTATTTCGGCCTTTGTGAACTTGTTTTTTTTTGTTTTGGGTTTGGCGAATTGCACTTCGCTTTTTTGTTCCCTCATGTATTCATTGGGTTGAGGTACCCCTCTTAAGTACCTCTCTTTCAATGAATTTTCTCTTGACCGATCAAAAAAAAAGAGTTAAAGCCTATGATAGGATCAAAAGAAGTTTTTTGACACTATTTTGCAGTATATCCGTATTTTTTATCAACAACTTCATTCTCAACCCTTGTAAATGGACAACCACATGGATCATTTCATGGACACGTTCGACAAGGGTGTCCTCTTTCCCGTATCTTTTTATTTTAAGCTCTCAACGTTCCTTTTAATTAATGAGAAAGATTGAACTTGATGGACTATATAATGGTAGAAGACAGATCAATGGGCTCCTGGTATCTCTCATGTAATGTTTGCTGATGACTTGCTTCTCTTTATAAATATACTGCAACCGGCTAATAGATGTGCAACTTACGAGTTTCCATCTTAATGGATGTAAACTGGAAAATTGGGAACGCCATACTCTTAGACCTGGCCTTATGGCTCTTCCCAAGCCATTCCCAAATGCATTTACACGTCATCTTGGGAAGAGCCTAGCCTCATCGGCAATTCCCTATTTAAATTCCAAACGGGCAATGGTTAGACGTTTTTGTGGGGGAAAACCGGTAATGATTATCTATTTTCAAATTTATGGCTCCACATAATTTTTAATCCAAAATGGATAATGATTATCCGTTATCTAATAACTTATACGATTTTTTAAGAAAAATTCCACTTTTTTCTTCGTGGAATCCACTAAGTTACAAGGTTTTTAATCTAAAAAACATTGCCCGTTTCTCATTTTTTTTAAATGGACAACCATTGTCCGTTAGAAATTTCTTCCCACAGGGGTTCCCACTCAATAGAGAACGTGAGTGAGAACAGAGACTCTACGCCACGGTTTTTAGAGCTGAGAAGAGGTTGGAAACCTCCATAAGACCTAGTCTTACGCGTGCTAGCTGGAAGGACGTAATTGGTTAAGACTATTCTTGCTCTTATTCTTGTTTATTTTATGGCGCCCTCAATTATCCCCAAACGGGTGATCAAATGGCTTACTCAAACTCTACATAATTTATGGTGGGGGCATAGTAGAGAGTCCAAGCAACTACACTCTATCAACCGCATGTGGTTTAACCTAGGCAAAGATAATGGTGGTCGACCTCTTGGGTTATTGAACAAAGCTACGATTGCGCAATTAAGTTGGAGATTTCTTACTGAATTTGAGGCCCTTGGGTGCAATTACTTCATGCTAAATATCTTCGTGGTTCTTTTTGGGATGTTAAAGAAATATCTTGGGTTATTAGTTACTAGTAAAACCATATGTGCGATACACGTGCTTGAATTTTACTCTTTTAACAACTCCAAACTTGATTATAATGGTATTTTCTTCGTAAAAGTAAAATTTAATATTCTTATTTGTACTCATTACGTAGGTAATTCAAAGAGCTTTTCAAATATGTTAATTTTACAAAAATCAGATGTGTATTTTGAAAAATATCAAAAATAAAATAAAATTTAATGTGTTTTCAAAACAATGGCATTTATGTTAATATTTAAATATGTAAGGTTGAATATGTAAACATCGATTTAATGTACATTTTACCTTTAAATATATGATAAGTAATAACTGATATTAATATCATGGTTAGATCAAGGTTTCACCAAAAAAAATTACCCTTAAATATATGATAAGTAATAACTGATATTAATATCAGGGTTAGACAAAGGCTTCACCAAAAATACCCTTTTTTTTATATTAGTTATATTAGATGGGAGATGGGAGAAGTGTCAACATATGGCACGACCTGTGGATTCCTTCTATCCACGGGTTTAAGCTAGAGAATGACACCCTTGCTAATGTCGGTATCCAGATAGTTAACAAGATTTTTACTAGTAATGGCACTGGATGGAGTTTAGCGACTTTAAACTCATTGTTCTGCCCCATCACGGTGGATGCAATTACATCTATTCACCTTCCAAAAAATGCAGGCAAATATAAACTAGTTTTGACCACAATCGCTTAGGTTGTTGATGCATAGTGGTATCCTTAAATACCATCTCTACCCTTGCTAATCTATTTCTCTCTTTTGGCCCCTTTCTTTGGTATTATTTCTTGTTATATCCTTCACCTTTACTATATCTTTTGAAGCCCTAGTTCTACTCCTCCCAAGTTTTGTTTTAAGAAAGACTAGGTTAGAACCCTTGTTTTCCTCTTTTCTTCAATCTTTCTCTTTGAGTTGAGTTGATGCAAGGAGATGCCTCAATAAACTTGCAACTTCCAATTAATTTTGGGTAGAAGTTTTAAGTATTATAGAGAAGAACTTTGATTTTTGTTTCTTCCTTATTCTAAGGGTAGAAGAAGCTTAAATTGAAAGGTTAGTAATTTTATTTCATGGTGTTTTTGTTTCAATTCTTCATTATTATTGCAAGTAGAAGTAATACTTTACATTAGTTGGTATCAAGAGCTTTTTTTGATTTTTTTGGGGAAGGTTGTGGTGAAGATTTTAATTATTAGAGGAGATTACTTCTTTATTTGTCAAGTAATTGGGGGTTTTGAATCTTTTTGTGGAATATTGTCAAATTGGGTTCATTCTCCTTGTGATTTCATTATGGCTCCAAAAAAAAGAGTTAATCAAGGTGAAATTTCTATGAAAGAAGAATTGGAAGTCCTTAAACATGAAGTGTTTGATGAAATGCAACAAAGAATGGATGCAAAATTTAAAGAATTTTTTTTAAGACTTGGTAACTTAAATATCCATCAAGATCAATCTAGAACTCATCATCATAATTATGAAGAAGATGTGACGGGATGAGGAGACCATTTCTTTTGGTAGTCATGTTCATCCACAAGGGAGACGACAAATGTTTGAAGAAAGACCGAGATGCCACAATGTTACTACTTCAAACCGATGGGAAGGTGGACTCAAGGTTGATATTCCGGAATTCCATGGGGGTTTAGCTCCGGAATACTTTGTTGATTGGTTGGCAATGGTTGAAGAAATATTGGACTTCAAGGAAGTGCCCGAAGATACTTGTTATTGAGGTGTTAAAACTACTACTTCTCCAATGCCAACTAATCGAGCTCCAACTACTAACATTCCATCAAAACCCAATACCTCTCAACAAGTCTTTCAAGGTAAATGTAACAAGTGTGGAGAAGATGACCATAAAGCATATGAATGTAGGAAGAATGAGCGCCCTGGGAAAAACTTATTTGTTCATGGTGATGATGAAGGTGATGTATATTTGGATCTTATGGAGCCACCAATATTTGATAAAGAACCCGACGAAGAAGTGGAAGAGGAGTTTCTCACCGGTGACCAAGGACCATGTTTGGTTGTATTGCGTAACTATTTTACTCCAAAACTCGATGAAGGTGATAGATGGCTATGCCACAATATTTTTCAAACCACTTGCACAATTGGAGGGAAAGTTTGCAAGCTTGTGATTGATTCGGGGAGTTGTGAAAATATCGTTTCCGAAGAAGTGGTTCGCAAGTTGAAGTTAGAGACAAAAGAACACCCTTCTCCATATTCTTTATCATGGCTTAACCAAGGAAGTGAGGTAAAAGTCACTAAAGGTTGTCTTATTAATTTTTATATTGGTAACAAATATGTAGACAAAGTTTGGTGTGATGTTGTTTTGATGGATGCATGTCATTTACTTCTTGGGCGGCCTTGGCAATATGATCCGTTTGTGAATCATGATGGGAGAAAAAACAACTATTCGTTCATGTGGAGCAATAAGAAGTTGACTCTTGTACCCAATCGTAAGCTTATGCCTAAGCCACAAAATGGTGATGGTAAAAATCTACTTACTTATCACAAGTTCATAGAAGAGTTGGATGATTCGGAGGTTTTATATATACTTCATGTTAAAGAATCTCCATCATATGATTTCGTGCCACCGCTAGTCAAGCCAATTATCGAAGAATTTCAAGATGTTTTTCCTACCGACTTACCGGATGCATTACCACCATTAAGAGATGTGCAACACCAAATTGATCTAGTACCCGGTTCAAGTCTTCCCAACAAAGCCCACTATCGGATGAGTCCCAAAGAACATGAAGAATTACGTCGCCAAGTTGAAGAGCTTATAGCCAAAGGTTTTATAAGACCAAGTCTTAGCCCTTGTGCGGTACCGGCCTTGTTAGTACCAAAGAAAGATGGTTCATGGCGTATGTGTGTGGATCGTAGGGCAATTAATAGAATCACATTGAAGTACCGATTTCCAATTCCTCGTTTGGATGACTTACTTGATCAATTAAGTGGAGCATGTGTTTTTAGCAAACTTGATTTTAAAAATGGATATCATCAAATTCGTATCAAGGTGGGAGATGAATGGAAGACCGCTTTCAAGACTAGAGACGGTTTGTATGAATGGATGGTTATGCCATTTGGGCTCTCAAATGCTCCAAGTACATTTATGCGAGTAATGATCAAGCACTTCGGCCGTTGATTGGGAAGTGTGTGGTTGTTTACTTTGATGACATACTTGTTTATAGTCCCAATATGGAATCTCATATACGTCACCTTCGTGAGGTTCTCATGATTTTGAGGGCGCAAAAATTTTATGCTACCTTGAAGAAGTGTGTATTCATGACCAATAAAATTTTGTTTCTCTGTTATGTGGTTAGTAAGGATGGGATTTCGGTAGATGAAGATAAAGTGGAATGCATAAGGAATTGGCCCAAGCCAAAAAAATTTGTTTGATATTCGAAGTTTTCATGGGTTAGCTTCTTTCTATCGTCGATTCATTGCAAATTTTAGCGTAATAATGGTTCCAATAACCGAATGCATGAAGGGTGGAAAGTATTCATGGACTCAAGAAGCGGACAAAGCCTTTGAATTGATGAAAATAAAGTTAAGTACATCTCCAATCTTAATATTACCAAATTTTGATAAGTCATTTGAACTTCATTGTGATGCTTCTAAGCTATGCATTGGGGCGGTTCTTAGTCAAGAAGGGAAACCGGTGGCATTTTATAGTGAAAAGTTAAATGGGGCAAGACTTGCATATAACACTTACGATGTTGAGTTTTATTCTATTGTCCAAGCACTAAAACATTGGCGGCACTATCTTATTCACAATGAGTTCATCTTATTTTCGGACCACATGGCATTGAAGCATATCAATTCTCAAGACAAGCTTTCTACTAGGTATGGTAAATGGGCTTCTTATTTGCAACAATTCACTTTTTCCATCAAGCACAAGTCGGGTGTACAAAATAAGGTAGCGGATGCCTTGAGTCGGCGTACTTCTCTTCTTACACAAATGAGGGCTCGTATTTTGGGATTCGATGATATCCGGGAGCTTTTAAAAAATGATACTTATTTTGGTCCTCTTATGGTTGATGAAAGGTTACTCCACAATAGTGATTATGTTCTTTTCAATGGGTACCTTTATCGGAAAAATTGTCTTTGCATTCCGGAATCAAGCTTGAGATTGAGAATTATTAAGGAGCTTCACGATGAGGGGCATATGGGGACTACTCGTACTTGGAACTTGGTTTCTAGCTCATACTTTTGGCCGGGAATGTGGAAGGAGATTCATCGATATGTGAAGAGATGTCATATATGTCAAGTATCCAAAGGAACGGCCACTAATGTGGGATTATACATGCCACTTCCTATTCCTTCTCGTCCATGGGAAGATTTGAGCATGGATTTCATCTTGGGGTTACCGCATACTCAAAGAGGTATGGATTCAATATTTGTAGTGGTAGATCGTTTTTCCAAAATGTCTCATTTCATTGCTTGTAAAAAGACAACGGATGCGGTCATGGTAGTTCAACTCTTTTTTAAAGAGATTTATCGTTTACATGGTATTCCTTCTTCCATCGTCTCGGATAGAGATAGTCTCTTTGTGGGACATTTTTGGCGTACCTTATGGAAGTTGGTCAAGACCAATTTAAGTTTTAGCACTGCTTATCACCCTCAAACGGATGGGAAAACCGAAGTAGTAAACCGTTCCCTAGGTAATCTTCTCCGTTGCTTGGTTGAGGAGAATTTGAAGACATGGGACCAAGTTTTATGTAAGGCGGAATTTGCTTACAACCATGCGGTGAACCGGAGTAGTGGGTATTCACCATTCATGGTAGTGTATGGGTTCAATCCAAGAGTACCACTTGACTTGTCTTTAGTACCGGATTTGAAAATGCCAAATGCTAAGGAAGAAGACTTTGTTTCCCAACTCCACCTTATTCATGAAAGTACCCGAAAGCATTTAGAAGGTTCATCAAGGAAATAAAATAACAAGGTTGATCAAAGGCGTCGTTTAGTTGAGTTTGAAGTAGGAGATCTTGTTTATGCGGTTCTTACTAAAGAACGTTTTCCCATAGGTGAATACAACAAGCTCAAGGCAAGGAAGATTGGACCATTTCCAATTGAAGAAAAGATTAACGACAATGCTTATCGCCTCAACTTACCAAGCTCCATTCGCACACCTGATGTGTTTAACGTGAAGCATTTGGTTCCATATTGGGGTGACAACGCTATGGAAGCCGATATTGACAATTCGAGGGCGAATTTCTCTTATGTAGGGGAGGATGATGCATAGTGGTATCCTTAAATACCATCTCTACCCTTGCTAATCTATTTCTCTCTTTTGGCCCCTTTCTTTGGTATTATTTCTTGTTATATCCTTCACCTTTACTATATCTTTTGAAGCCCTAGTTCTACTCCTCCCAAGTTTTGTTTTAAGAAAGACTAGGTTAGAACCCTTGTTTTCCTCTTTTCTTCAATCTTTCTCTTTGAGTTGAGTTGATGCAAGGAGATGCCTCAATAAACTTGCAACTTCCAATTAATTTTGGGTAGAAGTTTTAAGTATTATAGTGAAGAACTTTGATTTTTGTTTCTTCCTTATTCTAAGGGTGGAAGAAGCTTAAATTGAAAGGTTAGTAATTTTATTTCATGGTGTTTTTGTTTCAATTCTTCATTATTATTGCAAGTAGAAGTAATACTTTACATTAGTTGTTGAGAGAAATATTTGCAAAATTATCTAGAAATATCTACTCCAAATGTTGTTACTGTGAGGGTAAGATGAAACTGAATTTCGATGGAGCTGTTCATAACTGTGAGTCTAGTGCTGCAGTAGATGTTAGACTCCAACTTCTGTATTCTCCTTGCACCCCCTACTCTTTGTGCTCAAATCGACCCTTTGGTTGCTTGAACTCATAGTGTTCTCTTAGCTTTTCACCTTTGCAAAGAAAATTGGATATGTTAGAATAGTTATCGAGGGCGGCATCCTCAACTTTGGAAGTCCGGTAATTCCATGGAAAAACAAGCGTGTATGTTTGAGGAAATTCAAGCTATTTCTGAAGAGTTCAACTCTGTTACGTACGCTTTCACTGAACGAGATACCAACAAAATGGCTCATGATCTCGCACAGCACGCGCTGCTGCATCATATCCACACTGTATGGACTCTCACAGGAATTTAGTTTTGTGTTTTTTTTTTCTGCTTTCTCTTTTGCTTTGTTCTACTGGATATCAAAATTGGACTCATTATATATAAGATTATATGAATCAAAAGAGAGAAACTAGGGCCCTTAAGTAGTAAACTTCTCTATGAGCCCCAGGGTTAAATTCTGAGGCGCCAAGAACTATGAAAACGAAACTATCTCATCAGATCAAATGGGTTTGAATCATACTTTTCTCCTACTGATCTCCTAGTCATTTTTCTTAAATCTTTTTCCTTGTCTTTGCTTAAATCTTTTCATAAATGTTTCTGTTTTCCAAAGTCTGTTTTTTTCTCTACCTTGTTATCTTTCAGTTATGTCTTTTCTCCAGTTACATATTTAAAAATTTAGAAGCCATAAACCAGAAACTCATAAATTTTCCATTAGAACTCATAAATCAAAACACCAGAAATAATTTATTTTATTTAAAAAGAAACAAAAAACTTTCTTAGATAAACTTAGGATGAAATAAAATGAGAATCCTCTGGCTTTTTGATAAAACCCTGTTCTCCGTTAAAGTGAGCTTCCATAATTTCTTCAGTAAATTCATCTCCGGATTCGGGGTTTTGATAAGTAAATAAATAATGCTTATGATGATCACAGCATTCATGAATTATCACATGTTGTAGGTTAGAGGGAGGAATATATAAATACCCCTCCTTTTTTATTTTCTTTGTAAATATACCCCTAAGGGTTATATTTTAAGTAGATAATGAAAATGAACTAGAACTTTTTTGGATAATGAAAATGAACTAGTATGTTCTTGACGCGTGAAAACGTCAACCCAATCTCCTACGGAGGTTGAATTGACTTAATATAATTTTATATGTGCCAAAAACTAGACCCTAAAAATTTAAAATATACCCCTTAGGGGTATTTGTGAAGACCCCTGAGAATGAGCGGTATTTATACAATTTCCACTAGATTAATGACCATGTTTATCTTCTTTCAGGGACTGAATATGAGTTCTGTGTATGTCTATATTTCGTTTCGTTCTTGAGGGTGAGTCATTTTTAGACTTGAATTTGTAGAAAATATAAGTTGATGCTAAGTGCATCTGGCATTCTAGATTCATTATTTATTAGACCTCTCTTTTCATCTCCCTTCATCTGAATTCTGAATGCGGTTTTGAAATTTATTGGTAAATATACTTTCTATCTACATTTTCTAATCATTTTTTGATATCTTTAATTCCTCTTCCGACTGTTCCAATTCATTACTGATTGAGTTGCAGTCTCCTTGGCTTCCTCCTCTTGTTGGTTTTCCGGTAGTGTTTTCTGATAATCAAACCGACGTTTTGGATGCATAGGGAGGGTATCTTTGGAAGTTTATTTCAAACTGTCATTTAAACAAAAAAAATATATATCCAAAAGTTTAAATTTTGAATACAAGGACGTTGGATCTTTTGAGAGGGATTAAAGTAATTTTGACACTGGTCATTTTTACACCTTCACTTAAACATGTCCTCGCTTTTTCTAAAAGACGCTGATCTTTTTAAATATAACCGTTTTTTTTTTTTAATTTACTATAATCTTAATTGGGTAATTTGTCTTGATGTATTGATGGTTAGTTTTGCTCTTTAGGCACCTGTAGGATTGTGACATTGGTCGCTTTTCTTACAATGCCCTTTCTAAGTACTGCTAAAGTTTCTTTTTTGGAATTTGGATTTGTGTTGTGAGGAAGTATAAGTTACTTTAACAGTGGTTAATTTCTTAAACTCCCTTTCATATGTTTTTGAACTTTTTAAATGTCTATAACTCTTTAAAGCATTCTGCTTTTTATTCTATTCGATAAGTAGACACTGGTCTTTTATCCCTTTTAATCTCGAAACCTTTTTTCTCATTTTTGGCTCTCTATGTTTGCTCTTTAGTAACTTGAAGGATTTTGACACTCTCCTTCTTTTCTTGGACTAACCAGTTTTTTGGATACTTAGTACGCAGCTATGTTCCCTTTTCAATTATACTTAAATCGTTCCAGTTACAACAATAGATTTCTCAAAATATCTAAAGTTTAAAGCTTTCATTTGTCTTATACAGCTAAGACCGTACTTCCCTAACCCATTCCCTCTCCTGTTTAACCCATATTCTAAGTCTATAGGAAGCATTAACTCTATCAATATAGGGTTTTTTGTCTCTTTCTATAACGTGTCTCTCTGTAAAAAGACTACTGATGCTTCCAATGTGGCTTATTTATTCTTCAAGGAGATAGTACGTTTGCATGGAGTACCTAAGTCTATCATATCAGATCGAGATACCAAGTTCCTTAGCTATTTTTGGAAATCCTTATGGATGAGATTGGGAACTAAATTACAATACAGTACTACTGCACATCCACAAACTGATGGACAAACTGAAGTTGTCAACAGATCGTTAGGAAATTTAATTCGTGCTAAGATTACTGAATCTCAAGAAAACCAATGGGAAACATTTCTTCCTCATATGGAATTTGCATTCAATACTTCTGTGAATCGTTCTACAGGTAAATCTCCATTTGTTATTATTTATTCAAAGGTACCAAATCATATTCTGGATTTGGTTGTATTACCTAAACCTTCCAAGTCTCATGCTAAAGGCTGATCAACTGGTTGACAAGGCTTCTCAACTTCATCAAGAAGTTAAAACAAAGTTGGCGGATTCTAATGCTAAGTACAAAGCAAATGCTGATCAACACAGGCGACCTAAAACATTTCAAGAAGGAGAGTTGGTAATGATACACCTTAGAAAAGAAAGGTTTCCAGTTGGCACTTACAACAAAACCAAAATGAAGAAGTATGGACCTTTCAAGATTTTGAGGAAGATAAGTGACAATGCTTATGTTGTGGATCTTCCATCCAATTGTAATATTTCTAACATATTCAATGTGCAGGAAATTTTCACCTTCTATGAAGAGAATGATATTGCTTGATTCATAATTCAACTTGAGGACAAGTTGTTTTTCAAGAAGGTGGGACTGATGTAGAACATCTCTACGTCTCTTTCTAGATTCTTCTATACTTGATAGCCAAGTTTAGTTTTCCTTGTTTTAGAGTTTTATTACTTTCTTCTTTTAGTGTTTTACTATTTTTAGACTCTTGTTAGTGCCTATATAAACAGGCTAAGTCGTGCCTTAAAGGAATTTTTTTATTATTATCAGTTTAATCAATACAACTCTGTTCCAGAGCAACTATACTCTTTTCCCTTCAAACCTTATTAAACTTTCATCTGATTCTCATCCTTTTCGTATATTCTCATCTCTGGCAAACTCCATTTTGCTTTCTTCTTACTAGTTCTGCATTAGTTTTCGATTGATTTGATTGACTAACGGTTGTTGAAACTTTGATTGCACCTAGTTTATTTATTCTTGAGAATCTTCTCTTCTGATATAAGATTCACTCAAACTAGATCGAAGTATCAACGGGATCTTTAAAACGTTGTTAGATCTAAATACATCTTGTGATAATCCATTGTTAACAGACTCCGATTCTGTGCGTGATTGATCACAAGAGATTCAAGTGGTGTTGTGCGGTTATTGAAGATTAAAGAAGATTTGAAGACGAAGAAGATTTCTTATTGGTTTTCATATCTTGTAAATTGTGTGAACAAACCTTGATCGGCTGGGATCCAACTAGAATCGGATTTATTCGATTGATTAGTTGCATGAGATCGGCGTTCTCTATATTTCTCTTTGAGATCTATATTGATTGAGTGCGAATCTAAACTTGACTACTTCGGTAGTTATTGGATATATTGATCTAACCAGACAAAGGAGTTTATTAGATTAAACATAAGATCCTTTGTCAACGACTCATCTATATCTTGTAACAAGATTAGAGTGGTTACCAAACAGGTTCTTTCTTTGCTGTTTGAAATACGATCCAAAGGACTTGCTATTCACGTGCGTGACTCTAGAAGTCAAAGGCGCAGGGATACTGGAACCAAGTAGCTATACGAAGTTGGTATTAGATTTTGTATAGCGGCTTAATTCTAAGAGTATTCAAAATTGGACTAGGTCCCGGGATTTTTCTGCATTTGCGTTTTCCTCGTTAACAAAATCTTGTTGTGTCTTTTACTTTGATTTCCGCATTATAATTGTTTATTATAATAAAGTAAAATACACATATACGTTAACTCCGTATTACTTGAAAATGATCCTATAGAGTTTGGTAATTACCGAACCTATCATCAAGTAACACACTTTGTTATTGTATTATCTCGATCTTGTATCCATAGTCAATCGCACAAGTTATCTTGTTGTTGTATTGTCTCGATCTCGTATCCATAGACAATCACACGAAGTATGAACCGAATTCTTGTATTGTCTCGACTCTGTCCATATACGATCACATTCGGTAAAGGACTTATAGGTTGAAACAAAAAAAATGTGGTGTATTTGGGTACCCTCGTCTTTTCAGAAATAATTTTACCTGGAACAACCAGGGAGAAGGTATAAAAAATACACAGGAGAGACTAGATAAAGCATATACAAATGATGATTGGATTAACCAGTTCCCAGAATCTTCTCTTACCCACCTTCCTTTTTTTGGCTCTAATCACAATCCAATTAGACTAGATTTAAATCAGGACTCAAACTTTAGTCAATTGTTTCCTTCTAAATTTTTCGATACTTGGCTCAAGGAAAGTTCTTGTATACAACTAATAAAACATACTTCGGACTCTTCCCTGCTGAATGCCACTGATGTGGTTCTTCAAAATCTAAAAACTTTAGGGGAAAACTTAACAATTTGGAGGAAAAATGTTTTTGGAGTTCCGGAAAAAAAAATCTCTAAACTTCTAAAAAGTATTAAAATGTTCAATCTAAGAGTCATAATCTAAATAAACAATTTCTTATGAATAGTAAATACATTGAGCTGGAACACAAGTATGATATTCAAGAGGCAATCTCAAAACAACTTTCAAGGGACAACTATGTTAAACCAAGGGAAAGGAATACCAAATATTTCCATATAAAAACTCTTAAAAGAAGAAAAAGAAATAGAATAGACTGTTTACTGAATCAAAAGGGGGATGTTTTAAAGCAAAAACCATTAATTGCAGAAGAACTGAAATTACACTTTGAAACTCTTTTTACTGCATCTCCTATTGTTCATGATAAGGAACTTATGGATTTAGTTCCAAGAGTTATATCTGAACAAGATAATGCTGCTTTACTTGAAATTTCATCTGTTGAAGAAATTTAGCTAATAGTTAAATCTATGAATCCAAATAAATCACTGGGACCGGATGGCTTCCCGGTAAGTTTCTTTAAACATAATTGGGGTCTAGTAGAAAACCAAATAGTATTCATTATACGAGAAATTTTCAAAACAAAAAAGATTGGTCATAAACTAAATGAGACTTTTTTATTCTTAATCCCAAAATAAAATAAAAAAACCCAAAACACCTAATGATTACAGGCATATAGGTGTAAGTAATACTCCTTATAAGATATTATCCAAACTGTTAGCAAATAGACTCAAAGTTTTCCTCGAAAGAATGATATCTCCCTTTCAGTCTAATTTTTTGTTTTCAAGACAAATTGCAGACAATATTGTTGTAGCTCATGAAGTTATTCATTCTCTCAAGAAAATGAAAACTAAAAATGGGGGGGCTAGGAATAAAAATCGACATGTCAAAGGCCTTTGATAGAGTAAGTTGGGACTTTTTGATTCAAACCTTAACTGCTGATAGACGCATTTATGTGTCTATTTTCATCTCTTTTATGTATAGTGTTAGTACCCATTTTTGTACTAATTTTGGTATTTTATCCCTTGTAGGTGTATTTTGGAGGAATAGGCTTTTGCGGGAAAATTGGCTCGAAAAGTTGCTAAAGGCTCCTGGGAGGACATTTGCTATTCGGACTCTCATTTTAAATAAGGGGTAACCCATTTTCAGGCAGCTGCTAAGCACAGACCGAGACTGGATAGGGGGAGGTCACATTTCTTCACGTTTTCAAAAACAGAATTTTGGCGGGAATTCGTTTTTTTTTCACAGACGATTTTTGGATGGATTTTTGATCGATTTTTAGGGAGATTAAAGGGCTGAATTTGATTGGGTTTGTTCCTATGGACCTAACAGGCGAGGTAAGGGTGTTGGAATGGATCCAAAGTGGCTAGAACTCGAATTGGAAGCGAAAAATGGTTAAAATATCACGTTCTATTTTTGGGAAGTTTCTTGGTTTATTTTTTGGAAATTTACGTGAAGAAGAGGAAGGAAACTCTTATTAGAGACTTGTTTCTATCAAGGGAGGAGTTTGGACGACTGAGTACGCGTGAAACAGAAATCAAAAGGGAAATAACGTAACGTGTTGTGGAGGAAAAAACCAAAATTATTCTCGAATTTTCTTTGCTCTACTATGTATAAAAGGGTTGGTTAGAGTACTAGGAAGAAAAGGAAGAAGTTAGGGGAAGTTTAGAGCCTTAGAGAAGCTAGAAAAACATTGGAAGAAATCACGTTCTGCTGGTGCAAGCCGTGGCCGGAGAAGAAGAAGAACATAAACAGCAGAAAAAGAAAGTCGCAGATTCTGTGACCGTAACTTTCAAACTTTAAACCTTTTGTAACAATTTTTGCAACAGTTATCTTCTGGTCGCAACAGTTTCTCTGTAGAAATAGGTTTCGTAACAATTATATTCGTTACAGAACCCGTTGTTTAGAACTTTTCACTCTTTTAATCAACTTTTGAACACCAAAGATGTATTTTGAGCAAGAGATTAATATGAGGAGCTAAACCCCTTAGCCGAGGCGACGGAGGAAGCCATTGTTCCATGAAAAGTGGTATAATTCTATTTTTATTATTTATTGCAATTATTTTACATGATTTTTTTGCATAAAACTTAAAAGAAAAATTGATTTTTATTGAGTAGTTGTGAAGTGTTTTGATGGGACATGCTTGGTTTTAATATTTTTGATGTTTCATGCTTCGTGCTTACAATTATTACTTCAAGAACCATATTAGAGGCAAATATTAGAGTCAACTTAAAGAAAAATATTGCATGAATATTGATTAGAATTTATCAAATAATTGGTCAATGGTGGAATCCAAAGTCTCGGTGTCTTTTTTATAATTTGATACAATTTTATTTTAGTTATTTTGAGTCTAAAAGAATCCTTCACAAGTTCGATCAACGAACCTTTCACCACTATTTTTACTACAATTAAAATTCACATCAATTTTGAAGGATTCTTTTAGACTCAAAATAACTAAAATAAATTGTAGTAAAAATTCACCACTATCTCCCCGGCAGCGGCGCCAATGGTCCAAGCTAGTAAATAAAGAATTTTGATAAAATTGTAACAAATGTGGAAAATAGAGCTCAGAGCCGGAATGACACAACAATGGTCCAAGCTAGTAAATCCATTCTAATTAAATCTGTCCTGTCTAGTCGTCCTATCTATCAAATGGGGTGTTTTGCCCTTCCTAAGAAAATAACATATAAAATTAATGCTATCCAAAAGGAATTTTGGTGGGGAAAAAAGAAAAAAAAGAAATGATTTTATCCAATTGGATGGGATTTTCTTTGTGATCCTGTCGAATTAGGTGGTTTAGGTTTTAAAGAAGCAAATAAGATGAATAAATCAATGATTGCCGAACTTGCTTGGAGACTGGCAACAAATAAAAATTGTCTTTTAGTTTATGTTCTAAAGGAGAAATATTTTAATAATTCTTCTGATTTCTTTTCTAAGAAGCACTATAATGCATCTTGGATATGGAGATGTATTTTACAGGGGATATTTCTGATTCACAAACATAGTTGTTGGGAGGTAGGTGACGGTAAGTCAATAAATATATGGTCAGATAAATGGATCCCAGGTATGGAAAATAACTTGTTAACACATTATGGTTCTAAATTAAACTCTTTAACACTTGTATCTGAGTTACTTGACTCAAATACGAAGAAGTGGAATAAACTGAAAGTTACGAATAACTTTCAAAATGATATAGATGAAAAGATTCTTAGTATCAGAATCTTTACCAATTGTCAAGGAAGGATGAAAACAGATAAGCTTAGATGGCTACTCACTAAAGATGGAAATTCTACAGTTAAATCCTTGTACCTAAAACTTAAGAATCCATCTATGGTAACATCTAGCACTGAAATCACAGCCTTTTGGAAATCCTTTTGGAAACTGAATATATCTTAGAGGATAAAAAATTCTTGTGGAAATGTATACATTATGCTTTGCCAGTTAGGAAAAAGCTAGGTCAATATATGAAAGATATAGAAATGAAATGTGTTTTCTGTGAACATGAATGTGAATCCCTGAAACACCTATTTTTTGATTGCCCTTATTCCAAATTGAAAAGGCGGGGGTCTAACAACCACACCCAATATTTCATTTGGCAATCTGAATAGAAAAAATCCAATATACTTTCAAGAGAATCAACTAGACAGTTAGATTCAATCTAGAGAAAAGTATATCAAAGAGTTTTATATCTCTATCTCTCAATTTAATCTGCAATCAGCAAATAGGAATTTGCGAGCCCGATTGAATATAAGAGAAATAACTTGAACGGTACCAAAGACCAATGTTCAAGGATCAATCAATTTCGATCAACAACCAAAGGTTGGATTTCCCAATTGATCGATTCAACGCACAACCTGTGATATTTCAATTATATAACAAAATATAATGCGGAAAAGAAATAACATGGACACCATAAGTTTTGTTAACGAGGAAACCGCAAATGTAGAAAAACCCCGGGACCTAGTCCAGATTTGAACACCACACTGTATTAAGCCGCAACAGACACTAGCCTACAACCAATGAACTTCGGACTAGACTGTAATTGAACCCTAATCAATCTCACACTGATTCAAGGTACAGTTGCGCTCCTTACGTATCTGATCCCAGTAGGATACTACGCACTTGATTCCCTTAGATGATCTCGCCCACAACCAAGAGTTTCTACGACCCAAAGTCGAAGACTTGATAAAAAAAATCTCTCTCACACAGATTAGTCTATATGAATAGATAAATCTGTCTCCCACAGAAATACCTACGAGTTTTGTTCCTTCTTTTGATAAATCAAGGAGGACAGGAACCAATTGATATACCAGACTTATATTCCCGAAGAACATCCTAGAAATATCAATCACGTCACAATAATCTTAATCGTATGGTAGCGAAACAAGATATTGTGGAATCACAAACGATGAGACGAAGATGTTTGTGACTACTTTTTATCTTGCCTATCGGAGATTAAATCTCGAGCCAATCTTAAAGAAGGTAGTACTCAAACACGATAGAAACAGCAAGATCAGATCACGCAACTACATAGAAAATAGTTGGGTCTGGCTTCACAATCCCAATGAAGTCTTTAAGTCATTAACCTACAGGGTTTCGTGAAAAGCCTAAGGTTAAATGAGAATCGACTCTAGCTTATACAACTAGTATCACACATGAGGTGTGGGGATTAGGTTTCCCAGTTGCTAGAGTTCTTCTTTATATAGTTTTCAAATCAGGGTTTGAAATCTTAGTTACCTTGGTAACAAAGCATTCAATATTCACTATTAAATGAAAACCTTATTAGATTCAAGCTAATATCTTTCAACCGTTAGATCGAACTTAGCTTGTTATACACAAATGAAATGTACCCTCATTTAGGTTTAGTAACCGTACCTAAACGTATACACCATGTTGGCTCAACCGTAGTTAACCGAGGTGAGCTATATGAACACTCTCATATCAACCTTATTCATCTTAACCATAACTAGTTCAAATGACTCAAATGAAACTAGTTAAAGAGTTGTTCAATTGCTATATTCTCATAGAAGTATACAAGAACACAATTGAAGTAAAATTGGTTTGATTCACTCGAATCAAGTCATGAACATTATAGCCACAGTTTGCAAAGAATGCATTCCTTAATATATAAATGTATTAGTTCATGAGCCAACCGATTTTAGAACTTTAACCACTCAAGTATGCAAACGGGTACGCATACTTAAGTAACAGGTCTGAGTTTTGGTTCGCTGGTATGCAAATGGGTTCGCATACTTAGTTCACTTCCAAATCCCAGCATAAATTCCTGGACCTATACCTTACGCAAGTATGCGTACCTGTATGTGTACTTGGTACACGGAATTTCACAACTACAAGTACGCATACGTGTATGCATACTTTAGTTCCGGTCATGGATCACATACATGCAAGAATGCACATTATGTTTATAATCCAATGATGGTTAAGTATTCTAAACTCTTATTTCAATCATTGAAACTTTCTTAGAGGATGACAATAACCGTTTTCACACACTATTAGCATCAAAGCAATTTTCAAGTTATTGAAATAATCATAACGAAACATTCCAAGTCTATACCAAATGATCGTATCACACAAACCATGTAAGATGTTACTCGGCGATTTTCACATGATCATCTTTTGACTTTCGTCAAGAATATAAGATGAACTTGGTTGAAGCGAAAGCTTACCAACACATATTCCGAGAAATATGTAAGCGAGTTAAACTCAGCTCGAAATCTCAAATGTGTATAATCGACAACTATATAGTAATACGACTTTTGTCTCAATATAGGAGATAGAGTAGAAATAGACTTTCCAAGTGGTAGATGAGTTTTAGTCTCCACATACCTTTTGTTGATGAAGTTCCACAAGCTCGCCTTAGTAGTTCTTCGTCTTCAATTTATGAACGCCGTGAAGTCTAATGCTCAACTACACAATCTATCCTAGTCCGAGACATTACTATAAGTAGACTAGAAATCAAGACTTATAGCGTGTTTGTTTCATGGGTATGGAATATGATTCCATACCATTGTTTGGGATGTGTAATAACTGCAGGAATTCTATTCCTTTACTTTTAGGTTTTCCAAATATGGGGGAATAGAAAACCCACCTACAAGGTGGGTTTAGGATTCCCATCGGTTGGGAATCGATTTTCTTTCAATATTTTTTTTTATTTTGGTAACTATTTCCTTACTTTTTGATCTTAATCCTGACTAAACCAAACACGATTAAAGGAATCATATTCCAAGGGAACTATATTCCTGGAATTATATTCCCAGGTATAGCATTCCATTCCCGTCAACCAAACACACCGTTATAGTTTTTATCACTAACATTGACAAACAAGCTTGAGATAGAAACGCTTGCGAGTTCGACCGAGCAGTGCTCTAACAATCTCCCCCTTTATCAATTTTAGTGACAAAACTATCAATACATATGGATTACAAAATAAATAAACTTTGTAGCTTCTCATCCAAATGCTTGATCTCCTTGGTTCTTCAACATTACTCGAAATCTTCATCACTTCCAAGTACTCCAATGATTCCAAAGGTGTTCAATTCCGCATCATTGTTGTTGAAGATCCGTAGCTATAATAATGAGAAAACAGTTGCTCTCAATCATTGTTATACAGTGTCATAGTATCATTATACAGAATCAAAGTCCAATTATATCACGACTTTGACAACAATACTATGGTGATATGTATCACCCCCCCCCCCC